>VXAZ01003051.1:499427-569654 GCA_013399875.1 Gymnorhina tibicen
CCCCCCCCCCCCCCCCCCCCCGCCGCTCGCAGCCGCCGGGCGCTCACCCCGCGCTGCCCCGGAGAGGGAGGAGGAGGAGGAGGGAGGGAAGAGAAGGAAGAGGAGGAAGAGCAGAAAGAGCCGGCGGTGCCGCGCGCCCGCGCTCACCCCGCCCGAGGGCTGTGCGCTCACCTGGTCCCTGCCGCCCCGTGCCGCGGGACGCGAGGGGAAGGAGCAGGAGGAGGAGGAGGNCGCCGCCCCGTCCCGCCCCGTGCCTGGGGCCGGCGGCGCCGGAGGTGCCACAAGGCGGGGGCAGCGCCCCGAGGTCCGCCCCGCTGGAAAACCGGGAGAGCGGCCGCTGCCGGGGGCTCCGGAGGGCCGGGGAGCCCCCTCAGCCGCCCGCACCGCGGCTCACCTGGAGACGGCGGGCTCCGCTCTGCCCGCCGAGCGCCCGCAGGATGCGGGGCGGCAAAGCCCAGCTGAAGTTTGTTAAACAAAACTGCAAAGCCGACCAAATCCTCGCGCTGGGCGCTGATGAGCTCCGCGCCGCAGCTCTCGCTGGTTTGCCATCGGGAGAGCCACAGGTGTAGTGCGTTCACTGTAATGCAAATGCAAACCCGCTCGCGCCGGAGCGGCGGCGGGAGCGCGGCCATCGGGAGCTGCACCTGTGGATAACCATTATCTGATACTCCCTCAGAACGCGCTTGAGCCTGGAGGGGTCAGTCCCGGTTTTCCTCCCCCCCAGCCCAAGCTGAGGGCTGTGCAAACCTCACAGGTGAGATGCCGCCTCAATCAAACCAGCAGTTAGTTCTGCTTGTACTTTTTCTTAGTTTAAAAAATATTTTAATCAACCTCATTAAAATGTGTTTTATCACAGCACACAATTGTGAAAGTGTTGTAAAAGCAATTAAGATTGCTTTAGTTTTGACTTAAATTACTGTATCCTATCATTACTTCTCACAAGGCTGTCCTGGTGCATCAACCCATTTTCCTGTTTTAATTAGAACTTGATTTACCCATTAGTAGCGATGAAGCCCAGCAAATGCTATTAAGCACTAATTTACCTACAAATATTGGTGATAACACCATCGTCCAGTTAGTTTTCCTACCGTGGGCCTTTGTGCTGTAGGTGCAATTTACGAAACACGTACCCAGCTGTTTAAACTGACTATAGGTGTTTATACATCTTTGGATATTGTGTAACTAATTGCTTGTCACTCCCTCTCGCATGTGTAAACTTTTTCCTTTGTATACAGAACCAAATAAAAATATTTAACCAAAGACCTTGGCTGTGTCTCACACGGAGAAGGTAATTCCCCAGAATGTCTTCATCCCTCTTTTGGATGTGACTCATTTCCTCAACCCACTCAGAGAACTGGGAGCCAGAGGAGATGGGGGGGAAAAGGATCTCAAGCTCCCTGTTGGCTAAAAGCAGGTGTGAGGCAAGGCTGGTCATGTTCCCTGATGGGCAGTGGCAATTAGCAGTTCTGTGGCTGGGTCACACACTGGTTTTATACAACTCATGTACCCCGCCATCACTGCACACCATCTTCCATTGCTCTTTGGGAAGGACAGTTACAGAGACTTAAATGGGATTTGCAGATTGAAAAAGAAAATAACACCTTAAGGGGAAAAAAAATGGTTTTACTTGAAATGAAAAGTGGTTTTTAAGTCTACCCTTACAATTGCTAGGAGGAGGAATATTTAAACAAAGTCAAGTGTGATGTGTACATGTAAATCCAGATTCTATTTCCACAGGCTTATAAACCTCACTTGTCTCATCTACACTCCCACCTGAAGGAGTATAGCCTTTTTTTTGGCAGCTGGAATGATACCTGGAGGGAAGGAAAAGATAACTTCCCTTACTTCAGGAAGAAGTAAGTAACCTCTCAGGAGAGGTTTCAGGTCAGGCTTCCCTGACAGAGGTTTGGAATTTAAATGCGCTGTTGCAGTGCATTTGATCCAATTGAGCAAAGTAGCGGGTGGTAGTTGTAAGATGAAAAAGGATAAACAGATAAAACCTGAGGTAAATTGGAAAAAAGGAGTATTATGTGTTGAAATGAAACAGCCATTCCAGGAAAGAGATTTTTAATGTAACTGTCTCCAAGTGAGGAATGTTGCTGATTGAGTTACACCGCTGCCGCAGACAGGGCCTGACGTTTGTGCACAGCCTCGGGGAATGGGGTTTGTGGTTGCCTTGTTCCCTGGAGGGATGTGCTGCTATCCAGCCCTCCACTCCTACCTCAAAACCAGCCCCTTCCAGCCACCAGGCACTGCTTGCCTGCATCCAAGCTGAGGGAGCTCCAAAGGTGAGCCTGACTGCACCTCCCCTGCTCTCATGCACCCAAACAGGAGTTAAAAAGCAGTTTATTGGGTTCTGCCATTTTAATTCTTGTCTTGTAAGCTAAGTGAAATGCAAAAACTAAAATCAGGAACCAGCCAGCTGACCTGGGGTCAAGAGGGAAAGCTTTGCCCAACTGAAGGTAATGGGAATTTTGCCAAAGGCTTTGGTGGAGCCTGGCTTTTTGCCCAGATGCTCCAAAGAAACAAAAGGCACCTTTTTGTTCCTCTGCCCCCAGGTTTGATACATATATGCTGTTCACCTTTCTCATTTAATTACCATTATTAAAATAAAATAGAGGTTGCGCAGCTGCAGCTATTTCTCTAAAGGTTTATATGAAACCAGCTGTGCGTTCCACGATCAAGGAAGATCCGCAGTGACAGTGAAGCACTCCCTACTGTGGGAAAGGAGTTTGGCAAAGTCAGAGCTGGGGGAGGATTTCAGTCCAGCAGTCACAGGTTTCAGCCCCTGGAAGCCACCCCAATAAGTTCATCAGGGACTCTGTGCACCCCTCTGCTCCCTCCCACAAGGTCCCCACACACCACGCTCTCCCCTCGCTCCTCTTTGTGCGCTGTGATGCTCATTTTAAAACTTTCCCTGATTTTCAGCTGAGCTTCCCTCCAGGAAGGTACAAACCCATGAATAACCAGTGACAGCTCCTTCTATCTACAATATCTCCTTATTTGAAATGAAGGGATGGTTTATGATGGTTTCATTATTGCAATCGTATCAATATTCAGGATTTTCAGGTAAAGTGATTTAGTGCATGTAACAAAAAAAAAACAACCTTAAAAATAATTTGAACCTAAATTCAAGTACTTTAAGTGCATTTAAAATATTTATCTTAATGCTTTGAGGAGACATTGACAATTTAATTCTTGTTTTCTAAGCAGCTTCCATCCTTTTGTTTTATTTTCAAACAGTTCTCAGGAGTTTTTTGTTTTCTGGCATCCTATCAAAATGCTAATGCAGAATGAGAGCAGCAGAGAAGTTATCCATGTTTCATGATAGCAGGAACTGTCCTGCATAAAGAGAGATTTAACAGGTTAAACGTATCACCTGAGATATGCATTAGAGATATTATCCCTCCAATATTATCCTGCATTCCTAAGTGCTAGTGCGTCTCTCCTACTGTACTTTTGCATTTGTCACATTAACAAAATAACCTTTGAGTTTGAATAAATGTTAGAAGTCAATCAATGTTTGTATTTATCTGCTTTCGAGCACAGTGAACACAACCTATTTGAGATATCCTCGTTAGTATTCACAAACCAGTTGACCTTCATTAGTCCCATCATTATGAAAAAGACAGAATACACTTTTTCTCTTCCTTACAGTGATGTTATTGCTGAGGAGAATATGATTAATATACGAAAGACAAGACGATATTGACTCTTGCAGCTGCCCTCTGCTCAGCAGAGAAGGAGTTGTTCAGAGCATTACACTGGGTTCTCAGCCATGAACACAACTGTAATGCCATAATCCGAGCTCGGCGTTGTCGGGCTGATCCCATGTGCCTTGCACAAACAGCGCTGCAGTTCATGCAAGTGGAAGTCTGGGATGGCAAAGAGGTTTTAATATATGTGCCCCTTGGTCATTTATATAAATAAAATGTAATTAACATAGTGTTGTCAAGGTAGACCTAGATTCCTTTGCTGTTTGCCTTGGAGGTTTCCCTCGGTTCTGCACTTGGATGATCCATGTTTTGCTGTAAAGGGGAGCAGCAGTCCCAGGGATTCCCACATGAGTCCATCTGTGACTCGGTTGTCAGCACACTCACTGCTGCTGTTCCTTCAAGCAGAACAGTAAATCCCTTCAAACACAAAAGTCACTGCAGATGTAGTTGTATCGCTCGTCTCAAGCAGCGTCATTAGCTCCTGCCATGTCCACAGCAATGATCAGCCGAGATAAGCACTATCCAGTCAGAAAGGAGACATGATTTATATCCTAAGGATACACAGACAACAGCGAGGGAGGAAAACGCAAGGTAAGCAGAACTGTCAGACTGATGTTTGACAAATTAATGCTGTGTCGAGTCTATACTTCCATGCACTCGGCCTCCTAAGCAAGGCAGCTGGAGCTCTAAGAGAGGGCCACAGGCTGAGGGCAAGGCAGCCTCCACTGCTCCTGAGGACACCACTGCACACAACAGCACTCTGCATTGCTCTGAGGTGCTGGCATGGCCACCAGTCCAACACAGAGACCACAGCAAAATAATGTCCCTGAGCTGCTTACCTGATGGAGCCAGCACAGCCTGGGCACCGAGGCAGAGCCACAGGAGCTGACACAAAGGCGGGGGCAGTGATGCTGGGCTTTGAGTGCAACAGCGATCAGACGGATGTCAAAGCCATCCTCCTCCAGACCCTTTCTAAAGGTAGCAGAAAAAGCTAAACTTGTCACCTTAGGTGCTGACCAAGGGGATGACCCCAGACCTCAGACAGATCACAGCACTGTGTGCTGCTGGGTGATGGAGAAGTCCCTTCACATGTGAAACAAGAGGGGCTCCTTCACAGGAGAGAGCTGCTCTTTCACCAGCTTCCCTTCTGTTGCCTCCTGGTCTTTCCCACTCAAAGCCCATGAGGCAATGGGATGTATGGGAAAAGATGTATTCTCAAGGAGTTTGAAAAGTCAGTGAGCACTCTGAGAATGAACAGTTAGTGTCCAGCAGGAAGGATAGTCAGACCACAGCTAAGAAATACTTGGGTATATTTAAACTAAAGCTAGAGAAAAAGATCTTGCTTTCAAGGAAATTCAGATCAGTGCATTCACTACTTTCAGACACAGTACATTTTATATATAATCTCTATATATTTTAATATAACATATTAATTTACAGTACTGAATACTTATACTGCAACACCACCAACAACCCCCCGAAATTAACTAGGGTTACCATATGCCTGGGACTTCCAAGTCATGTTTTCTTTTTCTCTGAAGGGAAAGGTGGACTTTGGCCACCTACCTAAGGTCCCTGGACAAGGACTAGTCCCGCAGCAGTAGCTCCAGCCCTGCGCTGGCTATAGGAAGCAATCCCCCCAAAGCTGCACAACACATTGATAGTGCTGCCGGTGCAGAGGCAGGCCTGGGGGATGTGTCCCACACTCCGCCTGAGCTGTGCAGCTGATCCATGTGCATGGCTGTGCCTGGGATGTTCTGGCTGCTTTGGATTGTTACACACATAGGGTAGAAAGTCTGTGTCACGGTGCAGGGCAGAGCACATCATTCATTTTCCTATGAATAACCGCACAAGTTGCGAGGCTGTGTTCCCGTATGGAATTTCCCAGAGATACGAAAGCCTTGTTCTAGGCAGGTAAATCCCCAGCAAGTGGTGGGAATACAGGATTCAAAGTAAACAGAGACTCGCAGGCATGCGTACCATATGCTGCAAAAATTCCCCAGGAGGGAGGGGAAAGTGCAGGGGCTTTACCCCTGAAACGCACTCGGGAGGAGGAGCTGGACGAGCTGCCTCTCGCCTTTGCTATGGGGTAGGGATGAGAAGAAGGAAGCGTACTACAAACAGTCCTGCCTCCTGGAATCACCCTCCCAAAGAAATGCTTTAAGGGAGAAGCTGCACGTTTTTGTTCACAGCAGCCTGCCCTGCTTACTTTTAAGACAAGCAGCAAAGCCGTCCGTCAAAAACGTTGTAAACCAGCGCAGTGAAGTAATTTTAAAAAGCAGTAACACCAGCAGCTTTTTGTTTTAAAAAAGCAGTAACACCACCAGTCTCACCCCTGCAGGGACTGTAGNTGCAGTGAAGTAATTTAAAAAAGCAGTAACACCAGCAGCGCGGAGTGGTGCCTGCGTCTCACCCCTGCAGGGACTGTAGGTTTCCACGGGAGCAGTGGGTGCCGATGGGAAACTGGTGCCAGACTGGGTCAGCAGCATCACAGAATCCACAGTGGACCTGTCCTGCAGGGGAAGGACTTGTAAAACTAGAAACACGTGACCTTCGCTAATCTATTTAGCACTTCGGTTTCTCGGTAACAAAATTTGTTTGGAGTAGCATTTTCCCGGGCTTTTTGCTAATTCATGTGTACTGTAGTACCACTTTCCCAGGTACCACTGGAGGGAGGTGGCAGCTGGCAGAGCACTCGCTGAGCAGGGCCCACAAGTGCCCCTCTTAATTAGGTCCCCGACCCTTCTTTCAGAAGCTGGGATAGCACAGGGAGTAATCTTTCTTAATCTGGAAGCAGGGATACAGAACTTTAATTTTCCTATAGACACATGTCCCAGCTTCTGGGGAATTAAGTTACCCAATGACCTTTTATTAATGCATATGCTTTAAAAGCAGCTCCCAAGGCCGCAGCAACACTTCCCAAATCAGCACCCATGCAGCCAGAAATAATGAATTTATGCTCTGGCCGGCCATGGCATCCAAATCTAACACACTTGATTAAAAGGAGCAGCTGCAGCCAAAGCCTAGCCTGGTCCAAACACGATTATACTCCCCAAACCATGCCAACAGCCCACTGCGTTATTCCAGTGGTGCCCAGTGTCCAGCGGAGAGATATAAAGGCATCAAGGAACTGGAGCATCACTCTGAGAAGGAAAGGCTCAGGGAGCTGGGGCTGTTCAGCCTCGAGCAGAGACAGCTGAGAGGGCACCTCATCCCTGTGTGTCCCTGAGAGGGAACATCATCCCTGTGTGTCCCTGAGAGGGAACATCATCCCTGTCTGCAGGGGGGGCTCAGGGCAGGGACCAAGCGCTGCTCTGTGCGCCCAGCAAAGGCACAAGAGGAATGGGCCGGAACTGATGCCCAGGAGTTCCACCAGAACACGAGAAGGAACTTTATTGTGCGGTGACCGAGCACTGGGACAGACAGTCCAGAAAGGATGTGGGGTCTTATTCGCTGGAGATATTCCGGAACAATATGGACGCGATCCTGTGCCATGTGCTCTGGGACGGCTCTGCATGAGCAGGGAGGTTGGGCCAGGTGTCCCACGGGTATCCCTTGCAGCCTGACCCATTCCGCGATTCTGGGATCGTGACCAGTCCGCCCAGCGCCCCCGTGTCACCGGCTTTGGGCTACCCGGGACCACCAGCCCGCTCCGCCAGGCTGCCTCCGCCCGCGCCCTCCGCGAACCAAGGGGACGCCCAGCGCGCCCTCAGCTTGCCGCGCCCGGCCGCGCAGCATTTCTCTATTTTGCCCCCTCGCGGAGCCGAAAGCCGCTCTTCGGGCCTGCCGTTGGCGCGGAGCGCGCTGATTGGCCGCTTTGAACGGGCCCGGCGCGGCGCCATTGGCGGAGCGCGGCGGGCGGACGGTTCGAATGCGCGGCGGCCCCGCCCCCGGCCCGCGCGGCGCTGCGGACGTGCGTGTGCGGCGGCGGCGGCTCCGCAGNGGGGTCCCGCTCCCCAGCCCGGGGGGACGGCGCGGCCGCCCGGCCCTTCCCGGTCTGCCGCGGGGAGCGCCCCGGAGAGCCGGGAAGGGAGCGGGGGAGCGCCCCGGGCCGGCGGGAGCGGGACAGGGGTTCGTCCGCGCCGAGCGGAGCCTGCGCGGCGAGCGGGCGCTGCCCGCCGCGGCCGGAGCCGGCAGCCTCTCGGAGCCGTAGGTAACTTGGACCCGCTCGGTGTCCGGAACCCCTCGGAGCTGGTGCCGCTCCGGAGCAGCGGGCGAGGTGTGGAGTGCCAGCCCTGCCGGCTGCTGCCTCCGCGGGCTGTGCGGGGCACTCACCCGGTGACACCCTGGGCCTGTGCTCCCTGGCATGGCCAACACCCAGACCCCGGATCCTTACGTAGTGGGATTCCTGTCCTTTTCTAGCTCATTCCTACTGAGTAAGCAGCTAGGTGAAAATGATGAGTAGGGTGCACTTTTTTCAGTTCCCTGGAGGAGCTTTCTTCAAAGATTTTTTTTTTTTTTTTCGCCTTGGAATCACTGCCCACTTGTACTTTGGGGTGTAGTTTTTCTAGCTGGAATTTTGAATAAATATATTCGGTGTTTTTGTTGAGGAGAACAATTAAGTGTTTCACATTACATCTTAATTATGTGAAGCATAGCTTGCTTCTAAAGACTTGGCATAGGTTCAGTGACTTGTCTGTGTTCAAGACAGCAACTGTTCACCCTCCCTTTCTGTTTCTTTTTTCCTGTCTATTTCAGGGATAACCGCAACAATGGATGATTACACTAAAATAGAGAAGATTGGGGAAGGTAAGTATGGGGGAACAGTGAGCTTTTAAATGCCCCAGAGTCTGAGCTATGAAGTGTCCCAGAAGCTCTGTGCACTCTGCCTGTTACAGGAACAGCTGAGATTCAACCAAGTGGCTAAATAAGCCAGTGGCTTACTGTGGTAATTATCTGTATCTGTAAAAGCTTTCAGCTTGTCCTTTTTTTGAAAATGACATGGTCTTTTTAAAACAACTGACCAGTGTTGAAAAGTGTCTGCCTTCATTTTGATGGCTGATGGTGTAACATTCCTCCAAAACTGAGAAAAAAATATGTTCTGAGTCCTGAAACCAGCTTACAATTTAGGAAGGTTCCCCGTTCCTGTGTGTATGAACTTACCAGTTGCCCCTGAGTTTGTGCAATGTGTGGTTTTGCTTGGAGCTGCTGGTAGGGAGTAGTATTTTCTGGATTGTTCTGCTCTGATTCCATACGGGCAGTGTGGGTGTCAAGGGAAAGCACAGACTGGAAACCTCTGCGGAGAAGTGGATTTTAACAGTTAGCTTTATACTGAGGCACTAAGAAGATGGCTTCGATGCAGATGCTAGTCACAACCTCCCTTTTACTGGAAATGCAGCCTGTGTTAACCGTAGAAGTCAGTGTTTTTTTGTAACACACTATATAAGGCTCTAGCCTTAGGTAGACTTGAAAGTTTGAAGTATATTGCTCTCAGATTGCACTCTCTGAGGCAATAGCAAAAGGTATGCTTGGATCTTGCACCAAAGCCTTGTGCGTGAGTCTTTGTGAAATAAACTAGTTTGGGCTTCACGTGAGGGACTGATGCTTCAAGAAGGGTAAAAAGAGAAGGCTTATGCTGACTTGGTTTGAGGGTTCCACTTCTGTGAACACTGATGATGAAAATGGATTCATTTGAGATTTAATATTGGTTCCAATTTCAGTTTCTCCTGAGACCCACAGCACTAGCCTCTCTCCTGCACTGAGGATTGTGCCAGAGGTATTTCTACAGCTCACAGCCATGGATCTCAGACTGCAGAAGGAGCACTACTTCCATTTGCAGCTAAACCTTCAACATTTTAATATATATCAATGGCAAAATCATAACCCTTTATAATCTTGCCAAAAATCAACTTGAAACTCAAACAGTATCTGATTTAATAACTACAACTTCCAAATATTCGCCTTTCACACTTAGGCTTCTAAGTACTCCGTCCTAACAAATGCTACACTTCATGGGTGGCATGCTTTAAACAAACAAAACTACTGCTCAGTTCAGCTCCACAGCTAAGTAGTAGTTTGTAATCAAACCAAATACTCCATTTGCAAGGAGGACTTTTCCTATGTTAGCAGCTTGTGTTTGCAATAACTTATTTGTACCTGAAGCTGGTACTTTCTATATTTGTTTCACTGTCTTTTTGTTCAGGTACCTATGGTGTTGTGTATAAAGGTCGTCACAAAACCACAGGCCAGGTGGTTGCAATGAAGAAAATACGTCTAGAAAGTGAGGAGGAAGGTGTTCCAAGTACTGCTATCCGAGAAATTTCTTTATTAAAAGAGCTGAATCATCCCAATATAGTCTGGTATGCATATGCTGGTATTTAGCTAAACTCTTGGAAGGGCACTAAGTGCCATCAGGTCATAAATCATTTTTCCACTTGTCTAGTGAAATGAGAACCACTCTGCTTAATGTATAGTGTCTGCTTTGCAGCAAATAGTTTAAATTCTATATTTATGCCAGTTTTTGAATTAAGCCTTCCTCATTGCTGTCCCTTTCCAGTCTAGGAATTGATCAAATTTTTATTAATTTAGAAATTTCTGTAAATTATTTTCAGAGGGGTTGTTGTGAGAATGGAGGCAGCATACCTCATGAAAACTGGCTGAAGCTGTTATTTCAGGCAGTCTCAGAAGTTTATTTGCCACCTTGGAACAGACCATTTGACTCAGGTGTTCTGATGTTCTTCCCTGCTGTTCTGTAGCAGGCATTTAGATGTGTTTTGGTGCTGTCGTAGCTGGCACACCTGAGCTATGAGTGAAACTTCCATCAGTGACTACTTGATGTGTAAAATGATTGCAGCTGTTGTCTTCCCCACAACATACTCGTTTGCTCTTTAATGCAGCAAAACTCTTGATGTTTAATGTGCTTTAAAACTGGCCAAGTTCTACTCTCACTACCGGCCAAGCCAGGTAGTGTCTCAGTGTATATATCTAGGCCTGGGTTTAGGAACCCCTGCATTCTAAGAAGGATGAGGAAGATACTTAAAAATGTGTGCAAATCCTGCTGTGTCTATTAGAGTCCTATTAAATATTCCCTTAAACCCTCTTAGTAATTCAGGCTCTGCTATAACAAGCCAGCTTCAAAGAGAAGCTAGGCACCAACACCCACAGGTGGGGTTTTTTTAAAAGGCAACAGTATTTTTTCCTCAGACTCCTGTGTCTGATTTGAGAGAACATAAGTTTAAGAGGAAGCATATAGGCTTTTATCTCAGTCTGACACTATTTCAGATACATTTGATTTTCCAGATGACAGTAGAACTCACTAAGTCTGTTGTTGGAAGACTTTTAAGACTTCCATAATAGGAACCTGGAAATGTCAGCTTGTATCCCTGTTGAGAGAAGAAATGTAACTGTAAGTCCATGCATTTTGCAGTAGAATTAATTGTATACTCGATTTTTAGTCTTCAGGATGTTCTCATGCAGGATTCAAGACTGTACCTCGTCTTTGAATTCCTTTCCATGGATCTCAAGAAATATTTGGATAGTATTCCATCTGGCCAGTATTTGGAACGTTCGCGTGTTAAGGTAATGAGGACAATTTCTTAACATAAGAGGGAATTTAATCTAAAGATGACCTACTAAGCCATAAGCAGCTCTTATTTTCAGTATAATTAACTCCTTGAGGAGAAATGAAAGGTTAAATAAGCAGCTGTAGATAATAATATGAATGTGAGTTTTGCTTTCAAATGCCACTTGAAAATCTTCTAATTACTGAGATTAAACTGCCTTAAACTAATCTTCAGAATAAATTTGTGTGGCTTTTTGGTAGATATTAACTCAATGTCTGCAATGCTTTGGATCTCCATTTCCTTCTACTGAGGGGAGAGCTAATGTAAGGGAACACCTTTGTGTTGCAGGGCACTGATATGTACTAAAGGTAACTCCTTCCCTTTCCTCCCACCTCATCATTTCTAGAGTTATCTGTACCAAATTTTGCAAGGTATTGTCTTCTGCCACTCAAGAAGAGTTCTGCATAGAGACTTGAAACCTCAGAATCTCCTGATAGATGACAAGGGGGTGATTAAACTGGCGGACTTTGGATTGGCCCGAGCCTTTGGAATTCCAGTGCGGGTCTACACTCATGAAGTGAGTTGGGATGTACTTCTGGTGGTTTGGATAGTGCTTACTTGCTTCCTGCTGAGAACTGATTATGAAACAGCTGAAGAGAATGATGGAGTTTTTTCAAGTCATAAGCTGACAAAACTATGAAAAAGTTATGTTTTGTTCTCCAAAACAGTTTTCTGCCTCTTTGAAATTTTACTCAAGGTGGTTTTACTCTAAGGTTCCAAAACATTTTATCCCACTTACAGTGAGTCAGATGGACTCAGACTTTTTGCTCACTGTCTCATAAAGGCTTTTTTGCTTTGCAAAACACTCAAGTTTGATGGGGCTTGTGGCTGGGTGCCAAAGGATCCCTGCTCTTAGGGAAGTTGTGCAGGCAGCTGCTTTTCCTGAAGTAGAAGCTACTGCAATGGAGTTGGTTTGTGTACAAATGAAGTTTGCAACTAGTATTACACTTTCACTAAAACTTCTGGTACTGACTATTTTTACCAAAAAACTGAATGCTGCTTAATAATGAATGAGCAATTGTTTTTGCAGTCAATTAAAGGACCTGATTGCACAAACTTAACCCTTCCTTGTTCTACAGGTGGTGACACTGTGGTACAGGTCTCCGGAGGTGCTGCTGGGATCTGCTCGTTACTCTACTCCTGTAGATATCTGGAGCATAGGGACCATATTTGCTGAGCTGGCAACTAAAAAGCCACTTTTCCATGGGGATTCAGAGATTGACCAGATCTTCAGAATCTTCAGGTATGGTGGGCTGAACCTTTCCTTGCTGCCTGTGTGGCACCACACAACAGTTGTGTGTAATTAAAAGTGTAATAGCACATAACAGATTTCTGACTAAACTGCTTAATATTTTGCTTTTGCTTGCACAGAGCTTTAGGGACCCCCAATAATGAGGTATGGCCTGAGGTGGAATCCCTGCAAGACTACAAAAACACATTCCCAAAATGGAAACCTGTCAGCCTTGAAACACATGTCAAAAACTTGGATAAAGATGGACTTGATCTGCTGGCTGTAAGTAGTCTGTCTTAAACTATTGATTAAGAAACTGAGTGGGCTGTTTGAAATACTCCACAATACACAAAGCTGTACTAAGTCACTCATGGCTAGAAGGGAGATGGAGACCTTTGAGCTATCAGCAGTGGTGTGAGCCTTCATTCTTGTAGAACTGACACCTTGTGTGACATTCACAAGTTAATTCACAAGTTAATACCAGATTATTTTTCACATGAAGCAGCTATGCCTCAGCTTTTTTATAATAATAAGCCAAGTACACCTTGAAAGTGAGGCTGAGTCTTTACAAAGAAGTGTCAGTGAAGGCTTCTGCCCATCAAGGAGCTGTCACCTTCCTGCTGCCAGCACCAATTGTGATGTGGCTGTAGGACTGCTGAGCCAGTTGGAAATGTCTGTTACGGTAGCATGTGGATTAATCTCGGTGGACTCATCTTGGTTAAACTTTTCATGATGGTCTGAACTGAATAAACAGGGATGGAAACAGCTGAATGTATTGATTAGCTGAGACAAGAAACTTAGTTCAAGTCTATCTGTTAGTGTCTGCCTCAATTGCCTTTAAATTTTGAGTTAAATATTTTTGGCTGTGGTGTATTAACTCTTAATTGGTATCTCTTATGTCTAGTGTGAGTTTCCTTTAGTTCTGTGGCCAGGCAGTTAAATGACCACACCAGGCTTTTAATTGGGAACTCTTCATCAGGCTTTTCCATTTAGTGCTCTTCCAGCCTACATGCTGCCATTGTGAGCTAATTGAGGTCATGTCTTAGGTGTGCTGTTCGATGCACTGAGGTATGATGATGTACCTTGGTTGTCCTTTGGCTGTTCTAAAGCTGCATTTGTACAGGGCAGCCCTACATTTGGGGGGGTGGGGTGGGTGCTCTGTGTCTCAAGACAAGCTGACACTTCAGAACCCCTTGTGCAGCAGTACCTGTGTGTGTGGCTCAGGGCTGTAAGCAGTCACAGAGTAGTTCATTACCCATATTGGTAATATGGCAGAACACTCTGAATGAAGCAGTGCTACCTAAAATGCTCACATGATCACAATTTCTCATTGTTTTTTTGGGGAACAGAGCCCCAGTTCATGCTGACAGCCTGAACATTTGTTAAGCATGTAGTTGTCCTGGGTGGCTCTGAACCTTGCAGCACAGTTGTCTTGCAGAGATAAGACCCCTGACAGCATCTTTATTAAATCAGTTTGAAACAGAATTGTTACTGACTATTTACAAACTGAAGTCGATGGAACAGGCAGGAGAATCTTGTTGGTACAATTGTGTGAAAGGGACCTGCCAAGGGCTTATCTGGGCTTACATGGAGCTTCACTGTTTGAAGCCAATGGTTGGGGCTGCTGCTAATAAAGGCAAAAAAAAAGTACTAGTTCTTCATGGTGTTAACATTATTCTAGTCTCAAAGCATGTTAAATTCTCTAAAGTCTTGTACAGTTTTGCCATAATCAATGTTGACATTTTAGCTTCCTGTTAGTGCCTGGTGACAGTGGTATTCCTGCCTGGAATCCCTTTAAGTTCCCTGTGGCACTTTCAAGCCTCTTAAACCAGTAATATAACTTTAAAGGCACCAAAACTGAATAGTTTGTTCTATAGCACAAGCTCAGATATGTCAATGAAAATGTTAATTTTTTTTTACTATAGACTATTGCAGATGGAATTAGTATGTAAAGGAGCTGTCTTTGAAAATGTCTTTACACAAAAAATGTGTAATTCAAATTGCATGAGCAAGGTTGTAAGTTAAAGATCTTCATAACCTAAATGACTTCTGTGGCCAGCATTTCAAAGCACTTAATGGCTGTCGTCAAAAAAGTTGAATTATCAAGACAGTAGGTGCCAGAAAAAGCTAATGTCCCAAGCTGCTCAGAGGGGTTTCCTTCACTGACGCTATCAGCTGTAGTGCTGTGGTCTTGGTGTCACAGCATTCCTTTTTCAGAGACATTTCCCTCTGTAGGTCAATTTTGAGAGGACCTTTGATACCAGAATTAACTATAGGACACTGTTCTGGATATATAGGTAATGGGAACCTGCCACAAGGTAAACTTGGACATGCAAGGTTAAATCCAGAGGCAGCATTGCATTTGGCAGAAGTTCAGAGAATATAAATGCAAATTCAGTGGTTTAAATCAACTTGGAAGACTCCCTGTAGAATGAAGTATAAAGATAGTTAAATGTCAAGACTGAATACTGGGCAGAGTAAATGGTTAAGTTTTGTTCTGGAAGACAGATTTGTTGTGCAGACGAGAGAGGCAGCTGCTGGAATCCTGATGACCTGAATTTGAAATGGTCTGTCCCTTATTAAGGAGAAATAAAAAGACTTTGCTAGTTTTGGGTCTAGTAGAAAACTGCTGAATGCTTCATTCCTTTTTTCATCCCTTGTATGATACAAGCTGTAGATACTTTTTTTTAAAATGGCTAAAACCAAATTTCCTCCTGTTCTACAAAGTTCTGGGCTATTTGAATGGCTATGACACTCCCTCTTTTTGCTTTCATCACCTTTATTGAGGTATTCAATTTAAAGTATTTCATTGCAAAGAGACTGAAGTTTTAACTCAGTTTTCTTCAGTTCTACCTGCTTGTAGTCTACTTTCCAATTTGGATTTTGAAACTGAGTGATCATTTTCTTATTTTAATTGTAAAGTGCTTCACCAACCTGGGCAGAAGCAATTTGACATCATTTTCTTCGATGTCAGTAACAAAACAAGTGTAAGACCACTTGTCCTTGTAAACATTTAGGCTTTAACAGCCTAAAGCTTATTAATTTCCCTCTGAAGCTGAGACAAATAATTATTGCTGCTTGGTTCCTGGTTCTGGATTTAGCTCAGTGGATGTGGTACCCAGATACAGGCAAGGGCTTGGTTACTGAACAGGAGGGTAAATGGGATTCTTCACTTTCTGAGATGTTATGCACTGCTTCTGACTTGTAGGGGAAATAACCTGCAAGAGCACAGAACAAAGGGGGAAAATGTCTTTATGGTACTTTATTATTATGGTTAAATAGCTACCTATTTAACATGATTTAAGTTCACATTTCATGAGGAAGCAAATGTTTCTTTTTCTTCCAGAAAATGTTAATTTATGATCCTGCAAAAAGAATTTCTGGCAAAATGGCCTTGAACCATCCATATTTTGATGACTTGGACAAATCCACTCTTCCTGCTAATCTGATTAAGAAATAGGCCTTTGGACAAAATCATCCGGAGGGAAAAAATTGATTACTTTTACTCTTAAGTCTGTAATTTGTATGTCTGTCTTTTTGCTCTTGAGACTGGCTGTATTCAGTTTGTTTTGGTTTAAGTGTTATCTAAATGTAAATATTAACCTGTTGGTGCTGAGTTCAAATAAAATGCAGATATTGCTGCAATTAATGCAGTCAACTTTCTATAAATAAAGCTTTAACCCCAGTGAAGGACTGAATTTATTTCCAAGCCATGGCTGCTCTGCAGAAGGACTCTTGTTTTCTTTGGAATGCACTGGTAAGGTACCACTTGGCTAAAAAAAAGCTGCTGCCCCAAACTTCTAAATGGTTGCTCCTGCTATGATAGGAAATTGTCAAGTTTGAGTTTTTCAATGTAACGTTAGTTACAATTTTACTTGAGCATGGCAACTGATGTGCCAAAGAACATCAACTGTGAGATCTGCTGAAGGATTGCAACTTACAAAAGTGTAGATGGCTGAGCTGATTTTAGGGTTTGAGTTTTTGAAGGCAGCTGCAACTGAGGATTTGAGAAAAGTCCCTTGCTCTATGTTTTTGTTATCTTGGAGGCCCAAGAATTTACCCAGATGTGGGAATGTTAACTCCTGGGAATTGTAATCATAAACTGAGATGCCACATGGCTACAGGCTTTCCCATGATTAAAGTAAAGCTTTTTAAAGCTCGCTGGTATTTAACTGAACAGGTGAGAGTATTGTCAAAAGTTCAAATAAAGTTCAAAGGTGTGTACTGATAACTGATTGTATGTTAGTTTCCAGTTGCTACCTCTACTCCTGGCCTTCAGACACATCAGTAGGGATGGGGTGTACATGTGGTCTTTTTCATTGGCTCTAGGCACTGGAGTGCTCCTCTTCCTGCTTGTTAGGGACCAAGGCTTGCAGTACTGAAAGTACTTAGATTTCTAAGTCAGATGTGTGAAAGCATTAATATGAGCTCTTAACAGTGAGGTTTGTAGGAGTCCTGTCCTCCAGCTGCTGAATCATGGCACTAAGGGCAGTGGAGATAACGCTTATCCAGTTCATCAGATGTTTATTGTGTCCATGAGCAGCTGAAGGTATTAGTGCTAGACCTAGCTTTTGTTAACGAGCAGCACGGTGAGAGGTAAACACCACTTGGGGTGTTAGCACTGTTCTCTGCAAAGTGCTTCTTAATCTCCTGAGACTTGGCTTAATGGAGTCATGTGACAGCAGAGCACTGAGGAGGAGAGGTTTTTTGAAGTCATACAGGTAAGTTAATTGAGGGCAGGGGGAAAAAGATGGTGCTGGCTGACTCCTTTCTGTTAACACCAGTGAAAGGATGCGGTTTCAAGATAAAGTAGGGACCTAATTTGTCTCCATTTGAATGTAGAAACTTGATACAGGCTGTACAGGCCAAGAGGTTTGTAATTGCTGCTGCTAATTGGTTACCTTGGTGTAGAAAAAGAGGGGAACCTGCCAGTAACTGCATTAAAAATCAGAAGCTAGTGCATAGACAAGGTTCTGTGTGTGGAAAAGACTGCAGCCGGGCAAGCTAAATATTTTGTTGCTTGTAGTACTGGTGAAGCTTTATTTTTGTTTTGTAAGTAACTGGTGTCTGTCTCAGTTTCATGTGACATTGGGAATGCTTTAGCCTATCTTAACTAACAACCAAAGTACTAAAATTTCCAAAGAGAGCTTTTCAAACAATAACTTACTCCAAGTCTGCAATCTTGTTTAGCTGGGCACTGTTACAGCTGGTGCTGTCACATCACTGCAGCTCTGAATGAGCTATTGTAGTGCTCCTCCTAGCAAAGGGCAGGGGAACATAACGCTGTCCATTTGTGCCTCAGGTGAGATCAGGTGCTGAATATCATACCCAGACACCTGACTCACTGTCACAGCTCCACTGTTATCAATGAGGTGAAGGTATCAGTGAGGCAAATCACTTCCCCTAGGGGAAATAACATCATCTGCTCTTGGGAACTGCCCTGCTGCCTGCACCTAGTGTGTGGAAGGTTTGTGATGTTCAAGCTTTCACCACTTAAAACTCAATTTTATTCCAGTGAAAACTGGGTCTGCCCTGCACTTTGGGAATTTAAGCCACTGTGGGTGATAATCAGCAGACCTGTTTATTGACAGCTATTGCAGTAGCTTCTGAATGTTGTAAGAGCTGGGGATGGAATCACTTTATTTAAAAGCAATGTGCCCTGCTCCAAAATTAAGTTCTGTAATGTAATGTTGCATCAGTCTTGCCTCCGGTGCTATGGCTGCTCAGTATCAGTATCTAGAGCACAAGTAAACTCCAGCTGAAAATGATAAACTTGGTGTTTGACTTCACTTGCTTGTCCTCTATGCTATTAAAATGTAATGTAGGTGAAAAGCTTCTGTGTATACAAGAAAAGGACTTTAGACAGGATCAAGTTGGGTTTTTTTTTAAGTTGCCAAGTGCTAGCAGGCTGCTGAAGTGTGGGGTAGGTGTTTTATATTGGTCCGGAGGGGATGGGAAACGTACCTGCTGGAGTCAGAAAGAAGATACCTATTCAGTCAGATTGCAGCTGCATTTGCTACACTTAAAAGTATTTTTAAGCAGCAAATCAAACTTCTGCAGCAAATGAGTGGGAACTTACCAGCATTTCTGTGTTGGTATCTGGGGTTACTTCTGAACAGCCAGTTTTGAACAGCACTATTTCCTCCTTGGTGCCCACAGCCCTGCACAAAGGCACAGCACTGCCACTGGCTCTGTTTGATTTTGTTTTGTATCAGGTTTGTAAAGACTGAGTGGGAATAAGGAAACACTGATATACAGGCCCTACTTCATTAAGCCTGACTATTTATTCTCGACCAAGCTCCTTGCCTTATTTTCTGACAAGCTGCACCAATTTATGGAGTAATCTAAGAATTTCCCATTGCTTTGACCACCAGCTGCTCTGGTTTACATCTACTGCATCAATGGCTCATGCCAGGTAATGGCTTTTGATTTTGTTCCCCCTGTATTCCTGTATAAAGCATTGTCTCCTCGTGTGTAAATGTCAGCAGGGTACTGGGTGTTCTCCTCTGTTGTTGGGCATATTTTACGTCAGCCTGGCTATTTCAATATATTCTTGTTGTGTTTGAATCAATAGCAGGCTATTGGTGCTGCTGCTAACAGATTAATTGACTGATTTCAAACATCTATCTCCAGCAGAGGTGGCTGGCTGCCCTTAATGGAAGAATTGGAGGTGAGAGCTGGTCTCTCCAAATTGCTAAAGTGACAGGCATTATGCCCTGGGGGATAATTAGTGGCTTTATGGGAATAGTTATATTCAGTTCTTTGAATTTAGTGAAAACCTTTCTGCTGACCTCTGGAGGGTTTAGACGAGACTCTTGGAGGGGGTTAAGAAAATATTTTCCCCAACTATTTTAAGTGGCAACCTATTGAATTCGTAAAAAACCCTGCCTACAACTCACAAAATACCTGGCCAAACACGAGGCAATGCGTTTGACTGAGAGCCAGAAGCTGGGATCTGGGTAATTTCCAGCATGGGTCCTTGGGCCTGAGGAACGTTTTCTCCATGACAGCTTGGACTCGCTTAGCAAGGCCCATGGGCCCTTCTAGCACAAGTGGGGCTAAAAGAGCTGTCCTCTTTTTCATTTGCTCTGCACCTACTGCTTTTCTTTGCACAAGGCACATTAACTATCCCTTTTCCTGCCAATTGTTGGTCTTTCAGAAGAGGGCGGGGGTTTTTTATGTAAAAAAGGTGAGATTTCGTGCCTGTATCATTAACAGTCCTCATTTTGCAATTCCCTCCATTTCCAGCTACCCTTCGGTGCTATTTTTCTCATTTCTCTCTCTTATCTCATCTGTTGCCTTACGAGGCATCAGAGATGGACCTTTTTTAAGGCCATTCTCCTTGACAGTGATTAGAGGAAGCACAGCCAAGGGCTGGCTCTGCATGTCTTGCTTCCAGCGGGGACTAAAGACAACGAGGAGAATTATCCAATACCTGAGGTGGTCCCATCTTGACTCTTTCATGTAAGAGGAGGGCTCTAAAATGCTCCCAATCGGTGGCATGGGGGGATGAAGGGAAAGGTCAGTGCTTTTCCCCCCTGTAGGTTGGGATTGTGCTGTGAGCAGCTTCCTGCTGGGGCCAGTCAGACCTTCAGACCCCTGTGGAGATCAGGAAGGGTTTAGCTGGTTGAAGGAAGGCAGGGAAAAGACTGTGTCTCCTAGTGTCCCTCTGGTGGGTCATCTTTGGTAGCTCCCCACAGGATCTCAGCCTTTTTTGAGTTATCTCAGAACTCACTCAGTGTGAGCAAGTCCCTGACTTTCCGTGCTCCATTTCAACCCTTTGCCATGGCAGCTGTGGACAGGAGTGTAAATATTTCTCAGCTGTTTGCTGAACTATGTTTGATCTGGGCTCTGAGCATGTAATATTTTGTATTACAAATGTGCCTGACAGCTGTCAGTTTTTCTCCCTATAATCCAGATATGTTTCTGAAATCTCTATGAACTCACTGGCTGCAAGAAAGGAGAGGGGTTCACTTCTGTTAGATTTGTCCTGATCTTTTTTGATTTTAAAACTATAATCTGAGGATGAGGAATTACAACTTCTGTTAATTACCTCACCCAGCTCAGAATCTCAGCCTAGGTGTACTGGAACTACTGAATTCCTGGGAAGCTACTCAGCATCCTTTGGTGACTGGCAAAAGGATAAAAAGAGGAACAAAACCAGTGTAGAACATATAAAATTGGCAGATGGATGAGAAAGCTTTAACTATTTTGTGTTTCTTAAAAGTTGTCAGAGAAATTGTCATTAATAATAAAATAAAATTTAAGGACTTCTGGAAAGTGTAATTTTTTTTTTTTTTAAATTTCGTGTTGTAAATCTGGTAGTTTTCCCTGGATCAATAATTAATAAATTTCATTTTCTTTCTTAGTATTTGGGGCTTAATATACAACTGTATGGAAATAAAAACAATGGAACTGTAGCAAGGATTACTTTTTAAGAACTGCAACAAGACCTGTAAAGCCCCGATGTGTATTTGGTATAAAAGTTACGTTCTCTTATTATTCCTAAAGCTTGTGTTGCCTCTCCCTCGGCCACGCGGTGTCACTCTGGCACCTCGGTACTGGCAGCCAGGCGGGGGGGGCAGGGAAGAGCAGAAAAACTCTCTCAGACTCTCCTGGCTCCATGAAAAATTGAAGGGTATTTATTTTCTGGTAGGCAGCCAGGCTGAAAATACTATCTGAATTGAAAGCCTTTCATGAAACATCTGGGCAGTTAAATTTTGCAAACTTCAAAGATGTCCAGTACCGTACTGACATACTGATTTCTTTCTTTAGTGAAGAATCACTTAGGCTAATGCACAAAAGCCTCTGTAGAAACCATTTCATGCTGAAATTAATGATCAAAATGACTATGCTTAATAAAGCAACTATCACACGAGTGCCAGTCAATATAGTTAAACTACAACAGGCTCATAATCAGTCTCTCAAATCGCTATCAATTGTCCACAGGGGCCAGTTTTGGAGTGGATTTTTCTGAGGTCTGCATGCTTAATCTCCAGATTTTCCATTCTGGATTTGATGTGTGGGCGCAAAATTGTGCCTGTGGTTTTTGTTTTGCAGTCTGTCATTTTTTTAAGTACCTTTCCTAAGCTTGACTAGATTCTCTGCTGGTAAATAATAGTAAAAAAAACTAATAATAATAGAGTCACATTTAGAGCAGTTGAGAATCTGGTCCTCAACACTGACTTCAAATATAAGGTCTTGTTTTTTACTTGTTGATATGTGTTCTAAATGCAAAAGCTAAAAGCAGAACTATGTCAAACACTTCCCAGATGCCTCGATCTGCTCTTAGAGCCATGGGATTATACAGTCACATGCCTGGTAAAATTCACCCCAGTGCTGGTACGTGAAGCATTAGGAATTTCTTCTCTCCTCTCCGTGTACAGAGTGATGTACAGCTAAATAACCACCGTAAGTTTACACTAATAATTCTGTTCACTGAGCTGCTTGAGGCAGAAATGCAAGTGCTCATGTGTAGGAGCTGTACTTCGATAGTTATTCTTGGGAACAAAAAAACTCACTGATAATTTCCCAGTTCTCATTCAAGTGCTCATAATATGGTCTGGGTAAAATTGCATTTTGCACATAGTCAAAGAGCATAAATAAATGTAAATACACAGCACGTGTCCTCTCTTATGCCCTATGGACCTGTCAGAGTACTTGTTCTGTAAGTGGGGAAAAACACTAATGCTGCTGCTTTATAACAGAGTGATTTTCAAAGAGAAGTAAAAATCACACCTAACATACCCATCTCCATAAGTAACATTAATTTTACAGACAGAGATTGAGCACAAAGAAAAAGAGAGTCTTTAGCAGAATCTGTCCTTGACTTAACTCTGAGAGCCCCCATACATCATCGTTCAACTCCTGGAAGCCCTGCCAGGGCCTCCCTCTGTGGTTTAACTCTTACTGCACATCTCCAGCACCCCGGGCCGTGAGCCAGCCCGTGCTCCTTTGCACCAGGAATGCTGAGCCTCGTGCTCAGGAGCTTCAGGATGGCTTGCAGTGCAACACACACACACACACTCAGATGCAGGAGTGGCACTAAAGCACTGCAGTGCTTGAATGACCCTCCGCTGGGGAAGCTTGAGGCAGCACTCAACTTCTTGCTGAAACACTACAGGAAAGAAATCTATGGAAGATGCTTTTTTTTTTGCCCTTAGAAAATTATTAGATGTATCCTAACTAGAGTCATCAGCGGGCTCCTGCCATGTACAATTAAAACTAGACTGGTCCCTTTGAATTAAAGAACTAGACAAATAAGGTAGAGTTTAATTTGCTCTCATGTCAGTAAGAATAAAAAAAATAGCTCTAACATTATGGTTTGCTGCAATGAAAAAAATTATACATAGCATTTTATTCATCTATGTAAAATAATTTTTTTTCATGTAATATTTTCTTAGTTAAGAATAGCCCTGACTTAGAAAGAGACAAGTTTATGGATAACAAAAAGCAGTGCTTGTCCAGATTTTCCCTTCTTCAGGCTTTGAACAAGTATCACCTGTTTTAATTAGCTCTCAACACCTTTATATTGTCATTTGAACTGGGAGCATTGTCTGCATACATGTAGCAGTCACTTTAAACAGGGAGCATTTGCAAAACAAATGGTTGTGTTTGACAATCCCTCTGCAGCCAAGCAGCATTAAAAATGATTTTGCTTTGGTTCCATTGCTTGTTTGATTTGATTTCTTTAATTCTTAGGATAGGAGTAAATGACCTTGAAATCCATTTTGTATTTTGAAATATGGAGAGTATCTCCCAGCTGATGAAGCCAACAGGCTCAGCAGATGTGACTTTGTGTCTAGGGAGGATGGACAGAGCTGGGAATTGGAACTTTGGTGTTTCCAGCACCATTTCTGCAGTGAGTTTTGTGTGTATGGGGCTGTTTGCCTGGGAGAAGCGAAAGCAAAGTTGCAGGCTCTGGGCCTTCCATTTGTAGATCTCGCCAGTTTTCCTCCTGAATGCGATTATTACATTTACAATAAAACACTCAGCTGAAACTTCAAGAAAACTGGAAACTAAGTGTTACCTCCAGCAGAGAGCAAAATAAACACATTCCTGCAGTGTGTTTTTCCATGGCCAGACTCAAATTTCACATCAAACAAACCTAGCGAGTGACAGGTCACAACACATGCCTTTAAAATACCAGCGAAAGGAAAGCTTCTTCAGCAGCAACCAGATAAACAAAACCAAACCCCCGAAATTCTGAACAGCCTCAGAGCATGTTACGGGCATACCCCAGGCAGTTTTCAGTTCAGTAGCTAGCCCACATCCAGCACTGGTTATTCTTCAGTCATTCCTTGTGTTTGGACAGGGACTGTCCTGCTGTCTGGATCTTAAGCCCTGTACTGAAAGTATTCTGTTACTTCAGGTCTCCTGGGGAAAAATCAGCCAAACAAACCAAAACTAACATGCCACTGCATCACAACTGTGGCTTGCTAAGACTGAGGAGGAGTACAGGACAAGGAACAAGCTCACAATCTTCATTATCTTTGGCAAAGCTCATCTTGCTTTACCAGAGGCATGGTCAAATGGAAGGGTTGTTCTGGGATGTGACATTACCCTGAAGCAGCTGACCCATACTAGGCGATGTGTGCTGTTAGCCTATGGCAAATGAGAGGTAATCCAAGTGTAGTTCGTACAGAAAACATACTTAAAAATCCCCCTAAACCCAGTCTGGTCTAAGTAACTAAGCATTCAGAAAGTTCCCTGACCAGCAGGAAGGTTTCTCACCATCTGGCCCTACAATTTCAAAGTGACAGGCTCAAAGCATTTGCCATGATTTTGACAGTGCTTGACTTTGCCATTTTAATAAATTGGCTTCCAAAGGAAAGATTTTTCTGTTCAATGAAATCTCTAACAAGGGCCCAGAAAGACTTTCACCTATTGAAGAGTTCAAGTCAGCTTTTCAGATTTTACCCGTGGGACTGTGGAACGAGAGCATGGGACTCATTCAGAAGAGCTTCAGGCTATGGGAGTTAAATGCAAGCTGGAGGAGTTGTCAGAGTCATAAAGATTTGTCATTAAAGTAAGTGAAGGTTTATTATTATTACTTTATTGTTATTATTTTAATAACTTCTGGCTATAAAATTACGAGCTATGTGATCTGGATTGGCCCCATAAGACTTCCTGACCAGATAAAAGAGTCAAACTGAGACATCAGTACTGGAGGCTTAATGTCCTATGGCTACAGGGGATTATCAGTGTGTCTGCTCTCATTTAAAAGGCTCCTTGTTTCAGAGAAGTGATCACAGCCCCAACCCTGACAGAGCTCAAGAAGTGTTTGGACAATACTCTTGGGCACAGGGGGTGACTCTTGGGGATGGTGCTGTGCAGGGCCAGGAGTTGGACTCGATGGTCCTGATGGGTCCCTTCCAAGTCAGCATATTCCATGGTTCTGTGATTCTAAAGTCTCCAGGCCTCACAGAAGGACTGGAAGGCCACCTGGGACTGTCCCATGTCCGACAGCAGTGGTGGGCTCAGGAGGTCACTGCCCCAATGGGCAAACCCCGCTTGCAATAACAAGGGCTGGCAGGAGCAGGTAAAGGGAACAGACCCACATCTGTTTTATAAAATACCCATCACTTTCCTGGCAGGAGGCATCATCCCTACAGCAGGTAAAATTACAGCACGTGGGGTGTTCACCTGGGCCACAGAACAGAGTGACAGAGCATCCCCAAGAGCTTCATCATGCTGAAGAAAACACACAGCTCCAGAGAGTCTCAGATGGACACATCCAAAGTGTGAGAATATCCCCAGTAATTTCTTCATATGTTTAGTCACGTGCATTTATTCCCTAAAAACCCACAGGCTGTCTCCAAATGCAGCCTGTATGACATGGGCAGATAGAGCATCACAGGAAAGGCTTCTCCAAGGAAAGGGTGAACCCCTCACCTGCATGGGAGGCCAGGGAGCAGCCACGGAGGAGTGTTTGCCTCTTGTTGTGCAAAGGACGACAACACTGAAACACTGAAATCTTTCCTCAGGCCTTGCTGCCTGATGGAACCAAGGAAAAAGGGTTATATTTGAACAATTTCAGGAAAACTTCAGCTGCAGACTGAAGGCGAAGCAGCAGCACACACAAAAGGATTAAACACCACTATCTCTTTCTTTCATGATCAGCAGAATTCTCTTACCTTTCTTCCTCAAGATCCTCTGAGGAGATGCCCTCTTTGAGATCCAACCTCCAAATTTTAGACAGCGCTGTAGCAGATGACTCCACAGCAGGAGAACAGGTCAAAGCTTATGAGTAGGTTTACACTAGGATGTAAAAATATTTTTTCATTAAAACTCTTTTCCTTGCAAAATGAAAGCAAGAAGACATTATTGCACTTACTAGAACACAATTTCAGCAGAAGAAGATGAATATAACACTTAAAACCTATGCTGAACCTAGGAGCCCAGGGGAGGAAAGTGGAGGGGAGGGGCTGCAAAGGCTCCTAAGGAACAGGAGGGCTATAAAAGCTGAAGGAGCAGCAGTAGTGCCCACTCAGAGCTTGTTGCTGGAGGGCAGGAGAAGAGTGCTCAGAGCTATAGGGAGCAGAAGGTAAACTGCTTCACACTTACTGGGCTTAAACAGATCTTTTCTTCTATTATGTAAGAAGTGTAAACTGGAAAAGGAGATTTTTATCTTCCAAAACCTACAGGAACCCACTTTCCTTTGCATAAAATCTTCCATCCTATAGCACTTCAGTGGCTGCATGCTCTAAGCAGTTGAAGTCTGTGTTTGTTTAACCTGTATGTTTGCTTGTAGGCTGAAAGTAAGGGTCCCTTACAGCTTCTTCTGTCCAGTTCTGCAATTCAAGGCTTCAGCTGGCTATAAGCCTTCTTCTCCTGGTTTCACTGGGGTTGGCTAGTACTAGTTCATAACACTGCTGGATGCCTCTGGTAAGAGAATAGTTGTAAATTCCCATCGTCTTTGGGCTTCAGTCACTGCTCCCTGCTGCTATACTACACTATTGTGCTCAAGAAAGAGGTGTTTAATTAAGGAGCGAGTAGTAAAACATCTAATAACTGTAGGGATGAGCTGCCACGTGGGATATCTTGACCACAAATCCCAGCTGGTCACTAATAGCAGGACAAACGCTTTGCTCAAAGCTGTAAGAGGGGATTGCTGTTGTAGCTTTATGCAACGAGTGAGGACAAATAGGTGTGGGGCTCTGTGCAGATGATGTACTGAAAATTAACTTCCACAGAGTACTTTTCTATTACTTTTTCCCTATTCAGGGAGGTAATCCACCTACTTAAAAGAGGTGTTGTGGTGCAAAATTAATTAATCTTAGTGATATGTTTTTATAGCACTGCCTGCTCTACTATGGAAAAGTTAATGATCAGCCACTCCTATTGCTTGAATTACGCTTCCAACAGCCCATTCAGATTTTAGTTTACCTTCTGTAGATGTTGTAATGCATTTTTTGTTTCACATATTTTCCTCTTCTCCCGGCAATCCTCAAAACCCTGACAAGCAGCAGGTAAAATACCCCAAAATAGGAAGGGAACCTCATATTTCTGAGGGAATACGATGCCCTTTCACAACCAGCCACACAGCTCTGCTCTAGCTAGCCATGCAAAGGCAGATTTGATCTGAGGCAGGCTCCAATACCTACAGCTCAGCAGAAAGCAGAGCCCAAAGGAAGCCATCTGTGCAGGTGGCACTCATCCAAAGGGAAGGGTGTGAAGGTTGTCCTAACGACTCACCTGTGGCCCTGCCTGATGAGCTGCTCCAGTGCTTCCCTGCAGCTGGAGGTCAGAGGGTGGTGGGACAAGGGGGAGGACCTGGAGCTGAGTCTGTGCATGAAGCTTGAAAAGACCCTTCTCAGTTGGGGTGAGTGCAGGTGAATCCATTCCTGGGAATGATTCTGCATCTAAAAACAAGGCCTGGTTTTGTCTCCTGTTCCCTACCATGAACTCTTCAGCCTTCTCTAAATATTCTTTTCCTTTTTCCTCTTACCAGTCCAAAAGGCAGTGAAGTGTCACAGTACTACCAAGGGCCTAGTCTGCCAAACAGGATGCCAGTGAGGCAGGGCAAGGACAGGAGGTGCTATTCTCCCTGAACTTTAAATCCTCTGAATCTGTCTTTAGGAACAGCTGTGGTTTTTGTTAACCAGATTAGTTTAGTATCAATAGACTTCATATTTATTCCACTGACAAATATAGGTGTTCTCTCTAAGGTTTGGGTCTCTATTAAAAAACCCTGCTCCTAAGCCTCACGTGAACATGGCTCTCAGCTGAACCTGGGCACTCCCCAAAAGGCATTTATGGCAGAGCAAATGATGTGCCGTGACTGAAATCTGTGTATCAGCAAACCTGGGAGGAGCGTGTTGCCTCTTCATTCTTTCACAGAAAATAGTGAGGACTGGGCAGTGTCTGATGGCTCTGCTGGTGCCTCGTTCTGTCCTGCCTGAGGTGCTGCACAAGCTCTCAGTCGCTGATGGCACTTGCACAAAAACAAGCGTCATCTTCCCTGTGCTCTGATGTGAGCACAGCCAGATTTAATCACACTTGTTGCTCACACCTTGTAGCTTACAAAAAGCTTATGTTCCAAGAGGGAGGAGAATGTATGGAGAGGAAAGAACCACTTCATTTTTAAAGGCAAGAGTAGACAGAGCCTAAACTTTTAAAACTATTTGTAAGGAATACATGGAAAAATATATGTAACTTAAGCTAAGGGCATGAAGACAGAGAACCCAAGGACAGCACCTCAGAGGAACAGTTGCGGTTTGCTGTTTGAATGGTCCTCAGCTGCTCTGGACAAAAGTGAGAAGCTCCCACTACAGGGAAGGTGCCAGGCTCACTGTGTCTGCTGGAGCTGAGAATTGAGCTGGTGTGAAGTGGTAGAAGTCAGCAGGTCTGAAATCTGATTTTTAGGTGAAAAATTGCACTGTGAAAGCAGAAAGCTACAGTAAAAAAACCCAGCACAACACAGATCCACTAGCCAGGAAAGAACTCATCAGAGACATATAAATACAACTTCACACCTTTTAATGTGTAAACCACTCAACAAAATAAATTATGCTATGCTGGCGAAGTAGTAAAAGGCCTTAAGAAAATTGAAAAAGCTTATAGTAATGAAAGATTATTCCCAGTGCAATAGAAGGAATGTATATCACACTAAGAGATGGTGCTTTGTCTGTGAAAATCAGCCAAGTGAGGGAGGAGCAAGGCCAAGGGCAGGCAGAAGTGATGCTGGACACATATTTACCTTGGCTCTCTGCAGTCAGCAACAGGCTCGTGGCCTTACTTAAGGCAAGACATATCTCCCCATTTCCCTACTATCACTGCTCACAGCAGGGGTTTCTTTTGTTAATGTGCTACTGTGCAGCTCTAGAATTGAAAACTGATTAATTCCTGACAGGCAAAAGGGTTTCCTAGAGGGCAGGGCAGTGTAGGTGACCCTGGGGATACCAAGGGCTGAATCTACAGCGTCACTTAGGGTGCTTGGTTAGGGCAAAATGATTCAAGATGACTTAAAATCCCTGGCAGACACTGTATTTGTTCTGTGTATCCCCATGAGATTTAGCATCATCCAGAAGAAAAACTAGCTTTCACTGAAGTCTGAGGCCAGATTTCATCATTAAGAATATTGCTCAGGACTAGTGTGTCTCTCTCCCAGGAGCTGATGCCTGGGTCTGGCTCCTGTGCTCAGAGGGGTGTCTGTTTTGCAGTCTTTCAGTCACACAATCACTTCACGGATCTGACCTCTTCTGACCTCCTCTCTGGCACACAACAATGTAGGAACACTACAATATTCCAGGAACAGATGAAGGATAAGTCCCTTCGCTTTCCCTCCTCCCCCTTCACGGGCTGAACGTGTACTTGCCTTCAGGCAGGTAATGAGCTCCTGAACTGACACCCAGTAGAAGACCAATCTGTACAAACACAAGGGACTCTGCTGCAGCACAGAGAGGGGAACAGCAGGTGTGGGTCTTCCTGCAGTGAAGCAGGAGAGTCCTTAATCACTATCTCAGGAACAGCCAAAAGCAGATGACCAAAGGTCTGCTCAGCCCTGGTTTCTGCTTCTGACAGTGGCCAACAGCAGTTGCTCCAGGAAACAGAAAGGTAAGCACAAAATGATATTTGGTAGTATATTCCCAAATTTCAATGCCTTGGGCTTAAGTTCTGAAGTAGAGGTGATGATCTGTATTTGACAGGTTTCCTCCCCAAAGGTTTCTTTTGGGATCTGTGTGAGCTTCCAGCCTGTGTTCTCTGGCAAGAAATTTTGCAGCTCAGCTAACACTGCTGTGAAGAGGAGCTCTTGGTTGTGAATCTGCCTTGTGCTAGTTTCATTTGATGCCATCCAACTTTCCTGCTAATGGAATGCTTAGTTACTCCCTGAGAGCCTTTCTGCCTTCCATAAGTTTGGGCTTCTCCAGTTTCCACCTCAGGCTGAACACAGCCCTCTGTGTACTACAGATGCCTGCTTTCTTGGGAGGCTGGAAGGGCTAACTCTTCCTGAGGAGCCTGCTGGCTTTCTAGAGTATGCCAGTGCACAGACAACTCAGAACTAATATAGAGGTTGTGCCAGTCTGACCTCCCTGTGCCCAATTAAAGCCTTGTCAAAGAATGAGGAGGCTCAGGAAATGCCAAGTGCCCGTGTTAAATGGTTTTGACTCGGTTAGTGCTTCACTCAGCTGATGCCAAACCTGAAGATGATGGTGTAGCTGACTGCTGAAGGGACAAGGGGAAAATGTGATGGCTGCATTTTACTCCCTAGGTGCTGCAATTGAGGTCAAAAGGGAATTTAAAGAGATCTGTCTTATACTTATGTGTTCCTGAAAGAAAATAGCTGATGAAGCAGTCACAAAGAGAGCAGGTGAGCCTGTAGCTTACACCTGACAGTCCATTCAAGCATTGATTATGATCAGCTGTGCACCTAAAGGAGCGAGATCAGGGGCAGGTCTTGATCATTTGCATGACCCTGGTAAAACCATTTCTGTTTCAACTCTGCTAAATAATAGAGATAACAATCCAGAGACCAGTCTGGTACAACTTTTGGATAAACATCCAAGAGGTGCAAAGTGTGCTGGAGTGGTTATGGGCTCTTGTGGATGCTGGACAGCCTGCCAAGGTGTGGCTTAGTGAATGGGCAGTAATTCCATTCAGTGCAGGTGGTGCAGTGAAGTGGTGTGTTCACCTGCTGCCATCAGGGTCACCTGGATTTATTATTAGCATTTACAACAATAGCATTAGAGGATCATGAGAACTTTCAGTAGTGGAAGGTGATCAGCAAAAGGGCATGGAAAGAACTCTGTTGGATAGGGTTCTTAGGTAGGCTCGTTGCAAAGGAGCATGTGGTTAGGTGGGAAAAGCCTCCCTCTTGCACTGAATTCTTCATCCCAGCCTTTCTGGAGCACGGAGATGAGCACTACTGGGTCAGACCAAGGATTCGTCTGTCCCTTACACTGCATCTGACAGTGGCCAAAACCTGATGTCCAGAGAAACAAAGAACAGCATGACCAGTTAGCAACACCTCTTCTGCAAAGCCCCAGCTATTTGTTTGACTTTGGAAATTGCTCAGTCAGGCATGTTTTCTATGTGTTTATTAACTCCCAGTAAACTTCTCATCCATGACCATTTCCAGGTTACCTGGGAACTCGAGCTCTTCACACCCCCAAGTGTCACGTGGCAAGTTCTGCAGCTTGACTGCTCTGCGTGGGCAAGGCTGGCTGACAGGGACTGAAAAACAGCTTAGAAGGGCTGGAAGTGCAGTGGGTAAAACTGCTGGATTTCTCTTCTGTGTCTGGATACCAGGTTTAAGGAAACAAACCTTTTGAAGCCCAAGGGGAGGACGCAGTTCTAGGATGGTACTCCCTGGCCCAAGCGTCTGTGTTCATGGGCTGGGCAGGTGTGCAGTGTCAAAACAAAAGCCATGGATCCAGGAGAGAGCAGCAAGGCCATCAAAATCCTGCCCCCACAGCTGCAGCATGTGCCTGCCTTTTACAGGTGCACGGCACATGTGCTCCCTGTACCCCCATTCAGTGCAGGGCACAGAACACTGCCTGGAGCCCTACAGCACCTACTGTAGTGCCTTGCCAGTAATTAGCAGAAAAAATTGAAGGTGAATCATTCATGGCTCCCAACAAACTCCCAGGCACCAGCCTCCTTGCCTCTCTATTCAGCTACAGAGCAGCCATCTGTTCTGTTAACAGGAAAATTCTGCCCTGCCATCCCTGCACTGACCTTCAGTCCCCTCCTCACCTTCAGACATACTGGAGGCCTAAGCAGAAAGGAAAGCAAGCCTTTAACTTAATTACCCAATTATCTTGAGGTAATCACCCAATTATCTTTGGATACAGTCATTTTTTATTTCTTCCTCCTATCATTCTTAACAAATAGCTTCCAGAAAACAAACCTTGCTGTGACTACAGCAAGCAAACAAACAGACCCCCTGAGCAGATAAAAAACCCCATTAAGGGCAGACGTCAGTCTATAGCTTGTTACCTTTCCCCCCCTAGAGAGCTGAGACGGGCAGGGCTGTGGGAGCTGCAGCACCTGCCAGAGCTGCACTGTGCTCAGCAGGCCAGAAATCACCTCTGCATGCTCGGACTTTGCTGTCCTTGGCCAGCCAAAAGGAAGGGGGAGCAAAGCTGGGGAGGAGCTGCCTCAGCAGAACAGCCCGAGGGAGTCACTGGAGGGTGAGCAGTAAGTGTGTGAGTAGTCACACTTGGCTGAGGCTGGTTCAGAGTGCTGTTGGATGTCTTACAGACTGCAGGACTGGTGACACTCGATCACATCCCCTGCAAGCTGATGCAGCTCTTCCTATGCAGGGAGAGCTGTCCTGTTCCTCTGCAGGAGCAGGAAGGATTGAGATCTCCCCACCCCAAAGAGTCCCCAGAGACTCCTCAGAAACCCCCTTTCTTTAGAGTGCTTGTGGGAAAAGGCACCATCATCTAACTGATTTTCATCACATGATGAGATATGCCAATTATTTAGAAACTAACCCCAGATACTCTATAATTGAAAAATATAAATGTGATACAAAGAGCACAGGGATCCACAAAATTTTACAGGGAGCTGTAACTGAGGACCCAGGAGAAAAATGTAAAGAAATTTCTTTGTAATATGTAGTGCATAACTAATATTTAAAATATTATGTGGTGGAGGCAATCACATCTTATTATCTAGCCAGAATGACCAGCTTATAATTAATGACTAAGATGCAAATTTAACCATAGACTCATAAACTGCCGCTAATTGTAGGGGTTTTTAATAACCTGTGAGGATAATTTGAATACTCAGTGCTAATACCTGGAATGCCATGTAATCCTTATTATACAGCCATAAATTAAAAAAATATTAATCCCAATGGGAACTAAAGAATCCTCTTTTTTTTCATGTCAAAGGCAAGAAAATTTCTTATGGAAATCTTCAGTGTGAAGTGTCATCACCTGGGCTGCTTATCTAAAACTTTAGGTAAGTGTGGGGGTGGGACTGCCCTCCATGGCCTCGGACCCATGCAATACAGAGGGATGGCACCCAGCTTGCTACTTCTATCTAATGGTGAAGGCTGCTTTTCTTTAAAGCTGAAAATCTGAGCTGCTATCTCCAGGGAATATGCCCCTCCCAGTTTAGCATTGTTAAGTGGTACCTGAAATACTCACCCAGGCAGTCACACAGCTCATGCCTGTGTGTTCTGTCACTCAGTCTCTGACTTTGAGTGTTTTTGCAAAGTTGTTAATTTATATTTTTTTTAATCTTGAAATCCCTAAACAGGCCAACACCTCACTGCCCCAGAGCTTTGTTCCAGTATGTGCCGTCTCAGTGAAGGAAACTGGCTGGAGAGCCTTCCTGTGTTGGGGTAAGGTCCTTGTTGTTCTGGAATATCCTTCAAGATGGAACAAAACCAGGTATATGTGTGTCCAGAAGGTGGTTCTGGGCTCCTCTGCAGGCCAGAGGACAGGCTGTGGGGTACCAGTGCTGTAGAGGAAAGGACTTGAGATGAATTAGCGATGTACTGTAATGTTTTCACTGAAACCTGTGCCCCCCTGCTGTGGGGGTGGGATACAGGAGCTGCCTCTTGGCAATGTTTGTTGCTGCAGAACACCCCAGTGGGATGTTGTAGTTATGTGGCCTGCTTACAAACCAGCTGGTGAGGTTGAACAGTTATAAAGGAGCCATCACAACTCTGTTGTCCCATGCTAGGCTCGCCCTGAATCACAGTTTTACCTTCTCAGTTTGATTTTCTCGAGAGCTGGGATACATTAGCATAACCATTCTTGCATCTTCTAATGTTCAAATTTTCATCTTAGCCTCCTGCAGCCTTGATCCAAAAGCTTTTCATATTTATACCAGAAATCAAGATTTTTATGTAAACAGCAGTGAGGGATTTAGTTTGCATATATAAATATACAACAGCCTCACTACTCCGGCTGCTAGTGCAAAGTGAATTTGTGACACAGGTTGTGTTCTCTTAGCTAAAGGCAAAGGCATAAGTTAACTGACAATGAATTATCCTATTGTAGAGCCTTCAGGGTGGGGATTATCACTGCTAACACACTGTCTTATCCTGTATGCAGTACACAGAGCAAACTTCTTTGGGAGATTTGGAACACAGGCAAGTGGTAAGGTGGAAATTCATTAGGCGGCACCTCAAACCCCAAAGTGTGTGTGTAGTATCTCATCCATTTCAATGGGAATCTTGCCTGCAGAAGAACTCATGCAAATGCTGTTAGATCATTTTAATAGACCAAAAATCTAAGGGGATTCAGGAGTGGCAAGCAGACACCTTAAAGACATCTCACTGCATAGTGCGTACTTTGGAATCCAACCCAGAGTAAATAAATGCTGGCCTATCCAGTGACAAGAGTAGAAAGACTGTGATCTAAAAAAAAGGGACAGAATAGGGACAAAACTGTAGTTCCATCTGACAAAGCAAATCTCTTCACCAGACTGTAACACTAAAGTCTGGAAGAACTGAAATATGTCACCGTCCTGGAGTTTGCGTACCAAAATGAATCCTATTGAGTACATTAGATCTTTATCTAAACCTCTTTGTACAGAGGATGAAAGACTTGACCCTGAGAGAAGGATTTCCAAGATGCCTTCAGTTGCTCTGTCAGTGCTTGTTATTTGAACATGGAAAAAAGAAATCCCCCAATTTTACAAATCAAACATTTCTAGGCATAAACTACTCTTGAGGGCTATCTGTAAGCAAGCTGCTGAAGAATCAGGGCAATAAATTACCGTGCTTTTCCTTACTCCCTCTGGTAGAACCATGCTTTCAGTACTCAGAAGGGATTTCCAGATTAGTCTCTTCTAGTAGGCAACCCTTCTTACATAGCCACATATTTAGTACTGTCTAGCTTACCTTTGCTCACTTGGAGGCCTGATCTGACTGAAGGACTGTGAGGAGAAGGTCTTCAGTGACTGAAATCGGGGAGTTGTGCCTGAAGTCTGGCCACTCCCATCTCAACTCGCACAACAACTCTATTTCTGGCTTTGGTGGGCTATTTGTGGGCAGGAGGCCACAGAAGCTGGTTTGTGTTGTGGTGCAGAGAAACTCCCTGGCAGAAATTTTGTCTTAAAGAACAAATAGGAAAACATTGTTTCTAAGAGGTAAGATGAATGAGACTCCCCAGAAACAAAGGACTTCTTAACACTGGTCTTAGTATTTTAAAAAGAATGCCCTGGAGAGCAATGTTTCTGATTTGCTCCTTCCTCCCGTGCTACTGCTTTTATCATAAACAAGAGAAACATTTTTACACCTGACATCACCACTCTTTCTTTTGAGCCCGTTACCTTTACTAATGGTAAGTTCAAAGAAAGAAAATTTTGCTCCCAAAAATAAATTAGATATGTAACATTTTCATAAATTAGCACTTGAAAAACAAATGAACACTGTACTGAATGTGCTTACTTTCAGTGTCGTTGGCATTGCTTTGTGATTTTTTTCAAAGCTCTTAATATGGCATTCTTTGCACGAAGACTTGCAAAAATTCTCTAGAAAATATCAGCTTTACACATCTATCAATTAAACAAGCTGTTTTCAGGGAGGTGGTTGCTGAGGGTTTGCTAACAGGTAATGAGGAATTCTGTAAGATGGTTGACAACTAGGGCAGAGACAAAGCAGGGAAAACAGAGTTTGTACGAAGTTTAGAGCATACTGAAAACCTCACAGACATCCTGCTGTTTACCTACATTTTTCCTCCCTGTGTCTGTCATGACCAATTAGTTTCATGTCCCTTGGGTAATATCATGCTAATTAAATATTGGAAACCATGGGGAAACGTGGCAAGAGGTTTGTTTTTCTTTTTGCTGTGCAGTTTAACAGTAAGTGACAAGCACCAACCTTCCAATAGCACATACAAACTCTATAGGATTTCCTTGTGACATTCCCAACCATAAATCCTAATGTGCTATGCGAATATGCAAAATTTCAGTAAAATTCAATGAATGATAGCACAACTGAATGCTTACAAGCAGCACTAAAAAGGGAAGAATGCAATGCAAAATTAAGGAAGTTTCTTCCAAGAGCTAGGAGACAATTTGTAACTAAACAGTTTTATTGACTTTTTTTTCCAAAATAAAAAACACAAAATAACCACCAAGATTAAAGGCCATAGACAGCATTAACCAAATGAACCAGCCACTTGGTTATAGTAGCTGATAACTAGAATAACTGGATATTATTGCATATACCTCAGGTTCATTTATATATCCATTACAGTTTGGCAAGATTACAATCATACAGTAGCTTTGGTTGTGTAAAACCTAGTAGCAATACTTACTTAAAATGTGACTGGTTAACATTTTACCACAACAGCTATTTATCTCAGTCCTGACACGTCTTCTCTCATTCCATGCTCTTGTCCACGCTGTCACTGACCAAGAATTAAGGAGACATATTTGCAACCATCATTTATAGCCCTTCTTTATCACCACGCGGTGAGGAATCTCAGAGGGGTAGGAATCTCTCACTTGCTCTCCTCATCAGGGTTTGCAGAGCAGCCTCTCCTCCCGTGCTGGATGGCTCCTACCATCCTGTGGTAGCCTCAGCCGAGCAGGAGTCCGTGCAGAACGCAAATATGTCGAGGTGTTTATGGCTTTCAGGCCAAAGCCTCTCCTGACCTACAGTGCTGGGGGGTGACTGTACTGCCTTGCCTTTGGATACAGAGAAAAAACCACAAACAAACAAACAGCTTTTCACATTGGTGTGCTGAGCTGCCAGCACAGAACAGTATTAACAAACCTAATACACAATACTACCTTGGTTACAGAGTTGTGCCTGAGACGCCGCACAGGGTTGCATGTGTGTGTTCTACAGTCTATGTATTTTAGTTTTGGTCTTTTAAAAAATGCTCTCATCCTTATGTAATCTTAGTGTAACACTGCAGCTTTAGAGTAATGGTTGATAAAAAGTCATGAACACACAGGCTATTTGGAAACACTGGAAGCTTTTTCTCGTCTTGTACCACTTGTGCAGATCTCCTGCCGTTCCACCATGAGTTTGCCCCCAGCATTCTGGGAACATCAACTTCCAGGGGAAATATATCACCTACTTAAAAATAACCTAAAACTCTGAGTTCTACCTGGGAAAAGCTATAAAAGAATTTGGATCAAACTGAAGTAATCTTGTATGTGAAGACCCTTCTTCACTTACAAAATGCTGGAACACTAGATAACATCTACTTGTTTTTGCAGCCCTTTCATTTGCTTGCACTGAAGCAAAAAGGAATTCAGCATGAGGAACGGCTGCATGGTGAAGATCCTGCAGAACAAGGTAACTGCCATGCAGTAATTCAAATGCAAGCAGTGTAACTGCTTTTTGCATTCAGATCCACACTTGTATAAGGATATAAATTAATAAGCCCTTCTAAATGATTTTAGAAATATCCTCTTTGATCTAGACATATAAAACCTCTGAATACTTAGAATCACTAGATTTCACATGGCCCACGTAGTCATAATTATTTGCACTTACATGGCAAATATTAGAAATACATTTGCCTGCAGTTGAACAGGTAATTATACTGTCTATTATTCAGCTGAGCAAAGATCAAGCACTCTATATCTTGCAGTTATTGGATCTTACTCTAACCCTTTGCTTTAGAAAGGGGAAATAACCATCTAATTATATTACCAGTGCACAGTACTTAGTTTGAAAAAGACAACCTATAGTAGGCAGCTAGATTTTTTTCCTAAGATGACTTTTTATGAGATACTCTAAAAGCAGTCTCTTATGACTGAAGATTGTCTATTTCACTGTACTCGCATAGTAAAAATAGTTAAAATCTAATTACAAAGCTGCTACATGATTATTTTGTGGTCTGTAAAATAAAACAGTATCCAGAATTTTATCTGAACAAAATACACCAGACTGTATAAAAATATTTCCCAACTGGAGATTGAAACATTAATGCTGGATTTGGTTTTTTTTGTATAAAAAGTAATGTAATAATGGTTGACATTTATCCGCTTACCAGTCAAAAATATACATATGACTTCAAGGAGCTGTTCCAGGCTCATTTTGAGTGAGCTTGTGCTTTTGACCCTAGCAGTAATAAATGCACACGTGGAACACAGTTTCCTGAAAACCTGAACTACATCTTATTTCTAACAATAAGACAAATTTCTGGCTATGGATTTCCACTTATTTGCTTTGTTCAGGCAACTACAGCAGAGGAATTCCAGAAGCACCACTTCCGCTTTGAATGATGTTTGTTCAGTGCAACGTCTTCCTTTTCTCTCTCCTTTTTAACTCGCTGGTAGTGATCTTCTTCCTTTAAATACCACACAGGGGGCCACCGATGCCTCTCAAAATATTCTTGATTATCTGATTGAAAAGAAACAATGAAAAAAAATCCCCAAAGATGCCAGTAAGAGACACAAATCCCAGAAATGTCTTGCAAAAAGCTATGCAGATAATAATTTATCCACTCTCTATGCTGGCTTGCTTATCAAGGATTCACCCAGTTTCCTCAAATGCGTTAAGTGTGAAAAGACTTTGAAAGTGGTTACGCACAAGAGGCATTAGTCCACCAAAAACTATAAAAAAGCAAGGCCTTTACAAAGTGTATTTTTCATTGCAGAGCCTGAAAAGAGCTCTGTTCCTTTTAGCATCCCTGAATTAGGTAAAGAACATGATGTTTGCTCAGCAATCAGGCTAATGATTATGACCTTTCTTTGCAGATAAGAATTTATGAATGCTGCTCAAGATAGCACAGAGGTGTCTGGTCTTATGGCTTAGCTACGTGAGCTCATCTTTATGTTTAATCAGCTGGGTCAGGAGAAAGAAGGGAAAACCTGATGAAAACTGGGGGGAAGTTGCCCATACCTGAAGATTTAGCTTTGATTTCCTTGCGGAATTTGGAGCAAACGCTGTTGTAATTGGTGCAGATGTAGTGCAAGCACCAAGCTGCCAGCTGGTTAGCATTGTGAAACTGTGAAGAAAAACAAAGAGCTTATTCAATTTCCTGGGGTTATCATTCATTTTGCAGCCCCTATTAACAGCTGAAGCTAGAATGGCCCCAGCAGATGGGACCTGGCCGTACTCTCCCAAGCGTTCATTCTGACTGCCTGCTCTGACCTCGGGTGATAAACACATCATAGTGGGGTAGGTACTGGCCACAAGGGATATTCTAACGGTAGTTAGAAATACTGCTTCTGTCTCCAACCAGGAGAAGGAAATAACAGAAAAATTTCCCTTCTTAAGATAAAAAATGAAGTGAAGAGAGCTGCTTTCTCTTGGGAGGGGTTCAGTTCTGGTTTTGAAGCAGGATTGCAGGTATTGCAGAGAAGCCCTCAAAACCAGCTGCAGGAGGTCTTGCATGGTGGCCAGCTTATGCAGTGTTCTAGTGCTACTTCAAGCCAAGCTGCAGCTGACTCATTGTTAGTGTGAAATCAAGAATAATAAAATTTAAAATATATTTTGGCTTGTTCTACTGTATCCGGTAGCCTGCTGCATCTTGGGAAGCAGAGGTGTGCAGTTTAACTGTGAGCTGGGAGCTCTCTCTTTTAATTATTTACGGGATTCAAGAAATACTGGAATGCATTTGGACATAAAGAGGATTTGCACATACTCTGAATTATTAGATGATTGAGTAGCTAGTTTAAGTATTCAAAAAATGTTATATTTAGACCTGTACTGCAAAGACATCTCCAAGAACTGAATTGAAAGGAACGCAAGAATCAATCACCATTACAAAGCTGAACAGCTTCATTACGTTGCTTTTGATGTTACTGAACCATGGTCATGAGAACGCGGAGCTTGGAAGTTCCACAATCAAGACAAACTAAAATATATATTTGAAAGAAAACTCCTCTGAGGTTACTTAAAGAGATATATTACCTTTGAACTAATGGAAAAACCTTCTTTAAAACACAAGATAAAACTAAGTTTTATCGTCAGTCACTCTCAGAACTGCAGGCTTTGAGCCACTTAGAAGCAATCTCAGAACCAGCGAGGGGCTAAAAGCAAGTCCTGCAGCTGCCCAGAATACCTTCAGAAGGCTGTGTACACTGACCTGTGCCAGTTCCAAATAGGAGAGGACTTCTCCATCTATTGCAACGCCGCTCATGGAGGCCTTGGTCAGCTCTTGCACTGCATGCTGCTCTGTGAGGGGGGAAAACTCATCACTCACAGGGGAAACAGTCACACTGCAAGGTCACAGCATCTACAGGTAACAAAGAACCAAGGCAGCGTGCCCTCCCTCCTCCTGGTGTTAGCCAGCATTAGGCAGGGGTCACATTCACACAGATATCCAAGCTCACATTGAGGGGAAGTCAAATTCTGACCTTTAGAGCTGTGGCTGAAGATGTGGTTCATAACCACCTACAGAAGGACAAAGTTCAGCAGCCACTAGTCTCTCTCTGGCATGGGTACAATATTCAGTATAAATTAGAACTATGGATCAGCTGTCTCCTTTGGGTCATATGAAGTTTTTAAGCAACGGTGCACTTGCCACTGAACTGTGGATTTATTAATGAGCATACACACAGCACTGATAGAGAAAGGGTCACTTGTGGCCCTCTTCAGGTTTTCAGATCAGTTTTTCCTGGGGATTCAGATGAAGGCTGACCATTCCCCCCCAACAATCACTTCAGTTCAAGATTCTCCTGAACCATTTCCCAGAATCTTAAAAGTCTGAGTGGTTTTTGGGAAACATTGTCAGTTGGTTTGATCCTGCTGGGTTCAGTTGTTGGCAGTAGCCTTTGGACTCAAAATTATTTCACCAAGAATTTAATGCAATGAAATATTCTTAATACTCTATGTATGTTTGCACTGCAGTGACTTTAAAAAATACCCAAAAACTTCAGTTAAAATGTGCACATAAAATAAGACAATAAAGATTTGGTCTGTCAGAACCAGTAAAGACAAGAGACACAGTCCTGATGCACAACTGAAGGAGAGCCAGGGTTTAGTATGTGATTAAATTTTGCCCAAATGTAGTCCTGTAGGTAGGTGTAGCTTTGTTTCAGCTGTCCCTGAGTTTTGGCCTTGGTCATGTGTTCAGAACAATGCCAAGTTACTGACATAGAGAGAAACAAACTGAACACGACAACAAAACCCAAACAACCCCAGAGGTCTGGGATGCGTATGGATTTAATTTTAAAACGTTAGTGGTATTCTAACCTGTAATTTTTCTGTAAATATGGGATTGAAAAGGTTTTCTTCCTGAATGGAGGGTTGAATCCACATGTAGATACCAAAATATCCAATTCCAATCTAGTGAAAAGGGATCTAGGCAGCATTTCTAAAAAACATGATCATCTAGATCAGTTTTGAATTGGCTCAGTTACTTTCTTTGAACAGAAATGTAAAGTGGAGCACTTCATTCATTACTGAATGGAAAACCCAGAGTCCTTCCTGGTTTTAGGTAAATTAACAACAAGAGAATGACTATTACAACCGACAGACATTATCCTCAATGCTAAAGAGAAGGTTTACTCTTTCTGTTTTTAAAGCACAGAAAACTTCAGCCAGTTCTCAGCTGGTTTAGCACAAAACTAAAAAAGGCAAGAGCAAGGCAAATACATTTCTCTGTGTAAAAATATAAATTTGCATTACAATATCCCTCTCAGAAAAAAAGCACTATTTTCTCTGACACTTGAGAAAATCTAACGTGTTTCGAAAACCATTAAAACACATTTAGCTGTTGCAGAAGACACTGCAATGCACAAGGCCACAAATTCTTACCTGCTAGAGCAATCAGGTGAGGAAGGCAAAACCTATTTGCCAATGCAATTAACTCAAGTGTGTCCAGTTCCTGACTGGAGGACAGTTGCTTGGTATACAAGTAATCTAAAACTGCTTGCATGGAGGCCTTGTTTATGCTGGGAAGAGCTACCTGGAAAAGATATTTGAGAAGAGTTTCTAATTATTAAGGGATTTTCATATAGCAGCTGTATTTCACTTCTCTCACTTTGCTGGACTGTCTCTTTTTCTCTTCAAGTTATTTTGAAAATGCAGGGAAAACATTTTTCAGAACAGGAATTTCCCACTGAAGTTCAAGAAGCTGCCAACAGGTAAGCATTGCTCCAGAGTCAGATCCTTTGCCAGGCTATATCCCAGCTGCAATTGGATCCACATCACACAGCGACTCTGTTCAATGCTCTCTAGCCTGCAAATGGACAGCTATGCACAAAAGTCACTGAGCACTTCCCATGCCCAACCTCCCTTGGTGGACTCCTTGAGGAATGCAATCTATCTGCTCCTGGCAAGGAAAACTCTGCGGATTCTGAGAATAACAGAAAACAAAGGGTAACAATAAAACCACCCCGCTCAGTCTTTTGGTAAATAACCAAATTATCCAGGTAAACAACGCTGGGAAGGAACTGAGAACTGAAGAAATGAGGAAAAAAAAATGTAAGCCCTTTTTGCCACACACACGTAATGAGTGTAACCAGCATGGAATGAAGCTACCAAGGCCAGGACAAGAACTGTCTAATTTCTCATGCTAAAGCATGAACCTTTCATGCACATCAGCCACTCTGGGAAGCAGCTCAGTTCTCCAAGTGAGAGCAGCTAGCTGTGAAATTCATTCATTACTGATATATTTTTGTTAATACAGAGAACTGTAAATTTAATGACTGAGTTTATAAAATTTGCCCCAAATACAGAAGGGGTAATATGTAAAAATAGATGGTTTTATTCTTTGTAAACCATTCCATTCATGTCTACCTATATTTTAAAACTTCCAAAAGCATTACTGAATGCTTTAAACTCTACAAAATGGAAGCTTAATATTTTAAATTGGAAAGAATTGGAAAGATGAGCTAAGACTGTTAAGCTAATCATTAAAAATAGGCCGGTAGAAAATAAATTCATATTCTTCATTGCCAAATGCTGCTTACTAGAATCAAACAATGTATTTTTAATGAACCACTTGTTGAGTATGCCTCTGGGAAAGGAATTATGTTTACAGCTGTATTAGAAGAAGCCAGAAAAATCTAAGTAGGAAAATATCTATCAGAATATTAAATGCAAAAAATTTGAACACTTCATATGAGCATATGAGTATGGAAAGCAACAAGAAAACCAAAACAAAAAAAGCCTGGCTATGGATAAGGCACAAAAAAAAAATATTAGCGGGGTGTTTTGAATTTGAAAAACAGACCATGAAGGCACATGAAAATACAAAGCTTATTCTGCAAAATCTCATTCAAAGTACTCAGATCTTTTCAACTGTATTGCATACCTGCTTTACTCCAAGGACCAGACGATGCATTACGGAATCTGTGCTGAGTTTCTATGAAAGCTAGTAGAATTTCTCCTAAAGTTAGCTCAGTTTCTACTCTGAAAACAGCTCCCTTTTCTAGTTCAACACTCTATGTTCTTTAACCTTTTTTATCTTTAGTTCCTTTAGCAATGCCCCTGCCCCAAGTATTCTTTGTAGTGCTTCTGATTGTATAAATATATATTCACAAAACCTAAAAAATTATTGTAAAGAAATTCACAAATTCATACTCCATTTCTCTCCTCATATTTAATATTTTACAGGACTTTGGGTTTAAACACACGCTCCAGTGCTGGAAGAAGACTTGTGCCTTGGAGCAAGTATGTTGTCTTCGTGGGCAACCTTATTTAATGCCTTAAGAAAAAAGCATCCCAGGTTTGCAAAGAAGAATAAATCCCTGATTCTAGAGATTGTTACAACCTTTCAAACAGATGATGCTTCCATCACCCTAAATCCATCAGACACTGTAAACAAAACAGACAAAAACAGACAAATACCTCACTGTTGGAGCTTTCAATAAATGATCCTCCAAACATAGCAGACATCCACTCACAGCTGCAGATCAGCAGTGGCTTGTGGGCCTTGATGCTTCCATCGTCCAATTTAAATGTCACATCTGCCATGGGAACAAAGGCACAGGAGTGCTGCAAGTCTGTGTTTCAGACCTTGTCTCAAGAATGTGTTTCACTTGCATGCTGTTAACCAAGGACTTCCTTCATTTCCCATGATCCTCACCCCAAAAATAACTCTTGTCTTTTAAACAGTTAAATGAAAAGCCTCACTTGTAAAGGCGGATACTGGATGTTCAACATTTTTGAGAATTGGGTCAGTTATTTAAAAGCTGTGAGTAGATTTTGAGAAATGAAACTACACAATCCCAGGCTGGAACAGTTGGCCTGAGTAACGCTTCAATTTTGGGGTCATCCTTCCTCTCAGAACAATGTAAGCTGTCACAGTTTTTGAAGGCCATGAAGTGACAGCAACATGGATGAGAAAAAAATCAGTGCTCTTCCTGCTTAAGCATGTATTTACTTACCAGAAAATGTCCCTTTGCAAAGGCACTCTTTTATCCGATTAGCTTTTCTGACATGAAATGCTTTAGTAATCTCTTGATTCATGAAGGCTTCTTTATTCATAATATTCTCCACCATCATTCGCAAGTCAAATACTTCCAAGATTTCAGCAATTTGAGCCAGTCTGGTGAGGTCTTTTTCGTTTTCATCCAGTTGGCCTGTGTATAAGAACTGCAAAACAGTTCTAAAAGGTCCAGCCTGCACAGACGAATCCATTTTTACCACAGTTACAGGACATGTCCGCTTTGAGACAGGATTCACTTGCATTTCCTTATGCACACTAACGAACCCCTTACCCCAGGATGAGAGAGATCTTGCTGCAGAGTTTGTTTCACCAGATTCAGGTTCTAGAGTGTTTAAAGAGTCACTGCTCTCTGGTGGGGGAATTCTAACATCAGGAGATTTCAAGGATGCATCATCACTGTCGCTGTTTGTCTCAAGGTGACTTGTCAGAACATCCTTATTTGTATTTTCTTTATTACACTGTGTTTCGTCCAAGTCGGGACTTTCCTCACATTCCATTAAGAAAAGGTCATAAAACTTTGAAGAGGAGGTAGCTAGGTAAATCTTGTGAGCAAAAATGCAGTCCTGCTCCTGGAGAACAAACATGACATCTGCACACAGAGGGCTGTCCAATAAATATCCAGCTTCATTCATGCTCGGCACGGGACACTCAGGAATTTTGATAACCGGAGGAGGGGCTTTTGGAGGTAGGAATGGAGCCTGAAGCAAAGGTTTTTGGACCTTCTTCAAATGAGATTTCCAGAACTGCAGGTGTCTTCTGGAGATCAGGGCAGCTCTGATTGCGTTGTCAAACACATCTTTAATCCCAAACTGGTCAAACACACTGGTTTCATAGTATGGTATCCCGAGTTCCTTGGCAACCTCCCTGCCTCTCTCTGGTGGCAAAATGTCTCCCCTTTTTATCGGCCTAGGGTTAAACGAAAAATAAACCTTGTCACACACAATGATCATCACAAAGTTACTCCAGAAAGCATGGAAATTTACCAAATATTCAGCACTAAAGCCGACATAACTATCATTCAAATGAAACAAAATACAAAATTAAGCCCACAAAGCCCTTTGGAAATCTACAGTCACGACTCCACAGAGTTTTAGAATAGCACATACTTGTAATTTCATTTGAGGTTCGTGGTGTCTTTGCAATGTTACTAAATATACGTAGAAATCATTTACGCAAAATGGAGCTGCCTCTTTATTAAAGTGAAATTTACAGTAAAAAATTTTGATAGGATACTTGAGAACTTTCATTATTTAGCAAACCTCCTACCAGCCCTTACGACTCAGATATTCTGTAAGAACCTTTCTTTCTATCCATCATTTAAACACAAATGGAAATTCTGATGGCATAAAAATGCCAGAAATGCGGCTAAATATGAAATGGAAATATTTCTTAAGCTCATGCTTTTTAAAGAAAATCATAGTAGCCTATGACAAAAGAGTTACTGAACACACACTGCAAGAGATAGGCTTGTTTTGGCTGTAGAAGCATTATGTGGGAACTCATGAATTTCCAGAGCAGCTCTAGTGCATGATGCAGGGTAAACAAACCAGTAAAAAGTCTGGGCTAGGATCCATTTTCCCAGCAAAAAAATCATCTCCCCAGAAGACACGACCCAAGAGTGTGTTCTGTGAGCACACCATATTGGGCAGACACGAGCTGGCACAGACGGAACACGCCCCAGACAACAGCTTGTGAGTGCCAGCTAATAAATAACCAGTTCAGGTGGCACAAGTCTGTGCTAGACACGCAGAGTTCTGACTCAAACTTACTAATGGTGACATCAGGGAGGACGATTAGGGCAGAAGAGTTTTGAAAAAAGACCATTTCCTTTTAAAGAGTCAACCAAAAAGCCCGCCCCACCCTCACAATGAAGAAATGTTTAATAAAGAAATAAACCTATGAAAATCATATTGCTAAGTCAAGAGTTTGATTGCAATGCAATGCAAAGTTTTCTAAGGGCCGACAAAATATTAATTCAATTTCTTTATGGAAATTTGTTACAATACAGTCATCAATTACACAATCATGGATATTATTTCTGTGAATCTGGTCTCATTCAAATTCCCATCAAAGGAATAAATTAGAAGCAAGCCAGTTATTATGGGACTGTTGTGGCCAAATACGTGAATGGTTGTATTTTGTATCTGGGAAAAACAAAGCTTCTCTAGAATGACCCCCAAACTCTCTTTTAATCTCAGAACTCTTAGAAGTTTAATTTGCAACCATTTTATAGTCTGCTGTGATCTAGGATTACATTTACAAAAAAAAAAATTAAATTGAGAATTAAGAAAATTCAAGTAGAATCTGTCAGTTTAGAACAGCGGCAATAGCGACAAGGTAGGACATGATACATGTGTTCACACAGAGAAAGATATATAAGAAAACTTTCATTAATCATTACCATCTCTACCTTACTGTAGTGTTCTGGCACCCAAACACATTTAGATGTCCAATGTGCAAAAATATTGTGGGAAACTTAATAACTGCACGTGTTAAAGAACTAACCAACTCAGACAACAGAAATATAAAAAGAAGAAAGCACATATATTTTCATTGTACAAAAAAAAAGGAAACTAGGCTCTCCAATTTCTCTTTTGCAAGTGTTGTACCTGATTACCAAGGTGTTTTTTTTTAATTCTTATTTTTGTTTAAACTTTACCTTGCCAAAGGCCGTCTGGCTCTGTTAACAGCCTCGAGATCTGCATAGCGGAGATCCAGCTGGCAGCCCACCAGAATGACAGGTGTGCGAGGACAGAAGTGCTTGATTTCTTGATACCACATTGTTTTCACATGATTCAGGGAATTAGGATTAGCAATTGAAAAGCACAGAACAACAACATCGGACCTAGAAAGACAACAAGAAAATATTTGATGAAAACCCCACAAATGATTTTTGCTGCAGTTTCAGCTATTTTCATCACTGCTCCACTCTACTCTTTGACAAACGTGCTGACACCCAGATGTCAGAATACATGTTGTTCATGCAGAGGTCTGAGAGAAGCTACACATTTCACCACAAAAGCATGGGAGTCAAAGCCATGTACCTAGGAAGCACTGCCCCTCCATGCCAAGATGATCCCAGCATGTGTGAGCAGAGCACTAAGAAGAGAGGTCGGGCTTTCCACTCTCGACTTTTACACAAAAGTTACTCACAGGCTGCCATTGCTCCAGAAATAATTCCACTGACTGGACACCTAAATTGCAGTTCAAAGGTCATTGGTGCTTAGGAATTAGAGAGGAGCTGTGCAAAACTTCAGAACAGCCACACAGGCAGACACAGATCACTCCTGAACTTGTCATGGAGAAATACCTTTACTGCACTGTTTGAAGTACTGAGGTAGTCGCCTTTGCACTGTGCTTTGCACAGCAATTCTCTAATGTCTTTAATAAATAACCTGTTAGAAGGGCAAACTACTGCAGAAGGACCACTTCTACAATATCAGCAAAAATAAACATTACGGTGAAAATAAGGTCAGTAAAGTGTAGAATAGGACAGTGGCATAAATTAGAGTAAGCGTGACAATATTTGCAGGCTTTTAAAGGTTTTCAAGAAAACAGGAACTACTTCACTAAATAAACTTGCTTTATAAATTCTAGTATGAGGATTAAGGTTGACAGTTCATCCACTGAACCACTGCCTAACTCTTGTCAGAGCTGGCACCCAAAGGCAGAGAAATGACTGAATACTTGTCTCAGGGCATACCTAACTAGGGGCAGTTTCATTATTTATAAGCAAGCAGTTCTCAGGCTCTTGGGTCTCTTATGGGGAAAAAAAAAGAAAATAAGAAAAAAAGGTTGATTTGAAACCCTTGAGAAAAATTGAGGAGAAGGGACATTTTGAGGAGGCAACTTATTGCTACAGAACTGTCAGCAGGATAAGCTCAGCAATACCATCTCTATCTCAGTTCTATTATTCTTTAATTTAGCACCAATGTGTTGTATCTGCAGTTTGTGTCATGTACAGAGCAGCAGCAGCAGTGAATCTTAACATTCACCTTTTAAATAATGAAATATCTCCACAGTAGTGCTGCTTTCTACATTTCACTGAGGGCATAGATATATCCAGCTATTTCTAAAGATAGCTGCACACAATACGGGGACTGCTGTGAGCATCAATTCAATGCAAGAGAAATGTTCCTGCTCCAAATTTCTATCTTACATAAACTGCAACACATCTGTCATATCTAGAAACAAGGCCTTTTCAAACTGGAAAGTTACCTGGTAAATAGTGAAGGGCTAAGCAGCCAACACAATGGTCTGCTGCATAGCAGAGGCAAACATGCTTTAAACTCAAACTTGCTCTATTCAAGGTCAGGTTAAGAGTAAAACCTAAACCCCAGCAGGCATTTGCTCAGCTCCCAAGAAAGAGAAATCAATGCACAGCTAAGATACAAAACAATCTGTGTTACATGTATTCTAATATGGTCAATTGTTGTTTAATTCAAGGCCATCACGACTGCTGGAGTGGCAAGCGTTGGCTGCCTGGCTGCTCCTAACTACAGCTAAGCATCTTAGAGACAGCCTGTCCAGCGTCCTTCAGAAATTAATACCTAAGCCCAGTTAATTGCAGTCACGAGTATCCAACCCTCCTGACTTTACAAGCCACAAGACACACATCACATCTCCCAGAAAACCAAAAGGAAACAACTCCAGCAGGCGATCGCAGGCAGGAGATACCAGTTCCCCCAGGTGCCCGATGCTGGGCTGGGCACAGTCTGGGCTCCTGGGGGAGCCGGGGGTGAGCTGTGTCCCTGGGCAGAGCAGGCCCAGAGCACCCAGCAGGCTGGCCCAGCACAGCCCTGCATGTATCACAGCCCTTGCCAAGGGACTATCATGTTTGTGCCACCGTGGTTCTTGAGCAACTCCTCACCTCTGACCTCTGCTGGGCAACCGTAAAACGGAGCCAGACAAGGCTGGGTTCTTTTCCCAAAACTCACTGGCACTGCACTAACAGGACATTCTCGTCTTATTGCCTTCCACGTGAAGGGAAAAACAGAACAAAGAGGTAAAAAGTGCAATTTACATATTATTTATCCTGTGTTAAAACCTGGACTTCCCCATAAAACAAAGATTCCTGAGAGTTCCGCACGGGACAGAGAGATATTTACTAATGGTTCTGTGCCATAAACAGGATGGATGGGAAACCACTGGGTAGTGGCAGAGTTCACACGCCACAGCTGGCTCTGCTGGCTCACAAAATACAGCCACTCTATCATAATAAATTGAGTTTTCATTCAAGTCATAAGCATGATTTGCACTCAGTAAAACTGGAGACAGAAATGTATGAGGAAGATTAACCATCTACATAGAACTGTGAGCATTTGGGGAAACATGTCCTTTGGAAACTTTAATTAAAGTATCTGCAATTCCTATTAATGTCATAGGCACATTTACAACTGGCTAACACCGCAATATAAAGTTTGGTTTGACATTTGTTCATAAAACCCAGAACCTGTCAGGTTAAAAGAATGCATTAATATTTCCTAAACATTAAAAATTTACCAGTGTTATTTTAGTATTCTCAGGGAATATAAAAGGGTATGATTTTTAAAAAGTATCTAATTTATTGCCATTTTTGTGCAGTTACTTTTCCTGTTGGTTACGTGGAGAATGAGAAAGAAGAAAACAGAAGTAAAGCTGATTTATCCCTTCTCTCTGCAGCAATATATTCATAAATACAATATGCACTTATTCTAAAAACAAAATTTCATAGCCATTTCCCAGTAAAATTCAGGAACAATTCAAGAAACATTTTTATAAACTCGAACACCAAGAAGTGCTTTTTAGAATCAAAAAACAGTTTGGGTTGGAATAGACCTTAAAGACCAACACTTTCCACCCCCCTGCCATGGGCGGGGGAGACCTTTCACAAGACCAGGTTGCTCAGAACCCCCTCCAGCCTGGCCTTGAACACTTCCAGGAATGGGGCAGCCACAGCTTCTCTGGACAACCTGTGCCAGGGTCTCACCACACCCATAGTAAAACATTTAATATCTATTTTAAACTTCTTTCAGTTTAAAGCCATTCCCCCTCGCCTTGTCACTACATGCTCTTGTAAAAGGTCCCTCTCCAGCAAACGCTTTGGAACTTCTCCATCACATTCCTCCTGGAGCACCATCCAATGGAGATGGGCAATAGATAAGGCACTGTGTGCATCTACCTTTGTTAAATACAAAAAATGTATAAAAAGATATATATTGGACATACTGTTATTTGATACTGAAACACCACGAGAAACAAAGCATTGTAAATAACTCAGCAAACAGAAATGGGGGCTTGGATATCCAACATTGTCTTGTAGATTCTGTGGTACATGATGAAAATGCATAGCTGGTTTATTCTTACATTCTATCTTTTCATAGGTTTATCAGAAAAAAATTGAAAACCATCTCTTCTAATTTGAACTTCTGGACCTACTTAAGCATCACCAAAACCCCCTACTTTCTGTGTGACCTGCTCTAGCATGTGATCAATCACCACTGAAACACTCTGCATCACCAGTGGAATAAAACAGGTTTCCTTCTGCTCCCTGAGGCTCCAAACAGGGATGAACACAACGCAGATGTGTGGGACTTGGCAGGGGAAAGGGGAGCAGATCCTTTCAGCTGCGGGCAAACCAACCACCCCTGCCATGTCTGTCACCTCCTGGCTGACCTGACTCCTGCACTGGACTCTCACATTAAGAGTAAGAACAGTGTCAGAGTACTTAAAATGCTCCCCTTGGAGTCACAGAATTTTGCATTTTTAATGCCAATTATACACATCTTAAGTCAACCCAATGTGGTCTAAACATAGCTATGGCCTTCCTTCTATAGGAGACTCCTGTGGGCAAAGAAAGAACCTCTATCTGGAGAAGCAACACATCTACCTAATGCAGGTAGTACCTCAAGGCACTCAGGGATATTTTCCCAAACTTGGATAAGAAGAACTTTTGATGGAAGCTAATACCCCTTTTTAGAGTTCAGAGAAGGAAAAGAAACCCCCGAGACAGCCAAATCTCTGGCAGGACTGAGCACATGGTGTGCTGCCACCCTGTGAGCTCCCGGTGTGTGAGTTATGAACTGGATCAGATGTACAGTGAGCATCCAAGCCACTGCCAAAAAGCAGCACTGACAAAGACAATTTGACAAGAGCTCTCTCTGCTGTCTTGCACAGTTCTTCAACCCCCTGAAGGGAAAGACTGTGTAAGGCAGCAGCCTGAGTGCAAATACCCAAAGTTCCCAAACACAGTAGGTTCAGGAATTAGGCGGCCACCTAAGAATTAATTTGAGAACCTCATTTATGGCTGAGCAAAACCCTGCTACATCTCCATGTCAGCCCAAGTACATTTTGAAGAGAGAGATTAACTCAGACAACATTTCAACAAACTGAAAAAAAAAATTGTGCAGATAAGCAAGGCTGACATGGGTTTAGGTGGTCTTGGATTTTAGTAAATGCAGTTGCAGCCATCACAGGAAATGAGAAAAAATTCATTAAGTGACTGGTGAACATAAAATTACCTCAGGACACAGGATTTATGTGCACACACTCCAAACAAAGGAGAGACTAGCAGAACTAAAATGCAAGGGGTGCCTGGCAGGTGAAGATCTGAAGATACCCAGGTAAGGCAGGGCAAGACCGTGCAGTGCCCTGGATGTGAGCAGGAGAATCAATTAGTTCTATACTCTACTTACAGCAGTGAAGCTTCTTAAGGACTGGTGTAATGTGGGAAACTGTCAAAATGCCCTGGAATACATTCAGATGTGGCGAGCAGCATGCGGGTCTATTTCTGTAATGTCATTTTCAGTTGGAAACAACAACAACAAAAAGAAGAAGAAAAAGCTACCTTTAAGAAAATTGCCTATTTCAAGACTGTGCTTCAAATGTGGGAAGAGTTTTCCCATACATTCCTTGCAAACAATACATCATTCTTAAATGTTAACCATTTAAAAATCTCTTCTATGTCCTTTGAAGTACTCGTGGGAAAACACTGGTGCATTTACAGAGGATGACAAAAAATGTTTTGATACCACAAAGAGTGATTAAAATAGCTCATATTGCAGAAGCTTCTAAGAGCTACTCTTATGGTACAAAGGGCTCACCAGCAATAATGTTAAAAAGAATAGCAAAGTTATGTGGAACTATGTAACAAGAGAAAACCAAACAAAAAGCTAATTTAAAGGACTGCTTACATAGGCTTGGAATTTGGTTTATTTTGTTGGTGACTGTATGAAGTAAATTCACACATAAGTCTGATTCAACATTTACACCTGAAAAATTCCAGCTTAGTGCTAAATAGGACCTTGCAGTTGAAACAGGCTGCCTGCAAGGTACTGCAGCATGATTCTGGGCCAAAAGTGGCCAGCAGACTCGGGATAACCCTCTTTGGAATCAGGTATATACATTCACCATAAAATACCAATATAGGCCTTTTTCCCTCTCCTGAAGCAGGGATCTTGGTTACTGCATTACTAATACAGCAATAAGAATTCTATGATAAATAGAATCCTAGACAGTTAATTGATGCTGTAATACTGAAATATTCTGGGTATCACATGCCAAGTCAGGGTTTATATAAGTAGGACATAAAGCCTGAGATCAATGGAGAAGAATGAAAGAAAATGCTGCAGCAAGAGAAGGTACAGGGCCAGCTGGAACATGTCTGATCAGCTCAGGGCAAACACCAAAATACGCAATATCATACAAAGGGACTTGTAACATATCAGCTGACTGCTGTCTCCAGACAACAGTCAGAAAACAAAATAATTAGAGATAGATTCACAAAACAATGGAGAAACCAGAAACACAAGGAGAGGTGGGCATTCCAATCTTATTTTTGGTTATTTTAAGGAGGCAGCTTACAGATGAGAACTCCATGCTCACTCTTTACAGAGAACCAACTAACTTTCACCAAAGACACTACTTAAGAATAAATGAAAGAAGAAATGAACCATTTCTTTACTCCCGACACCATCTTCTAAAAATACCCCAGGAACCAATGGTCAATCAGAAAAATATACTGAGTTTAAGAAAGTTAAGAAGATATTTAGTTAAAACATCAGCTGAAGCAGCATGTTTCGAAGAAAAAAAATATTTCCAGGTAGTAGAGGGACGTAAGGATGGAACAGGAAAAAAAAATTGGAAGGAAGGTCCAAAGCTAGGTCCCAATATTCATTAAAACCATGATTCCTCCTAAGTACTGCTGAAGCCAAGGAGGGAAAAATCCAGAGAAGATGAAAGAATTATAGGGTTTGGTTTGCATCCAGTATGGGAGTGGCTTCTGAAGTCAGAGAAGACTTCACAGATACTGAACATTAAGCGATGCATCTCTTTCTGTGCAGAGAAAATATGGGCTTTTATATTTTTTGCTTTCTTTGGGCTATCACCAAAACCAGCCTCCGTTTATTTTATAATTTAAATTAAACTATCTCAAGAAATGTTTACTGGCAAGTTGATGTTGCAAAGTTCCTGAGAAGAACTCAGTTTAAAACAGTCATAACTGGTTGGGCAGAGTGTTTTCCATAGACATGTTTGAGACTGAGATCCTGAGACCCTTGGAGTGGAAAACAGCACAAGAAATCCACCTAGTACCTAGTCACAAAGAAATAATTCACTAAGATCAAGATTTTGACAGAAAGTAGCTTCCCAGGCTTATTATTTCCAAATGATTTTGATGTTGCCTTGCAGCCTTTCAGTACAGAGCCCAAATTCCCTCTTTCCACTCATCCCCTGACTGAGGAAAGCAAGGCAAAACGTGAAATGATGTAATACTACAAATAACAACTGCCACACACTTTTTCACTCCTTAAGGAAGGCTTAAAGCGTTGGAGGTGTCCTTGTATTATAGATAAATTGCATATACATCAGGCTGAGCCTCAGGCCCACCAACAGCCATTTGGCATATACCTTTCTAAAGAAGGGAGGATTCCTATCAGAAATTCTGTAGCAACCTCTTTCTACTCCCAGTATGGAACCATGGTGGGATGCCAAGGAGAAAAGTAGATCTGCATTAATTTCAGCGGCTTAAGTGTATAGAGCATTTACTTCCCCATCAGCTGAATGAAAAAGCCTCAAATGTTCACGTAGGTAACAAAAGAAGAAAAAAACAGTGCATACACACAGCATATCAGAATAAAGCTACTGGAGAAAGCTGTCTCTGTGAACCTCTCTGCTTATCCAGTCTTTCTTGGGCCCAAGTCAAACTCAAAAGAGAAAAAAATCGTAACATATATATATATATCTTATAAAAACGGTTTTCTACAGTTCTTCATGATCACATGATGAAGAACCTGAATAGCTTATAAACCACTGTAAAGTCAAAGAGGAGGCTCACAAATTTGGGTGGCTGAAGATGATTTGAAGATACCGCCTATCACTTCTTTGTGGCAGAAAACATAACAAAAGGAAGCGGCCAAGGTGAGAGACATCTGAAAATAACTGGATTCCCCATCAGCTGAGGCTTTGCTAACAAAGCAAATGACTGTCCTGTGTCTGCTAAGTACCTCTGCTCTAAAGAGACACCTCTGAGGATCCCATCCAACCCCAGGACAGTAATAGCTTGTGAGGCACAGGGAATGTGTGAGCTTTCATTCACAAGGCACTTCTGAAACCTCAGACCTTCTCTGAAGAAAGGAGGGGAGCTCCTGGCCCAGTCTCAGTTTAGGCACCAGCTGCTCCATGACAGAGGCCACTGACCTAACTAAAGGAACTCTGCGAAGCCACAAACCTCACCCTCATCTCACTGAATCTGATGAATGCAAATACCATTTTACATCAAAGCTACCTTGGTTTTCTTCTTACAGAAATATCATCATCATTGTCTCCTGAGGAAAAAAAAATCAGAAAGAGGTAGGTGGCAGTCTTCAAATATCAGTGATAAAGCCCTGTTCTCATGGACTCCTGTCAGCAGCATTCAGAAAGTATATTTTTAGGGATTCAATTACATTGAAGTAACTGGTGGAGGGAATTGTAATCACACAGAAAAAGGCGAATGCATGTGTTCCTCTGTGTACATACAATACCCACAAGGCTTACAAAATCCATTCACAACAGAGGAAATACTCTAAACATATTTTAAGAGGCTCTGTCAGCAGTCTCACAGCAAGACTCATTCACATTTGTAAGTCATGAGGAAAAAGCTGTTTTCTGTCCATGCTGTATGAACAGATTTTGTTTGGTCTACAGCTCATATTTAAGTTGCAAGTAAATAAATATCCTGGCTGGATTAGCTGACAACCCCCATTCATGGTATTGAGAATAAATATTTGATTGGGACTGAATTAACTCTTTGCAGGTTTGTGCTCATGTTTACACATACTAGAGCTGCATGTTAAAAATACCCAGGATACAGCAGCTATTTATCAAATTAGCCGAACATGTTTACCTGGGGAGGGAGGGGAAGATAGAGAAAAGGATGCAAAAAGCGAGAAAAAGAAGTGCAAGCCAGCTTCTAGAATTAGTTTGAACATGATGATATGTTGACACTCTCATTCAAAACCAGATTGGACAGGAGGATGGAAGATAGTGAATCCTGACAAGTTGAAATGTAAATTAAGATGTTTTCTTGTCTTTACACTTGGCCTCCCAGAGAAACTGCTACAGAATAACAACTTCGGCTTTAAATGAAGTTCACACCTCATCTGCAGGCTTAGAGAATACAATAGCATCGAGACTAGATTGTTATTAAACAAAGAGGTGCCTGGGAGCTGGAAATCAATACACTACATCATGACCAAGACATTATCATTTTACAGCATTTTGGGACGATTGTGCACCAAGTGAAACCCTATAGGAGATTATCAATAAATGGCTGTATGGCATCACATACTGCCTAAGCTGAACTGAACAGAGTATTTCCAAAACAAAAGCACACACTTTAGTCTAAGGATGGGGGGGAATTTCTGTAAAACTGCAGCAAATATTTCCACAAGTCTCTGCAGCCACATCCCCCTCACTCCCTTAAGCTGTCAGGAACTGTTTCCCAAAGCTCCCAGAGGAGTGTGATTATTACACTAAACACCACAGAGCAGAATGCAAGCTGATCTCACTCTCCATACTCCCATTAAGGGATGGCAGTAGAAACATTAACTATTCCATCCCCAGTGGCATTTAAATGTTTCTCTCATTCTGTCACACAAAAATAATGGAAAACAGATTCCTTTTCTCATTCTCCTTTCGGGTTTCTATCTGTGAAAAATAAAGAGTTAAGAAGGATTTATCTGTGCTGCAAGTCCTATTAACTGTTCACCCTGTCATCTATAGCACAATCTATTTATGTAACATTTTCTAAAACTGTATGGAGCCAACTTTCCCAACGAGCAGCAGGTGAGTTAATGACTTGCTGGTTCTTGTTACACCAGGTTTAGGACAATTAGAGGTCTTGGCTGCATGTTTGCTGCAGTAAGCCTTCCCCTGCATAAGGTGCAGATGCACAGAATTTTTTTAACAGAACCAAAGGATTATATTATTATATGATTCCTTCAGACAGTCAAAACATGGGGCACTTGCAGGTGTAACCTTGAGCAGTTTGGCATAAAATAGGCCTTTCATTGTACCGCAAGATTTGACACAGCTGACTAGACTGTAGCTCAATGTACAGAGGTGATTTTAAATAAATTCCTATAAATATGAACATTCAGCATTGAAAAACTCTTTTTAAAATGCCAACCCAGATAAAATACTTAACAGTCTGCTTTACATGCAACATTAACATTTTCAAAACAACCAAGTAGCTAAGCAGTGCTTACAATCACAACATTTTAAAAGTGAAATTCTATTTAAAAACTATTTCTTTACAGTTTCCAGTTACTTTCTTCATTAACAGACTACTGCAGAAAAGCTACTAACAGGAGAGCAGGCTTCCACAACAACCTTTTAAAGTTAATTAGGATATAGCAAACCCTATTCTACACAAGTTCAGTTCTGCTAACATCTCAAATGAATCACTGTGTTCATATGCTTAATCCTCGAGATCTCAACTTACTCACGTCCTCCCTGGCGTTTGCAGGATTAGAATCTAAGTATGTTGCTTCCTCCCTCTCCCATCCCGCCAGTAAACGTGGGATCAGGGTTCAGAACATGCCTGATTCTCTTCTCCTAATCTCCAGTAATCTTCTCAGTGACACACTATGTTGCAGAATATTGGGAGGCCACATCAAAGTGGAACAGTGAGTGGAAACATGAAGTTACATGCAAATTTATCAATGCAGGCTCCACAAGCTGCCAAAAGGTAAAACAGTATCTATGGACATATTCCAGTAGAACTAAATATTAAGGTAAATATTACCTTGAAGTCAGTAACTTCTCTCACAAAGCTTATTTACAAATGGTACAGGTCGTGCAGCCCAGATGTGTTGCCACTTTAGCTCCTGACAGAAAATTCCAGGTAACTCATGACTCTGTGAAAACTCAACTGACACAGTGCTGTACACAAAGGAGAGGTTGTACAAACAGAGTTCTACAGCCTGAAAATTTAATGGGTGGATTCAACCAGCAGAACCCTCTACAGCATTTCTAAGGGGTAGAGAATAGAAAAGGCCATCCTCCTTCAAAGACACTTGTGTCATCAGGCAGCACAGAGAGAAGAAAAACAGCAAGACAGTACATTTTGGCCACATGGAATAAAAAGCTGGGGCTGACACTCTACAAAGGGCATTCCCAGCTGGAAAAAAAAATGTGTCTGTCTATAACTGCAGCGACTGAAGCAGATATGAAAAGGTTATGAAAAAGTTTGACAAGGTGAAAAAATGGGTGAGGACTGAGACCTCTCAAATGTGAGTTATGAAAATATATGTCCAAAACCCACCTTCAGCTCAGTATTTGCCTAATACAGCTGTTCTGCTGTCTGTACTGCCACAAGGTCAGATCTAATTAAACAAACCAGAAAGACTATCACTGGCTTCAGTCTTTGCTGAAACTATGCTGAACTTCTACATACATATATATGTACACACACACACATATATATAATACATGCTGGAAAAATCTATATCACATTAATTTAAACATATATTTATTATATATGTATTTTTTTAGAATTTCCAGGGTTAATTGATTCACTAAGAGACATTTCATATTTCTATAAGAAAAACCTTGGCTTTAATTAAGGAAATAGGGAAGAGCCTCATCTTTCATGAATCTGGCTCTGCTCTCAAGAGGTTAGCTGCCCATTCAACATCACAGGTTTTAATAAAATAAATATTTCATTGAGTAAGAGTGGTATTTCCCAACATCTCTCCTTGTTTGTTGCTTGTCAGGCAATTATATCAGACACTGCTTATACAGGCAGAGAACGCTGATGTTCAATTTTGTAAAACTACGATCTTATTTTGGAGAACGTTCTTTAAAATTCAAAATAGGACAACAGTTGTTGACAGAGCTTAGCAGGCTGTTCAAGGAAATGTAGCGTAGTAAAACTATGCTGCTTTTTAAATATTTATATCTTTTTAATCCTTACAGCAGATAATCCTCTTTGCAGTGGGCAGGAACATGAATACCCGTGATTGTTTTTAAGTCCTTGCTTTTCAAAATTCAGATTCGTAATTTGTTTTTGCCCTAAAATTTGAACGCAAGTATTTCTTAAAATTTTGCTTGGATCAATTTACCTTCCGTAAGCAAAGCGCCTGTCTTTGTGGTGGTCCCCAAATGTATCCCACAGCCTGAGGGAAACACTCACTTCATCCACAACATCTCTTGAGCGTTCAAGGACCTAGAACAGAACACACAGAACATTCTCTTTCCCTCCATCAAACAATTACTTTTCTAATTCACCCCATCAAAAGGTCCAGAGCATACTACTGGGTCAAAGAGTCTATCCCATATAATTTGTACCAAATGATGTATCTTATAAAACAGGCAGAATATTTATCTCCCTAAAAAGAGGTTTGATATAGAAACTACTTTAGAACGAGAGGTGTATCAGACCATGGCAGCAGTAGAGACCACTCATAAAATACCTGTGAGCTCATGGCTGCATCCTGGCAAGGTAAGGCTTGCCAATGAACAACAGCAGCACCTCGCAGCATGCGTTGCACACTGTGCACACCTGCAGTCCTTACCTCCTGGCAGACACGGTACTGATCAATGGCCCAGACGGTCGGGACGTGCGTTGCCAGCAGCTGGTACTGAGTCAAGGTTGTGTTGCAGGCTCTCGCACAGATCAGACGAGTCTTTCCCACTGCATTATCTCCAACCACCACACACTTGATAGTTTCAACGTTGGGTCTTTCGTAGTCCATGTCAATGTCCATTTATCAAAAACTGGAACAAGACAGTTAAACTTGTTTTCTGTGTGAAAACAGTGCTATTTAGAATCAGAGCCCTTTACTTCTGCTTCTTGAGAGATGCCTGGAGACTACAAACTCTTAAGGAAAAGTGTGTAGCAAACTGTCCCAAAGTAAGCCAGCCAGTCCTTTAAATACTGCTCGGTTATGCAAATACACAACTATTTTGACCGCAGTGGCTTTATGCTGTTCACATGCTATTTTCACTTTGGTTTCTGTAAACACAAGCCTGTTTGCAGAAGATAGATCTTGGTGAAACAAGGACAGCTAGCACAAACTTACCTCTTGCTAATACTTTTTATGCCAGGAGGAAAAAAAGCCTGGGCATCAGTGGGTTTAACCTGAAGGATACCAGTATAAACCTGCCTTCTGCAATCCTGCCCATTCAGGATTTGATTCAGGGCTGCCCAAACAATATTGCTAACAGCAAGTCACACAGATGGCTTTAGCACACAATAAAACTCACTTTGTAAGACGACTCCAGAGACTGTTCACTACAAAACCACAATTCCCACTGTACCCTGCATGTATCACACACTCTTAATTGTCCAAGGAGAAGTTTGTACGGACCATGGACTAAAATGAAACCAGGAGCCAAGCAGGAATTTGCAAATATAGTTATCTACACCTAGAAATTCTTTTTGACATGAAATGGAATGTGAAGAGAAGAAGTTTTTTGAAAATACTATCCTCATGGAAAGCTATTATTAAAACTATTTCCTTAAATATTCTATGGCAACATACTGAACAAATGCCTGGATATGAATGCAAGCTGGGAAAAATGGGTATTTGAAAAACTAAAACCAACTCATGCATGTTTACTACAGTCTGTCATTTTCATACGTGGGATCATAGTTTGATACATCTGAATTTGGTTTTCTAATGTCTAGCAGTCTGCTGAGCAATCTGGTCTCTGCCAGGGAATTGCAATCAAGGAGGGAGAAGAGGGAAAATGCAAGTCACAAACCTGTTCAGGAAGGCTTGCCTAATAATTATTTCAGCAAGGAACCTACAGCAATTTAATTGACAAAACACAGGTCATCATCTGGAGTAATGGCGTCCTTTGTCCTGAGAAGAAAGCGCTACAGATAAAGAAATCCAATGATTTGTTTTAATACCTTTTTTAACATTCACATCTCATTCACACATAAATATAGAATATGTATTAGCTGTCAGGCTGTTTAAAATAACAGATTCAAGCTATTTTGGTGTCCATTTTTCACTGTCAGAGGCACTATGTTCTGATTTAAGAAAAATCATGTTTAGTAACTACTAGTCAAACACTGATTTTACCTGCATTCTTTCATTACTCAAACTGATGTACACCAAGAAACAAAAGTCCTTGTTAGAACTCAAGGTTACCCATTTAGATAAAATTTTGAGTATGGACTGCGTGCTAATAACTATAATGGCTAAGGCACAGTTGTAATCTTTATTTACATGTGGAGGGAGGATTTAGGGATGACACAGACGAGGTGCAAGAGTGATTTTTGCCACTACTGTGTCACACTGATGTTTCCACAGACACCGAAGGCTTCTGGAAATGCTGCAGCACAGACGAGCACATGAGATTACACTTTGCAGTTACCCTACCCGAGACTCAAACGTGGGCCCAGACACTTTGCATCCTGGCACAAGTGCGTGGTTGCACAAGCAGAGCTCTGCAGTCTGCCAGATGCAGAGCAAAGACCACGGCTTTGAACACACGGACAGAGGATCGACCACACGTGAACCCTCACGGCCTCGTGACACCAACCTGCTGCGTTGGCACAGGGCTTCCAACTGATAAGGACACAAAGCCAAAAGGCCTTTAGCCCTTCACCTGGCTTGTAACCTGCATCCTGAGAGGTGGCTAGTCTTGAGGTAAAGCACTCCAGAGGCTTCCAGCTCGCTGTCTGTGATCCAGCCCCAGCTGCTTGCTGGATGCAAGCTCCCATGAGGCTGATACCTGGGATGGCCATGGGCTCTGCACCCTCTCTGTGGTTACAAACACAAGAAGAGAACCAAGAGCTAACTCCTTGTTCCTCCTCAGCATCCTTGGGAAGGATACAGTCATGATATAAATAAAAGTACACAAACCAGTACTTTTTTCCTCCACACTACAGAGAATGTGGCATGTTCATACACCATGGCCTCATAGGCAGGGCCTCAAATCAGTAGCAAAACCCCAAGAGCTTTCAGCACATAATCTTAAAAAATTTTAAGTCTGAGAATAAACAAAAACCCCCTTGACATCCTATGTGGTATTAAATTACTTCATATTTTATTCATGCATGGACTAGACATCACAGATGGAATGTGGAAATGTTTACAAGGCTAGAAAACAAAATGAAGGAGCGTAGCTAGCCAGTGTGCCTGGTTGGTTTTAAACTAGCAAGCAGAGATACCAAATCAATTTTTCTTCCAACCCAATATTCCATTAAAATGCTGCTACACAGATTAGCTATGGTATTATATAACAGTTTGATTTAAAATTCTTCAAAAGTTCTTAAATGGTAGTTCTGCAAAAATGTGCTTCAATCAGTCTCAAAATATGTATTAAGTACGGAGTCTGGAATCTTAAAAAAATTTCCAAGAGGATAACAAAGCCAGTTTAAAATTAACAGGCAAATCTAAATAAAAGTAACTAGAGAAATAAATGCAACTATCTGAGAATCCTAGAAAAGGAACACATGAAAACAAAATTTAAAAATTACTGGGGTTTTAATTTTCTAATATACTTACTAAATTAATTAAAGCAAAGTTATCACAGGACTCAGACACAGCATGCCTGAATGCCCTGCTGTAGATCAATGGCAATCTAATGAAGATATTTTTAGCATGACTCAATACTGCACAGAACAGAGATTAAAATAAACTGGGAATAAAAACAAAAGTAGAGCTCTGTGGCTATGTTAAGGAAAGCTCTTAAACACCCTCCAGTGTCTATAATGTAACTATGTGTTAAAAATGCAGATCATTTTAATATTGTTCACTAGTTTTCAGGAAGGGATTAAAGCAGAAATAGCTCCTGTAGAGACTGACAGACAGAAGCCCGGACAGATATTTAGACACCTCAAGTAAAACCAGATGCTAACAACAAATTATAGTATAAACAATTAGCAAAACAAGTTGATTAAATGCTTACAAATGTAGCCAGATGCCTTCTGGCTACTGGAATGATTAAAGCCAGGAATACAGAGAAGATCTAAAAAATACAGCCACAGTTAGGTTTTTTAAGGCAGCCTCTAGGTTAAGCTGGTGCTAAACCTATTATATAATCTCACTGATTTAAAATGCTGAACATGTATTTACAAAACTAAAATTAAAAAAAAAACAACAATAAGACAACTAGATTTGAGCTCTGGAAGTCTGGTAATATCTGGGAAGACCAACTGGAACTGAAACTGAACTGGTCAGACAAGAACAAAGCAGCGTATATAAAGATTTAAAAAAAGGCATAACTTGCCAAGATCAACGAAAAACTTGCTAAAACCAACCTACAACCAGCAATAGTTTAGTTTACTAGCAAAACAAAGCAGGATAAAACTATGAGGAAAGTTACTGGACATGTGACCAGTCCCAGAAAGGCACTGCCAAAAAAGCCAGAGAAAGACAGAAAGGCCATCAAATGAGGGGCAGCAAGAAACCTACCAGGGAAAAGGTCTGATCAGAAATCGCTGTTTCCAAAAGAAAGGAGCACAAAATTCAGCTGCTTAATCCAGTTCTAAAGAAAGATGAGCAGATGGATGGCAATGGAAAAAGATACCCGTAAGAATAACACAGGATCTCAAAAATCTCTTAGGATGTTCTATTTTTACATTGTCACCTGTGATTGTTTGCAGATGAAGAGAAGACAGAGGCAGCCAAAAAAGCAGGAGATGTGAGCAGACTCAAGATCTAACATAAAGCCATTTAATTCTTTCACTTGATTAGCAGTTAAGAAATATTCCAAATAAAGCTGATTTATTTCCAAAGAAATATAAGGCTACTGTTTTGAACCATGGCTTGCAGATGGTTATGGCTGCCAATTTCTTTCTCTGTTGCTTCACCTCAAATTGCTGTGGAGTGCTTGGTTTTTCATTTAGTTTTTCCTCATTGCTAAATGAGTTGTTATTATTATCACCATAAAACAGTTGTGGTTGCCACAGCATGAGGGTTGGTCAGTCTCAATAATGTAACACTCCCATTCTAGAGACATTTTCCAAAAGATCTGTGGATGAAGCACATCACTTGATTATCGAGTCCACTGGTACACAGATTAAACACAACAGACATGCACAAACCCCCTCACTCTCTGTATTAGTGTAGGTGTATTAATATACAATAGATAACCAGATCATAACCATAAACTGGTTTTAAAAATGCAGTTTAATATAGTTAAAGCTATGATTGCATTTTTGTCTGCTAGAAACAAGGTGGATGAAGATCCAAACCCAACAGTGAGTTGCCTGTGGAGGATCAGGAATCCACCCCTATGGATCTCTAAATGCCCACTTTGAAGTGTCCAGGTGTTTAAAATCCTCACTTAGCATATACAAAACATAACCAAGATTTTTTTTCAAAGAGCAGTCGCTAATTACCAACCCTTTTCTCTTCAGCACAAACAAATGACAAACACCACAAACAAATCACTACGAGTGTCTACATTAATCAGTGATTATGGGGTGATCCTGCAGGCATTTACTTCTTAGTTCTGTACTTAAACACATCCCGTAAGACTCAGATAGGACCCCTCAAAGCAAGAATTTTACTTAGCTCTTGTGCTAAGAGCAAACTCTTCAGATGACAGTTCAAAATGACAGCATGTAAGAACCTTGCCTGCTCAGTGGAGTTTTTCTTTAAGCTATTTCATGGGAAAAAAAATTAATAATTTCAACTTGTGTCAAGTAATTTGACCAAACATGCAAACCAGGAACTCCTTCAAACAAAGGGGGTGCCAACCACAATTAAAATGTCACAATTTTACGAAAGAAATCTAATGGAAAGAGACACTGAAGTCTAACATGACTTAATATGAACGGTGGGCATGGGAATTATCTGAAAAACTCAGCCAGTAAGGCAATAAGATCATCAACCCTTATCCCCAAAGAACACACTTTCATGAAACTGTATGAAAGTGCATCTGTAGCTACTCCATATTTCAATCTATTCTGGAAATGTATTTTTTAGTATAGTTTTGGACTGACTCCTTCAGAGGACCATTAAGCAATAACATGTCAAAAAGAATATAAAAAAATTTACAAGACTATGCAACACTCTTGCCTCCATCCCCAAGTTGCAAAATTACTGCTTGCAGCCATGGAAACTGGAAAAGGAGATGTAAAATGCCAAGTTCTTCAGGCACTGAAATCACTACCTTGCAGTGCAGAATCCCAAGGCACCAGCACGCTGGCAAGGACCAACGAGCACATGAGCCAGAACAAGCGTGTGAAATGTTCCTTCTCAATATATAACCCGCCATGTGTTGTTTCAGAATCTTTAATGGATTAACACAGAGATGCCAGGGGACAAAGCAGGGGGAACTTAGTGTTCACTTGTGCAAGAGCGTAGAATTCACAGACAGCTCTGATTTAGGGAAAGGTTAAGGGCCAAAAGGCTCTTTTGTGGTTTGGCTCAATTTGATCAATGAATTTAGGGCCCCACCAAGTATATTTGTGAAGTAAATCACAACACGGGGTCAAGTAACAGATTAACTATACCAGCTGCTGAAAGACCCTCACAAAACATTTTTTACAAGGTGCACATTAATATTAATACTTTATGAAATCATAGGAGGGCTGCTGGGGAGACTGGTTTCAAAAGGAAAACTATTCCTGGTCAGCATCAAAGAACTAGCTGGCAACAAAGGGTAGTAACACTCAAGGTGGGATCAGATCACTAGGTCATCAGGGGACAAAGGTGGGCATGATGCTTACCAGGCTGGATTCTTGTCCAGGATGAAGCAACATTACCATACTGCCATTATTTAAAGTTCTGGCAGTTTACATGGAAAGACTGAAAAGGAAGAGACTGACTCAAAAGGAAGAAATTCAAGATTAACTCTGGAATTTATCACCTACTTGCCCTACCTGGTCCATCAGCAGAAGAAAACAACAGATACAGCCAGTGACTGGGGAAGGAGAAAAATCCTTCTATTCTAAAGACCTGATTGCAAATGCAAGACCCTGGGCTCTCCCATGGGTAGAAAGGGAAGGGCAGCTGATGGCAATGTTTCACTGCACGAGGTGATAAATGAGATAACCCTGGCTGTTGCTGCCCACAAGAGTGCAGATCAACAGAAATACCTTTATCTTCCACAAGGGCAGAACCTGGTTCTACCCTTTTTCCTCTTAGGGCCAGTATCAACACAGAAATAAATCCCTCAGAATGCTGTTAAAATTTTATACTGAGGCTGTCACCAAGAGACACTCCACTTGGCTTGCCTGAACCAGCTTCTTTCATGTCAGCTTTTGATCAATAAGCATCACACTAACTTCTGGATGCTACCTCTTACTTTTTAAAGAGAGAAGTTCTCAGAAGCTTCCATTTAGCTGCCATAATCCCCACTCTATCCCTCAAGTTCTAAAGGGAGTGAAAAATTGACCATGGCTTCACACAGAAGTGAAAGGAGCAGCCCCTAATGATGATATAAAGTTGAACACACAACAGACGTCTCTAGAGAAGTTTGCTAGAAAACTTCTCAGTCAAATGATCACCACAACCCTCAGAGAAACTGTAGAGACAGGGAATAAAAATTCCTGGTTGGCAGTGTCAGAAGCCTGTCACTCTGCTCTTTCTCTGACTGCATGACTCCAGATTTGTTTGTTTCTGTTAATTATTAGCATCGTTCATCAAGCCCGACCTACCTCTGTGATGACCAAACAACTTTTCATCAGTAAGAATGAGCATTTCCTCCGATGCCCAAAAATCAGAGATACTAGTAAAACACAAATTCTTCCCACATAACAATGTGTAAAACAGACTGCCCTGAAGCTCAGTAGCTGAGAATGAAAACACTCAATTTTAGGTACAATAACAGATTCTCCCGAGCCTCCTCAAAAAACATGCAGCTCACAAGCACCCATTTTTGTGTTATACACACTCAGTCTATCAGACCAAATAGAGACCCAAATGCAGAGTTCAGCATTAGACTTGAGCTATGTCAATTTTCTGACAAGTTCTGGAAGACATGAAGGGCAGAAATCAACAAGCTGATTACACTGAGCAGCTTACATATTATTTTGACCTGTGACATACCTTGGGATATCCTTTGTGATGAGATCATTGCCCTAGAAATAAATCTACATGGCAGGTGAAGGACATTTAACCATTTCAGAAACCTCACGTGTGAGAATCTGGGATGAGTGTTTTTTACATGGTAGCAGGGCCTGCAGCACTGCCGCTCCTCCCTTCACCGATCTTCCGGAGTCTACCTCAAGAACAAGCCACCACACAGGGCAGTACCTTGTGCCCCTTTTTGCTTCTTATCTCTTGGTGTGCAGAGGGATGTGGAAAAGGGTGACCATAATGGACCCACCCCTGGGAAGAGGGAAACATCCCTACAGCTGGTACATGCCTGATTTAAGGCTGGCACTTTAGCTTTGCATATGCATTTTGTGAGGATTCCAGATATACCTGGCTAAACTGACTATTCTTTCCACTCACCAGAGATACTCATAGCAGACACAAGGGACTAGGCAGTGACCAAGATCTGGCATTGATGTGGGTTGTAATCTGTCACATCATCACAAACTGAAATTAACCGTGGCTGATATGAATAAAAGCAGCTGAGAACCAAGCACCTGAAGAATGGACAATGCCCATTGATGGTGATAACCATCACCAAACAGCTGGCACTTTTTAAAGCAGCCACCAATAAAATGCACAAAGTCCTTAGCTAAGTCCTTCTGCAACAAAAGATTATGCTGCAGGAGCTGAATGAGGGTGCACCACTAACAGCATTTTAATTCAGCTCAAGAATACGTTTTTGAAGCAAATATTCCATGCTTTGGTTCACATCAGGTGCAGCCAGAGTGCACAAACTGAATCCTGAAGGGGAAGGTGTGCCACGCACCTGTGAAAAGTAAGCATTCAGTCCATGGGACCAGATTAAAGGCAGTCTGAAGTAACACCCTTTGTCCCTGAGCTGTGTGCAGTGTGGACACTGGGTCCTTAACACCAACTTTTTCATTCCCAGGTCCCCAGCTACTGCATCACACGATCCATCAAAGTAGATAGAGCATCAGGTGCTCTGACTCCTGCTTTGGTATTTGGATCAACATAACTGGGGCAAAGCTGCAGCTGAATCCTCAGTGACTTAATGCCCAAGAGTATCTGGGATAACAAATAAAACTCAAAGCTTAAAGGAAGATGGGTGACTGGAAAAGCCTGAATCAACACTACTAGGTGTCATGGTAAGAAACTCCATGAAACACCCGATTTTACTCGTATGTAATTAAGCTGATCGTGCAGTACTAAACTCCTGATACTGCAGCAGAGGTTGTCAGTGATTGTACCCACTTAAAACAGGTGTTGACACTATATGCTGTTCCTAAGCAGTGTTCCCAACAGTACTGAAGGAATAACAACAATAACCACCAAATAAGGCATTCTCACAACTTTTGTGCATTTCTGTGGGGAAAATATTTATTGAGCTTTGCTAGAGCTACAAACAAAGAATATTCCAGAGACACTGGTGACCTTCTAGCACAGAGAGCTGTTGAATTCACTTTCTGTACTTGTTCTCTTTCCGAAAGATACAATCAGGCTCTTGCTTCTTGAACTTTATGTGACATTTCTTACGCATTCTCTTCTTTGTTAATCAGTGATCTTAGAAAGACATTGTATGTGATTTTATTGATTCCCAGACATTATTATCACAAGGAAACTACCAAAGGAGAGTGAAACCTCATAATGACAGTGGGAAAAACCCACCCAGGGACCTAAACACTGACTGGAACAGCAAACACTTCAGGATGGCAGACCAGGTTAATGCTATTTTCAGATCATGGGTCAAGTTCTGCACTTATATCTCAAATGCAAATCCAGCAACATCAACAGAAGAGTGCAGGAGACACATACATGTGGGGTTTACTTGTAATGTCTAGTGCCACACAGAGACTCATTTGTAAAGCAAAAAATAATTTAAAAAGAAGAAAGGAATTGCTGTCTTGCGTCTCACGTCAGACAGAAAGGAGAGGAAAACAGAAAAGTAGAATGGTGTTGGATGGGAAGCAAAGGGAACCCATGCTTTTATTTCATGACCTGCCCGTAATGCCAAAGAGCCCCAGCTATGACCAAACACACTGCAAGTGCACCAGTTGTAGCTCATGCACCACTCACCCCTTCAGCACTAAGTTGTGAGCTGTTTTATGGAAACCCAAACAGTGATCCTAGGGTACATTCACCAGTCTCTGAGCTGCTCGGCAAGTCTGCTGTATGCAGCAAGGATGCCTCAGATTTTCCTTTTCCTCCTTCCCAAGCACATACTTTGCTCTACAAGGTTTGTATACTTTTCTGGCAGAATAGAAGGGAGCAAGGGAGGAGCATGTCAAACACCTGTTGCTCCTTTGCTTCTCCTCCTTCAAGGCTTCTCTGTCCTTTCATCTCCTTCAGCACAGGGTAACATCTGGATAGAAGGATTTAAGCATTTTTCCAGCAAATAAAATGTATTAGCAAAGAATCAAACATCAGGATTTACTGGTCAAGTGATCAGCTCTTCCTCTCAGCCTAATGCTTTACAGTATTTATGAAGCTTGGAGTTTTAAAAGGGCAGGAGTTTTAGAAAGCTCCCCAGAGCTAAAATTGATGTTTATTTCTTCTTGGATAAAAATACTTCTGTGTATCTGAGCCTGTCCCAGATCTTACGCTCCTTAAGTATTATGTCACTTTGATAAAGTACAATAGTACAAATACTGAACTCACACTTTTCTTCTTCGTATATCTGAGACACAGAAACAGGTGAACAAATGCAACATGCATAGAAAGAAAAGCATAACGTAACAGAAGAGGACCTCAGAAAAATACTGAAAAGAAATGAAGCCATTCCGCTTTCATGTAGTGTGACTCCTGACCCTGAAATCCACCCCTTATTGAAATATGCGCCATTCAGTTGCTGCTTACACTGAGCAGTCATGACAACTCTTCGATGTAGTCCTAACAACGGTGGGTTTCTCCCCACATGTATTATTTATTGTCTAGAAAGACCAGCAGCTAAAGGACTCCCCTTAAGCACATTGGAAAAGCTAATTTCCACCTCAGCTTCTATTACAGCTCAAGCTGAACATTTGGCTTCAAGTCAGCTGTGTGTCCTGAAATAGTACACAAACTGAGGATGAACAAAGTCATTGAGACTATTCTGGCATCACTTCCTTGCTCTTGCTGTGACCATATGCAGAGCCTCAAGGGCTTTCTTTTATTATTATCATTTTTAAAACAAGTATATTGTTTCCTTCAGAGTAGTGCCTTGACCAATAGACAGAAACTTGGAGCTCTCCAGCTAGGCTGCCTCGGTATGTCCAGTGACCGATTTCTCTTTGCTCTAGATGTTGGATGCCACTACTGTTTGTCTCTGTAGCCCCTTTCTATGGCCCACAAATAGGTCCCGACATAGACACCTGATAATCTGTGCCACAAGACCCCCCAACAGCCTCCCGCTGTTGTCTCAGCAACTCACAGCAGACTCCACAGACACAGCAGGGGGAAAGAAAGGGAGTGGGGGGGGGG
>VXAZ01003051.1:570504-663128 GCA_013399875.1 Gymnorhina tibicen
GGGGAACGCGGGGCGCATCCCGCCCCTGCCCCACGGCCCGCGGTGGGGAACGCGGGGCGCATCCCGCCCCTGCCCCACGGCCCGCAGCGGGGCAATACCGGGGCGCATCCCGCCCCTGCCCCACGGCCCGCAGCTGAGGCTTTCTGCCATGGCCTCGCACGGGAAAATCTCGGACACAAAACAACTTGAAAAGAAAGCAACACCCCCCGTGCGCAGTCTTTATACGTACACACTGTAAAAACTGTTAATGCATACACAGTGCAAAGGTCCTGAAGGCCTCCCTACGTGGGTGCCCTACGTTGGGCACGCGATCTCTTAACTGCAGGTGCTGTTGATACCTTTTGAAATCACTTCTCTCCGTTTTCACTATTTGAAGCCTTCTTGTAAAACACACACTTCACAATTAAACCACAACCTCCCCTTCTCTTACAGTGACAATCTAGACTTGGCGTTTTCGAACCAGTGAAAACAGCTCAAGGCCCTGTGTGTTACAATCCAGACCTAAAACAGCAGTCTCTGGCTCTTCTTTTACCATTTGACATCAACAAAACTGTCACTAACCAGTATGGGGCATGGGCACAACTGCTGCAGCTAAGGGCAGTTTTTGACATAGCTGTGACTATTTAAAAAATAGTCATTATTCAAAAAACATTTTCTTACAGCAACCTGGACTCACACATTGCACAGTCTCACAGCATTAAGACAGTAATTTGTTGGAAAACATTATAAAGTTGTTTAAAACCCCACTTACAAAAATAGTTAACTGTACCAGTAACAGGTTAACATTATCCAACTGCATTTGGTTATAGTCAATTACTTACATTTTTCAAATACCCAGAAGCCAAACTTACATTAACCAGGTCAGACTGCAACAATTTTCAGTTGAGTACATCTATGTCAGGACAAATTACAGTTTGCACTTCATATCAAAGGAGGCTAATAGGGGCAGAAGAACAACGTGCATCATGGCTAATACTACGTGTTACTCTCCTGGCTTTGCACAGTTTGGATGGACAAGACAAATGCATCAGAAACTAAAACAACTCTCACTCAGACATCTACTTATAAGCAAAGAAATAACGAGTTGATAATACAGGCAACAAAAAGTAAAAAAAATTCAACAGATTTAAAATGTACAGTATAATAACCTTCTGTTTTTTAAGTTTCAACTTCTATGGGAACTTCTCCACAAAGGAGGGCTAAAAATTTTCATTCTGTGCAGGAACAACAGCCCCATGTATTCACTTGTTTCTCAGACACACAATTTTTAGGAAGACAAAAAACCTCATGTTCATCCCACTCAATTCAGGAGGCTGAGCAAAGCAGTGTTATACGAAAAGAATTCCTTTTACTCAACTGTTTCAGTATGGCAATTTTTAATTCCTTATTGGTACCTTTTTTCTACAGTCTAAATGATCACTTTCTGAAGACAAATCAGAGCTAGAACCCATGTCTCTATTAAAAATACTTGGACTATCACTGCTGCAAACAGTGAGTGTTAATGTGAGAACAGGGAAGTTAGCATTACATGAGAGAAAACTGATACAAAGCAACCAGACTTGCCATGATACTGACTCAAGAAGTATTGGACTTCAATTCAAAAAAAACCAAACCCAAACCAAGCCAATAAAAACCCCACAAACCTTTAGATCTGATTGCCAGCTCTTTACAGAGCTTTTGTACAGACAAAAGGGAAGAGGACAGGAAGAAAGTGTTATTTTTAGTGCACAATAGTAAATTTAGAAGAATACAGCAATGACAAAGATTAGTCAGGTGGTTAAAAGGGGAAAAAGAGAAAGAGGGCTTTGCTTTTGATGGGGATAAAGAAAAGGTCTCAAGTTTCTCTCTTTTTTCCTGTTTCATCAAAACGTGATAAAGGCTTCTGCTGCTGTGGAAATAGGTACATGCTACTATATTGTTTCCATTTTAATGATCATCTACAGCAACTTTTACCATTCAGTGCTTTCCCACCACAAATGTAAAACTTCTTACATAATTCAGATTGCAGCTTTTCCAGCAAAGTATAGAATAAAACCCCAGGACAACCAGAAGTTCTCTGTCCACCGGTACGTAAGTCTGTATTGAAGAATATTTACATTTTCCCAAACTTTTAAAACAAACAGTTGTGTTTTGACCATAAACTTGAGTGACACATGGAGAAGTGGTTGGAATGCATCTCTAATAGGGTGTAGAGCAACTGACAGTTTCTAGGCTTTGGTACAAGAAAGTGCAGTAATAAACCACAAGTATTCCCACTGAGTTTGCATAAGCATTAAAAATACATGAATGGTAAAGTTTTACTCAATTAGATATTTAAGTATTCCAGGTAGCCAGCTTGGATTTTTCATTTTCATTTGTTTGTTTTCAGGGAGGAATAACAGCTAGAGGGAAAGGGAGAAGGGAATAAGCTCTGTCTTTGCAAGCAATCCTAAAGGACGTGGCATTCGACCATGGTAGCATTTAACTACAGAGTCTGCTTTTGCCAAGTCGATACAGCTTTCCAAAACATGTTTATGGGCTGCCAAGTGAGCTCCGTTGCTGCAGCTCCGTTATGTGCTTTAAACACTTATCTCACAGCTGAGAGAACAACTGGATAAAAAAAGACTAAAATAATAATGAAAAAATGCATTCACTCCCATGGAGAATTCTACTAAGAATTATCTTAGTTTTGCTAAATTACAAAATGCATTTGAAAGCACAAATGTAAATTCACATCCCCATATGCTCCAATATATTATTTGTTACTCTGGGGCTAAACTAACCTTTTGGTTTCGAGACTGTATTTCTCAGATGATTAAAAAACATCAGGAGAGAGCATCAGTTGTGCATAGAATGTAACTGAGTTTACAAATAACCTTTCTACTCCTGGATCTCGAGAGCTGGTTTAACTCCAGAGGCTGCTCTGACACACAGTGTTAGCAGAACTCCTTAAGGAACTTTCTACCAGCTCAGAAACGCTGAAGCTCAGCGCCTTCAGGCCCTTCCATCCTCTGCACTCCCCAGACACCAGAGAAAGGCTCAGGAGGAGACAGGTTGAAAAAATACAAGTCAAGGATAACAGGAAGCACAGGAAGAAGGGACTACAAGCACTTGGTTCAGCTTCTTTGACAAAACTCTTCTGGAGGGCGAGGAAATGGACTAGCCCATGCTTCTTACCACCCCATCATAATCTAACAGAAGGATTATAATCTAAGCATGGTAACTCTGGGGTTTAGATTTTATATTTCTGTTTATCAAAGTCAACATCCCAGACCCAAGGGCCACGTGGAAGCAAGAGATTCTCCCCAGTATTCGAGGTCTAGGTACAGTCTGCTTACAAAAAAAAAGGATTAAAGAAATGTAGTGACGTGGCTCTTTGCTCCCTCTGAGGACCCACTCAAGCTTTTAATTCAGGACAACTGAGATTATTTCAGTTCTTCTGCTTTAGGTAGTAACACCCAAGCACAAATGCAGTTTCCTATGATAAGCTACAACAAGACTCAGCAGCGACAGTTACAGAACTGAGCTTGTTCAATAAAAGAGGGCAAATCTGACATTGCAGAGACCACCTGGCACTGTCCAAAACCAAAACCCAATATTATAGGACATCCTAGAGTTTCTCTCTCTCCCTTATCCTTGAATTCAGGGGCCTTTCATATTAGAAGACTTTAGGAGCATGTTTAGATTAAAAAATTGTTAGTGGAAATAATATAAATGCACTTAATAAAGGAATTAAGTAAAACAAAATAAGTCCTGTATGGGCTCCACATTGCATATGGCAATCTCACAGGGACAGAAGGTGCTCTCCACAGTCCACGAAATTTCCTTTCAACAATACAAAGAGAACATGAGTGAATGTTGTACGACCAAAATAAGGAAACGTGGTACTTCAGTTAAGGACTTCACCATTCACCCATTGTATGCGATATATGTAGTCTCAGCCAACTGGCAGCATGTGAATTAAAATATCAGAATTACCCAGCTCCCGTCATTGAAGTCTACTTTTCCCCCACAATTAGGCTTAGAGACTTTGATGATGTGAGTAGACCAAATAATTTCTAACTACTTTTGTAATGGATTAGGATATATTTCATTAGATTTTATCCATAAAAAATTCATAAGGAGAACAAATGCCTTGAATAAAACTATGCAAGAACATATTCTATAAACATTGAAATAAAATTGAACTCATTTCCTGTCAACACAATTTTTGTATTAAAAGGTTTGCATTCAGGGCTGCAATGTACCCTTGCCAAATGCTCATGCATTCCTAATTAGCTGTCTTTTCAAAACTATTGTACATTGTACCCAGTCTGTTCTTCTCTTTGGTTAGCATTTGATGTAAGGTGTCTCTATTTAGTGACGTCAACATCCACTCTCAGCCAGCTATGCAAATTGATTAAGCCAGTTGCATCCCTCTTCCTACAACCCCACATTTGTTGTAATTCTCAGAAATGGAGACATGTAACACACACAATGATACCTTCGCTGTGTTCATTAGGCACTAACATAGGCATTTATTTGTTAGGGGTTTTTTGCAGTTATTCATTCACTGCTAAATATAGTGCAAGACCATCATTGCTTAAGGAGCCTGCAGTGCACCAGATTTTATTAGAGCATTCTGTGAATGATATATAGCACCAGTGGTTTGCCTTATGAATTATTTTTCCCCATTCTTTTTCACTAGAAAAGGGATATAGAAGGCTCAATGCAGGCATACATTTTGAACAGCTGAGTAAAACAGGAAAGGAACCATTTACAGAAGGAAAGTGCCAATACTTATAATGTGGAATAAAAATTAAATATTTATGTTTTTTCAGATGGTTATATTTCAACAATGCTTTAGTTTTCAGTCTAATTATGTGTAGGATATTGGCTTTTGCATTTCCCTGCTTCCATATTTAATCTGTTAATTATGAGAGCCTGATTCTCTCCACCTGACCCCAAAACAGAATATTAATTTAGGTGGGATGAGTCCTCCGGAGGTCATCTAATCCAACCTCCTCCTCAATGTACAGCTAACTTTAAAGCTTGATCAGGTTAAGGACACTCAGTCCACAATCTCCAATCCACCTGTTCCATTGCTTAGTCACTCACTAGGAAAATGGCTTTTCTTACAACCAGTGAGAAAATGTTTTTCTTTACACCCGCCTTGCTGCTACTTGTGACTGCTGCCTTTTGTCCTTTCGTTGCACAACAGTGAGAAGATCTGTTTTCCCCATAACCTCTTGTGAGTACCTGAAGCAGTAATTAGATGCCCTCTTAACCTTCTCTTGTCCGGGCCAGATAAGCAGCTCCCTCAGTGTCTCTGTACATTTCGTGTTTCAGTTTCCTCAAAGTATTAGTGGCCCTTGGTTGCACTCTCTTTAGTTGGTCAATCTCTCTTCGGAGCTGTGAAGCCTGAAACTGAGCACAGTTCCTCAGAAGCCACCTACCAAGTGCCAAGCAGAGGGGAATAATCCCTGCCCTCACCTTCCTCGCTGCACTCAGCCTCAGGCAGCCCCAGACGTGGCTGTGCCCCACTGCTGGAAGGGTGCTCAGCTGAGCCAGGTATGTCCCAGCCTGTTCACTTGCGCTGTCACAGTCTCTCTCACGACGCCTTAAACTCTAATACTGCCTTCGCTGCTGCGCTTCTCTTTCTACAGACTGCGTGGTCTGGTCTTAAAAGGGAGTGGATTCACTTGAACAGTCCCAGTTTGCAAAGTTAGGTGTACCAGGATACAATTAAGCAAAACAAAATTTTGGCTTAACAAGAAGAACAGCAAGAGAAACAGCTGAGCAGTTACATAAGAGTCTCCCAAGGGAAGAAGTGGCAGAGTTATGGCTCACTGCATTCACAGCACAGAGAGGACAAAGCTGTATTAAGAATTGGTTCTATGGCAGAGTTTCGTATTACAAGTGTAATCTTTTCTAATGGGAGCAATTTTGCAACAGCTTCTATTTGCTATATTCCACACTTCTAGCTCCTCAGAACTACAACATGGATACAAAAGATTTAATCAGCTTATAAAAACAGTTCCAAACAAAACTAAATAGGAAAAACTGACTAGTAGGAGGATTTGTTCTTGACTGTGTCATTTTGCTGTTTGGCAAAGGAATGAATCTGGAAGTAATAGTGCTGGTATCTGCATAACTGTTCAGAGCTTCTTGAAATGTTTCTGCCATCTAATCAGATGTTAATGGAATGGAAAGACCTCCTTTGTGGAATGAAATAAGAGTATAGCAAACAGTCAGCTGGGGAAGATTTTCTGTCTGTCTGTCTGACCTTGTGGCTAGCTGTCAGTCTCCATCTCTCCTCTATGTAGATCAGTCAAAACTCACTTGTCTCTGAGTACTGAGTTTCCAAGAGACTTGAAACCTCTTTATACTACAACTACAGGAGGTTTTCAATGACATACACAGTCTTTGCTTCTCACTCTAGATCTCAGCTATTGAGCTTTAAAAACCATACATAAATGGATCAGCCCTTATTCTTCCAAGCATTATAAATGCTCTCTCTGCCTTTTGAGGATTGCATAAATCACCTATTAAAAGCCTAGAAGATTTATACGCAGGAGGATACAAAATGAAGCCCAAATTTTAGAAGCTAAAATATTGGTCAAAGATTGCAGAAATTCGACAGGAGCAATACACAAATAGAGATTATTGCAACGATGTGCCACCCCTGCTCGGAGTTGCTTATATTGGTGCTATAAAGAGATCGTGAGGACAAGTCTTGAACACAGATCTCTAGCTACAGGAACTGGAAAATGTAGGGTAGGGGTGGTGAGGGGAAGAGAAACAAAGTGGATTTTGTTGCCTTTTTCATAGTTGCCAAAGCCTAGTATTATTGGTCTCTGAATCACTGCTTATATACAGGAACAGCAGCCAACAGCCATATTCTGATCTTTATAGGCTGTCAAACCAATAGAGCAGGATTAAATAGAAGAATCAAAGGCAGCTAAATCTCATCATCACTGATCTTAGAGAAATAGCCTTAATACCTACAACTTACTCTTCAGCACCTCTGTCCCATACCGAGCTAGACATGAAAGTAAGACCCAATTATGGTTTTAAGAGCCTGATATAAATCCTACTGAAACTGTTGGGGAAAAGCTTCCAGTGATTCCTCTGGGCTTCAATTCAGGGAGTAATTCAAGAAGAGAAAGTCATAGAATTAGTTGCTACATGCCTGTCTTAGAAAGACAGTAACTTAAAGTAGCTGAAACAAACAGAAATGAATGAAGCACCTGTAAATTAGATGTTTTTTCACTAGGTTGTTCAAAGAGTGTACTTATTTGGATTACAGTCCCCCCCAAGATTACAGTACAATTCTTCATTCATTTTGAACAGTGTGATTCTGCATAGTAACAACACCGTAGGATTTTACTCATTCAAGACCAAAATTCTGTTACATTCTCCATATTCTATACCTAGGAAGCACTCATTTTTTGAAAGAGAAAGCTTTTCCAGGAAGGTAAGACCTTGAACCTCTTACCATCACCTTATACCAGTTTGCTGACATGACTTAGTCACACTAGCAAAGACTGCCTTGCAAAGCCTGCATTTTTGCACCACAACAGATTCAGTGGGTTAGACTGGATTATATCAACACGAGCTTTCTACTGTCCAAACACCGCTCACGCATTTTAGTGGTTTACTTCAATATGTCTAAACAAATCTCGTTACCACTTTTTTGTTCCCCCAATGAGTTAAGGCCGAAAATCACATGCAGAAAGAATATTACCAGGGTTGGTTCTGATGGGTATCTTTCACTCCCTGAAACACTTCCTATAAATTCTAGCAAAACGGTGTTGCTGAAGGATAACGGTAATTGCAGAAATTGCAGAGGAATGCACACAAGTGATCCATACAAGAGAACACACACGAGTGATTCCAAGTCTAAGTAGCAGGCAATAAAGACAGTTTGCATGTTTCACCACAGGCTGCTTGATGAGACTTCCCTAATTATGCTTATTAGGAATAGTTATCAAGAAGGATTCTGTTCTTCTAAATGCTACCATTCAAAAGCTATCAACCATGAAATCACATACTTCTTGCACATATTTGCAGTTTTCACAGAGGGTGTAGGACACTACTTCCAGGACCTGCCAAAGTATCAATGTTACAGGTTTGAACTACAGATTAGGCACAAATCAGAGGGCTTGAAGGAGTGTGTGTATACTGTATAATTTGCAAAGCACTGAGAAAAAGGCATCACTTTCCAATTGCACATACACTGATAAGTGCAGCATTTAAATATGTCAGGAACAGAATATACATTTGTAAAATTAAACTAGAACCAGCAGCAGTGGTTTTGAAGTTAATCAGGCATTCAGGGAGCTTTAACAAAATCAAAAATATCCCAGTGCCTTGAAATTTCTCATCCACTCATTGCTCGAAAGTCATATTGCCAAACCATCATGAATTCTACTAGCAGAGTTTTTTTTCTCTTTCAATAAAGTAGCAAGACACATAGCATTTTATTTTTAAACTTTTTTACAGTCTTTTCTGAGTCAGGCAAGAGTTCTTTTCCTGGTTAAAGGTAGAAGAGAAGAACTACAAAGGTATTAATCTTATTTACTTCCATACATATTGATAAAACTGCTAGAGCAGGGTGCATTTTGTAGCATTATAAAATCCTCAATAGAATTAAATTCCTCCCACACCTCATCCCCAAAATATTTTTGAAGGAAAAGGTATGAATTATTTACAGAAGCAATTGCCAAAAAAATGTCATCAAACTGCATCTGTTACAGAAGATAAACATTTCTCCACCATTCCAATTTTTTACATTAGGCTTCTAGCTGAAATTCAGATCTACAGCTAAAATACTACTGTTTCCTTACTGTAAGAGAAATGTTGAGAATTCCTTAATTACGGTGTTGCCAGTGGGAAGCACTGTTGCAAACACGTAAGAGAATTAAAAGAACAAAATTCACCCCTGGAGAAATTCAATGGAGACAGTTGGATTGCCTCAAGAAAAGCCTGACCCACTGGTATTTTCCTTAGAAGATTGGAAAGTATTTTATGAAACATTCTTCTGTATTTAGTGACCAATAATCTACATCATTGTCATAAGCTCACCGGACAGTCAAAAAGATGTCTCTGAAATCGAAGAGCCAAATTCAGAAAGTTCAAGTGTTAAGCAACAGCCATAAATCAAGAACTGAAACGTGGACAGCCATAAGGGCCACAACATCTACGTCCATCTCAAGTGCAAACTGTACCTGTTGTTCAGGACAATTACTGGAACACCTGCCCAAGGTGAGCACATCCAGGAGCCCATTCAGAAGCACAATAACAAATTGTTCCTGATTCTGCATAGGTGTTGTGAAAATCATTCATTCTCCTTTATGTAAAGCACAGGAAATCCCATTATGAAGTTAGAAATATGGATTTCAACAGTCTGATAAACAGTGCTAGAGAACAGAAATTTAATTATAAAGATTAAAAGCAACAAACAGCAGCACTGCCCTTCCCCTCACACCTGAACCACCCACACAAGGCAGTCCCCCACGTTTCTAATCTCCAGTCACAAGCAATCATAAGCCTGAGAAGAACTAGTTCAAGCAGCTTTAAAATTTTAAATTTCCTCTGATAAATTTACTGCTGCTGAAGGTTACTGTTACACACACATCCCCCTCTGCTGGCTTTGCACAGTCCAGAACTCTGTATTCACCAATCTGAATTGTCAGCTAAATTCAAGTGCCAGATTGCACTGTAGAGGCAATCACACACGTAGCTATTTTATTCCACTGCCTGTGAAGACAGTAATCTCTGAGAGAGCAGTAGCTTCTTTACCCAAGGAGCTAAATTTACTACTACTTGTCTCATAATGCCTCAAGAGACACAGAAGCCCATAAGCAAATAAGCTATGGCTGGGATATTAAGGAGTAAATAACACCTCTGCAGACACCTTCCAGAGATGTAGCATTTCCTGACTCAGGCACACCCCAATCCACAAATTAACTTTTTGTCAGACCTGCAGATATATTCTCTTTAAGAAGCGAGACCAAATCAGAGAAGCAACAGGGACTGGTGTGGAAACAGCAAGTTTCTGAGAATATCACTCTGTAATTTAGCTACATGAGCTATACATGTTACTCAGAAATTAATTTAAAAACAGGCTGGGAATCGAGACTTGACACTGGGAGCAGAGGTGAAAAGAGATCCTGGGGTTCTTGGGTGTGCCATTTTCCTCAATAGGTACTTTTTGATGGTGAGATCAGTCGGTGCATAGTAAATAACTCATAGCATCACTGTCCTGGTTTCAGCTGGAATGGAGTTAATTTTATTCCTAGTTGCTGGTACAGTGCTGTGTTTTGGACTCACTCTGAGAATCTGGTGACGCACTGATGTAGGTGTTGCTTGGTAGTGCTCACTCCAAACCGAGGGTGTTTCAGTGCCTCATGCTGTGAGCAGGGACACCAGAAGCTGAGGGGGAGCAGGGCCAAGACAGGTGGCCCAAACTGACCAAAGGGATATTCATACCCAAAAAGATCATGTCCAGTATATAAACTGGGGGAACTGGCTGGGAGCTGCCAATTGCTGCTCAGGACTGGGCTGGGCCTCAGTCAGAACATGGTGAGCCACTGTATTGTGCATCACTTGTTTTTCTGGGGTTTTATTTCTCTTTCTTTTGTTTTCCTTTTCATTCCAATGACTATCATATTTTATTTCAATTATTAAATAGTTCTTAGCCCATGGGCTTTACCTTTTTTCTTATTCCCTTCCCCTCTTTTGTACTGGGGGTATATAAGCAGGCAGCTACATGGTACTTAGCTCCTGGCTGAGATTAACTCACAACAATCACAACTTGCATATATGTAATATTGTATAGTGGCTTTCAGGAACTGCATTACCTATAAAATTACTTCTATTTTTATTCACAAAGTACATGTTTGTCTTTGATGATGCCCTGAAAGGGGCTCATTAAATTACTAATGTAACTATTAAAGCTATTAAGTTACCAATTTTGAGGGATCAATTCAAAGCACATTGAGATAAGCATAAATCCAAAGTAAACCAAGTGTCTCTTCACTTCACTGACCCTCCCATGAGGCTCTGAATGCTAAAATGCCTTTCTCCTGACAGGATTAACCCTTTCATTGTATAACCCTCCCTGGGCAAAACAGTGGAAGTAGTTACTCCTAGGGCTCACAAAATGTTCTGCTTGGTAGTACACAATGATGGGGGGAGGAGGGATGCTTGGTTTATGTTTACTTTTAGAGCCCAGGGGAGAGACTGCTCCCTAAGCTTCCTGACAAGATGCTTATTTTTATTCACATTGTCACTATGTTTTCCCATGAACAAATATTTATACTTCAGAGGAAATGTTTCAGTAACATGTTTCAGACAGGATAAGCAACGTATTCACTTCCCTTCCTTTTATTATGAGAAAGCAATTTTGCTTACAGGAGGAAGTAAATAAATAGATTCCCCAGAGATGCCTGGGAAGGGGTAATTCTTGCAGGGAACCCGTCTTGAAAATACTGGCAGCATGTCACTGTGTTAGCTGCCCTGTGGAGGCTTCATTTGCAATTGCAAGAAATGAGCACATCAGAGATTTATTGTTTCCTTTGTTCAGAGAAACAGACCATTCCTGTGCAATCCTGTCTTAATTAAAACATTTGCCCTTCTGACAAATTTTAGTAGCATGTTGTGTTCCTATCTGCATTATTATAATGTACATTTAATACATATGGCAAGCTATAAATCCATCTTTTGTTAATACTTCTGAACATGTAACAGACTGAGAAGGCCAATGGGTGAAAATGACCTAATTTTGTTGACTACTCCAAACTGTGAGCAGAGGGTTTGACTCTATGATATCCTGAGGTTCCTTACAACCTGATTTTTCCCATGATCCTAAATTAACGATATATTTGGTTTTACTAACTTACATACTTACTGCAGGAGCTGTGAAGATCTGGCTGTGATACCTGACAAAAGCAATATAAATATACACCTGTAACCCAGGCTGGCAACAGCCCCACTTTTCCCTAGGCTGCACAGAGCAGGAACTCAGAAAGCTGCCTGGATGCATGGAAAAGTACCTACATATTTGTGGTACAAACTCTTTCTTCATCCCAGGATCTCGCTCATTTCCTGCACCTGCAGTTAGTCTGTGTAAGTATTCACTCTTGAAAATCAGACTTAGCAGCTTCCGTTTCTTTGATGCTTTGAAAAAAAGCTTGACATTGGGTCAAAAGCTACTCTGTGCAGAAGCTGCTCATTACCAACCCTGCAACACCAAGCCTTTATACATTTGTTTTTATCTGCTGGAATAGCAGAACAAAGCTGACTAATCCTGTAAATGAAACAATTAATTGTATGACTTTTCAGTGAAGACTTTTGGTACAAAGTTTGCCAAGACACAGATGCTATAGCTCTAAAATACCTAACCAAAAGCTGCTGGTCAGAACAGCAGTGGTGACAGGCAACATTAAGTGAAATGAGTCAGGTTTTCTTCTATTTCTTCCTGTCGATACTTACCTCACAGGAGAAAATGTTCACATCCATTTTTAGCAGCTTGATCAAAAGCAGAATTCTGTCAAAAATACTTCATGTCTTTCTCTTACTGTGGCACTCCTAAGGAGGAAAGAAGGAAAAAAAAAAAAGAGAGAATAAACCTTACTGTTTTCAACCTAAAATTACAACACATGCAACAGCAACAACATCTTTTATGATCCATTTTATATGGTAAAACAGGCCTGCTTGGTCAACAGAACAGTCTTTGAAAGTTTCAAACACGTAAACTGTGTATCTTTACTAAAACACTCTTTGCTCCAAAGCACTGAAGAAATCATGGGTAGCTTTTGAGCATAACTGGAGATTGACACTGCTCTGTCAAATGAAGCTTGTTCTTGACTAATTTCCCTCTGGATTTAGATTTTTAACAAAACAAACCACCTTAGGTGTTAGAACCGAACACCGCTGTATCCCAGTTAACCAGCTCCTCTCTCTTAGGCAGCAGACTCTGAGGAGGGCTTTTTTGCCTACCTTCAAGAAGGTGACAAGACGCTAAAATATGAGCGGACAGCTTGATGACACATGAACTGGGAATTCTGTGTTGCTTCCCCCTTTGGTAACAAATGAAATTAATTATAAATGTCCTTTGGTGGGTTTGGTAAATGCCTGTGGCTTGGTTCCCATCCAGGAGCAAGGCAGAGGTTTTCCAAGAACCAAAGGTGGGAGCAACATTGATTTCACCTCAGATGCTGCCCTAAAAGCAATGCTAGTTTGAATAGCAGCAGCGAAATGCAGTGTCTTCAAATGAACAGAGTAGTGGCCCACTTAGCTTTCCTAGGCATCTCTCCCTTCTTATCATTTTTAGAATTGAATTTAGAAGTTAATTTCTCACAGAAATTCCCATCTTCTGTAGATACCCAGCACAACACAACAGAGAGAGCAAACAGAAAACAAAGTAACACTTCATTCTACCTTTGTGGAATATGCAAGCAACAAAAATTGACACTAGAGCTAGAGGCATGATGTTTATATCCTCTAGAAGTCCTGCCCTTCCCTTTGCTACTTATCAATAAGCATTTTAGGGGCAAAGACATATCAGTCTTCCTGAACTGCTGTGTTTCATGCAGCTACAACTGTGGAGAATCTTTTCACCATCTTTCCTACTGTGTTTGCCCTTACTTCCTCCAAGGCAGGCCCATACAGCTCCCTTTGTGAGCCTTACAAATAACAGCCTTAACCCACAGTGAAACAACCCCCCAAATTATTAATTAGTGACATTAGCACACTCAGGGCTCTAAAACTGTTTAAACAGCTACTTATGTGATGCTGTACCATTCATAACTGTTCGCTTGTTTCCTGAGTATTGATAGCAGATTAGAAGTTACTTGCAGCTTCTTTCAGAACATCCCTTTTCAAAAAAGCCAAACTAAAAAAAAAATGGATCCGGTTTATCTGATCATAAACCCAGAGCTTTCTATGTTTTTATTTCACTGAGATCTCATTCACTTTTAACAGCCTTTCTCTGCTTCACCCTCATTAAAATCTAGAGACATGACCTCCAAGGATATATCCAGATCCTTCTTACTCTCAAACAGACATGCTAAGCCCTTCCACAAGCTCATTCACAATTCTTTTTCATCAATCATTAATAATTTACATTATTTTCCTATTAAAGGCCACATTAAGACTCTCCTACTTGCTGAGATTTTTTTTTTTAATGTTATACTGTAAAAGCAGACCAGCTGTTTGAAGAATGTAAGTAGATAGAAATGTAGCTAAACCTGATTTTCATCATTACTAAAACATAAGCCTAGAAGTTCCACTTCACAGATAAAAGTTTATGGCCTTCATCCCCCTGACCCTCAGTTTTCCACTTTCTGGTTTTACAGATAGTTGGGTCCACAAAATAAAGGCTTAATTCTTAATCAGCAATTTTCTACCCTATTAGAACTCCAAAATACAAACATCTTTCATACCATGGTACTGGAAGCAGATCCCTCACTGTGATGATGATCTGCACTCAGAAGAATAGAGCAGCTAAACCGTACATGCACCTTCCTTATCAGAGCCTTGAGGAGCTCACAGCTGAGAAGAGAGCTGGCTGCCCGTGACTCTCACCCTGTGTGCCTGCAGAGAGAGTATCAGTTGTGGCCGTGGCAGGGCACTTCCTTCTCTCTCCCATCTGCTCCACACCCTGAGCATTACATAATGAGGCAGGCATTACCTGAACTAAAGCCCACCCACAACAGCAAGCACACCGTGATACTGTGAGCAGGACATGCAGCAAGGTCACCATGGGCTGACCGAAACTAAAACCAGCTGGAACATGAACTAAGTCAGTGAGGGATGTACTTATATGGTCTAATTCTCCGAAGTGGGGAATTTCTTTTAAACAGGCAGAAAGGTGAGGAACAGGAACAGCTGCTGCAGGTTGGCGGGTGAAACATTTGCAGTGCAAACCAGGCCCAGAAGGAATGCAGAAGAGGTCAGGTGGAACACTGGACTCCCTGGATGACTACTTTGGGCCAAGTCATGTCTAATCTGGTCTAGAAGCCTCTTCTGTGATGCACAAGAGACTCCTCTAACACACTGACACTACAGAAAACTCAGGAAAACTCAGCCCAGTTTTCCCCTCAAATCCACCTCAGCTTCACCTTTGCATTGTTCAGAAGCCTTAGCTGATCCAGTCTTTCCTCCACCAATTTTGTTTGGTTTGTTGGGGGGCTTTATTATTATTCCCAAGCGAAAAAGCATTGCAGAATTTTCTCCTCTCAAGTTTTTTGTGAGTTTCCTTTTACTAGCCCATCACCTCTGTGCATTGGTTTCAGTTTCTGTAACACCACACATTCACTGTACATCTCTAAACACATCCCCAATTCTCTTCAACAAACTTTGAGGGCTTACATGGAAGAAAACTGCTTTTAAGCCTGATGTTTCTGACTTGCTTAATACGGTCTCACTTCAAACTTCTTCCTTTAGAAGTTCAAATAGTGGGAGAAGTTTAAGTAAAAGAAAGAGCAGAATCTTAGTTCACTGTTGTAATCTTTACTATGACACACCTCACTTGCTCGACATTACATGGTTGAACAGACAGTAGAAATGTTACTTCCTATTGATACCTAAACCAACATTTCCTCTCAACATATTTTCAAACCTTTAATGTTGTTGAATCAAGAGTAAATGCAAGTGTTTTGCCCTTTCTACTTCAGTTTAGGCAAGTATGCTTTTTTCCTGGGGTCTCTCTCAGAGAAAGAGGAACTTTTTCCTGTATTGATTACACAGACAACGGCATGATGACGTGCGATATAAATAGTTCAATCTAACTAAATACAAATGACAACATTTGGTGTGAAGTTGACAATCAGGTTCTAAAAGAAGATGGGATACTATGATAGCCACTAACCCTATCTTAGGAGCACCCACAAGGACTCAATTAAACAGCTGCTAAATGAAAGTGCAAGTAACTGTAAAGCTCTACTTTCCTATGCTCCCCAAGTAGGGAAAAGTTCTTCCCTTTTCTCATTCCTTTTTTCAGAGAGCTGCAAAAGAGTTGGTCTTGATATGGCCCACTGCTTCTCCCCAGAGGTTCTCAACTCCTGTAAAGAAGAGAAGGGGCTCTTTAACTTCATTCTCCTGCTAGGTCTTTTTGGGAGGCATGTCCTTTATAACCAACTCCTCTCATATCCAGTTCTCTACATGCATTTGCACTCTGTACCAATTACAAATTTCATTCTTGTAATGCAGAGAACCATTAATAATTTAAGATTAAAAATGAACCGAAGGGCAGGAATATTCCATTTTTGCTCACGAGATAGATGGTACTCTGCTAGTACTCTGCTCAACTCAAGTTATCTTTGTGCATGCTATGTTAATTCAGCATATTGCTTTTCAAACAAAGTGCATTCAGAAAGTGCTTGGAGATTCTATACAAGAAGAAAGTTTCATTTGTATGGCAAATGTGCCAAACCAATACCCAGAAAGTGAAATACAAACAGATTTTAGTTTTGCCCATCTAGTTTTCACAAACAGGGGTTAGCCAGGATGAATTTTGTAAAGAAGCCCTCTGCACGAGCGACTAAAAGTCATGCCAGGTGTAGTGATAAATACCCCAGCGCCCTGCCTGCACCGTGAGAAACCAGAGAAACAATGGACGCGTCTAACGGTGTGGAATGGCTCAGGAGCGATGCAGCAGGACCGCCTGACACCCAAGTGAGCTGTCAGCATTTCTGGCCTTACCGCGGAAGGGAACGGGACACCAGGGCGAGGCGGGCAGGTGCGGAGACCCTCCTGAGGCAGGAGCCGGGGGCTCCTGTCAGGAGCTGCCCCGGAGCGGGGAGCGCCCCCGGCCCGCCGGTCCCAGCCCCGCGGTGCCCCAGCCGCCCGCCGCTCCTTCCTCCGCCGCAGCTCCCCGCGGCTCCGGCGCAGCTTCCCACGGCGTCCGGCCCCGCTGGGTCACCCACAGCGACCGACAGCGACCGGCGGCGGCGTCTGCCCGTCCCGCGCCCTCCCTCACTCCCTCCCGCCATCGGGGCCGCAGCGTCTCACCTGAGCGCGGAGCGGGACCGGCCTGGGGACAGGGCAGAAGTGACGCTCAGCGGGGTGCGGAGGGCGGTCCGGTGCCTGGGGTGCGGTCCCGTCCCGCCCTGCTGTGCTGTGCTGTGCCGTTCTGTTCTGTGCCGTGCCGTTCTGTGCCGTGCCCGGCGCGGAGCGGAGCGGGCGCGCGCGTCCCAGCCAACCAGCGCCGTCACGTGAGCGCGCCCCGGAACGCGGTGCTGCTGCCGCGGCCGTTACAGCAGCGCGCGCGGGCGGCGGCGGGAAGCGCGCGCGGAGAAGGGCGCGGGGGGGTGCGCGCGCTGCTGCGCTCTGAGGGCCCGGGGGTCGCCGCGCCCCTCACGGGGCTCTGGGGCTGCCGGCGGCGGCGCGCTCGCCCTTCCTGCCCTCGGGAGAGATCGTTTCCAGGAATTGAGGGGCTGCGGAGGCAGGAAATCCTGCGGGGCCCCGTGCGGGGAGCGGCCGCAATGGCATCACCTCCGCGCGCGGGAGGGTGCGGTCCCCAGCTGCCTCCTCCCTGCTCCGTGTGAGCATCCGCGAGACGAAATGTGGAATCCGACGGTGGGATCAAGGTGTGTGTGCCTCCCTGAACTGTGAATAGTCGTGTGTTTAACATTGCTGTCTGACGAATAAATCCCACCGCACTGCTCTCCTCAGCTTCCCCACACAGAACTTTCATGCTGAATTGTAGCTAAAAAACAACATTAAGCCTGTTTTCCGCTCAGGATGCTTTCCATTTACACTGTGTCCTCATGTCCTCAGGGTGTCTGACCTCTCTATCAATAATACACTAACAGAAGTCTTTAAAGAGAACAATAGTGGGACGCCGTAAGTAATCCAGCTCTGTAAGGCATGTAAAAAAGGTTCTAGAACACATTACTGAAATGCTTAGGTAAATTTGAGGGACAGCCCAGTAGCCTGGTGTTAAAGGAATTTTCTGCTTACTCAGGGTCCTGGACTCAATTTTCCACCTTGGGTTATCCTGTGCTGTTGAGGAGGATTTGGGAGGACTGTGGGGGCCAGGTACTCAGCCCTTGTGCCAGTGCTTCACGTTGGTGATGTTTAATGTTGGTTACGGGGAGTTTCTGACAACACAGCCCTTCTGAAAGGCGAAGGGCTGAGATACAGGGCCTGAGGACAGCAGGAGCTGGCAGTGTTGCAGGTAGAGAGAGGCAGGCTGGGCTTGCAGCCAAACTGCTCTCCTATCTGAATGGCAGAGATCAGGCATTCTGTGCAGAACTAATGAACCTAGCCCCCAGATCATGAAAACCACAAGAGAAGCAGGGTTCATTGAATCTTCTTTCTTCTTTTGATGATTTTTATTTCATGTGCTTCCCTGTGGAGTCATGAAGGCTTGAAATGTACCTGCTGTATACTGTATCAATAGTGCAATATACATGCTTGCTGTATCAGTATGCTGAACTGTGCAGCAAGGGGAATTAGCCTGTGTGGAGCTCTGTGCTGCCATGGACAGACTGCCTTGAGCACATAAATCAGCTTTAGAGTACTGTCAAGCACTAGCATACCCTGTGCTTTACATTTGTAAAAGAAATGTGGGAGAATGATCACAGGATTCCAGGAGCTGAGCCCTTAAAATAAATGACACTTAGTATTGTGAGCCCCTCATTAAGTGGACAGAAACTGCCAGCAGCTTGGCTAAATGTTAAGTTTAGAATAAAAGACTGAAAGATAATGACCTCTGTTGCATATGTGGTACCAAGGACAAAGAAAGATTGCTAGGCCAGAGTTACTCCCCAGAACTGGAAGGATTGTTTTGTTTGGGAGGAGTTTATTCAGAGTTCTGGTAACTCATATTTAGAGCCCCAACGAGGAAGCCTCCACTGTGCTTCCACAGTATAGTCGTGCAATTTCACTCTGTACAAACAAACTGTCTAAATTCCTGTAATTTGTGCTGGAAACACACTATCATTTGCAAGGCAATTGGAGCAGACAGCTGAGCTCACAAGGGTTATCATCTGCATCTGTTCAGAGGACAGCCTCCAACCTTGTATTGGCTAACATTTTTAGCTCTGCTAACTAAACCCACATGAGATAAAAGTCCACCCACGCAACAGGTTATAGAGTTTGCTTTAAATCAGCTCTGTTTTGTAAACACTGAACGGCTTGATTCTATTTCATATATTTCCTTTAGCACTTCAAAATGAATTTGGGTTGTTTGAAAGGTTCTTGACTGACAGTTTTGGAAATTGAACTCCCATGTTTAATCCCAGACTGGGTCCAACACAAGGATGTTTCTCAGTTGTACCAGAGAAGAAGCTTTGCTAGTCTGAGGATAGCCCTATTCACTTACTTTCTCATGCCAGCAAAGCAGGATCTCCTAGTTTTTCACTGCTCTGTAGTTACTAGGTGTAGGATATTTTCATTACATTAAAACTATGCCTTGGATACTAAGACTGTAGGTTTAAATCAGAAAAAAAGCGCAAGTATTTAGTAAATCATCTGCCCTTTAAAATATGATAATTCCATTTTCAGCCTTTAATTAATTAGGCAGTAGTATGGAAAGCTAATGGTCTTCACAGAATACTTGCTCTCTTTCCACCAACTTTCATTTATAGTCCTTACTGTTTCTTGAAAAATGAATTTATTCTTTTAATATTGAGCTTATTTTTGTGCAAAATTACAGGTGTTGAATCTATAAGCAGAGATGGACTGCCATTATCCTTCAAAGTGCACATGGAATAAATGAGGAGAAGCTATGTAAGTTCTAGGCTTCCAGGAGTGGATGCCAAAACAATTTATTAAATTTGCTGTTAAGAATAATTGTTGGCTGACAGTTGTGTAACTTTTATGACAATATCTCTTGAACCCAGACATAAGACAGACTGACACCAGTCATGATGTTGGGACTGTGATTGCTCCTCGTTCACAGAAGATAACCAAGGTGACAAAAATGTTTATGATTGTGAGTCTTTTCGTTGCTGCACCGTTATCGAGCTGCAGTTACGTTAGTCTGACTATAGTAGCTCCAGGTGACTCATGGCTTTTGTTGTATGTCTGAGTCCTTAAAGGATAAAAGATTTGAGAGAGGTAATTTTTTTCTGCAGAAAAATGAAACAAAGTCTTTTGTGAAAGTAAGTGCATTTGTACTCTTCAGCACTCATTGCATGTTATAGGATGGAGGTAAACTGTGAGCTTTCTGAAAGTCCTCTCAGCTGTTTTCAACCAGTGCCTTGAAGCACTAGGTGTCAGTGACAGTGAATCGAGCATAGACCTTTGTGCTGTGGTGGAGCAGGGAGTGTTCATGTGCTCAGTTCTGCCAAGTAGACTGTGGTGACACAGGAGGGCATATGGGGCATGGCAGTGAGCAAGTCCCAGGCCCTTCCAGACAGGCTTGGAAGCCAATGGCTCATTATGCTACAATTTATTGAGATGTTTTTAATGTTTTATTCTCTATTTTCTTAGAGTTATGACTGTGGTTACTGTAGTCCTTTACTGCCACATTGTCCTGGAACAGGCTCCAGATAGTGGCATTCTCTTGCTGAGTATTCTCTGGCTCTGCCCACAGTCTCCAGCAGGCTGTGGCCAGCTCTGGCTTACATTCCTCCTCCCTGTCATTTGGTGTTAGGGCAGGTGGAGCTCCTGTTCTCCACAACTATGTGTGGCAAAGACTGTGCTGGCTTTGAAGGTTGCTTCCTTGTCCTGAGACATCAGAATCACAGTTATTTAGCTACTTAGGGCTTTCAGAGCCTTTCTTAGAAGGCCTTATTACAGCTCTAAGCTGTAATACAACGAATCAGAGTAGTGAGAGGTTTTAGTTCTTCCTTATGAGGATTTGGCAAGTCCATACCAAAAACATTATAAATAGTTCAGTGTGAGTTGTGAGCAGAGCAAGAGTCAAAACAGGAGGCACGCTATTACCTTCTGCTGAAGGTTTACCTCATCCTTATGGACTGTTATAAAAATAATCTTATAAACACTGAAGCAATCACCACCGTGAATCACATTGTGTTCATACTAGACAAACCTACGTAAAACTGGCAGAGGTTTGTCTGGATAAAGATACTGGCTTGGAAACAGTGAGAGAGGAAGGATTTCACTGGCAGTGAAATATTTCTAACAGTGAAATATTTAATCTTGAGGAGAAATAGGTTGTGGAAATGTCAAATCTATATTATACAGAAGTAATGCAGAGGGAATGCATTCTTGATTTTGGAAAACCTACCTGAATCTCCCATTGCTTTGGGCTCAGAAATATCAGGAGTAAAGTGACAGCAGAGTTCCTGAGGTCTAGTGGTTCTAACAAATAAACATTTGTTAACTCTGGTTTGATGGACAGTTCCTGTTTATCCAGCATTGCTCAAAATCATGTCTTCATACAGTTTGTTCTTTTTAAATAAAAAGGCTTATAACTAGCTTGGACAAGCCTTTGAAGAATACCTTCCAAAGAACACTGGAAAGAACAACAATGCTGTGGAAGGAAGATAAAGACAAACCTTTCCACTCATTTATTTCCACAATTTTTTAAGTGTAGTGAATATGTTTAGCCACACCGAACCAGTCTTTTGTAAAGCACAAATCCAATAAGGGAAACTTGTATGACTTCATACTTACACAAAATTGATCCAGGAAAAAGAGATCATGAAGTAATATAGAGTGTTAAACTGTCTGAAGCTTATCCATCCTTATGTTCAGATGTAAAACTGAGGCAGAACAAGAGCTGACCAAAATATTCCTATCCTATGCTATCCTATGCTATCCTATGCTATCCTATGCTATCCTATCCTATGCTATCCTATCCTATGCTATCCTATGCTATCCTATGCTATCCTATCCTATGCTATCCTATGCTATCCTATCCTATCCTATCCTATCCTATCCTTTTCTACACTGTAACTACAGAGCTCCTGGATGAATTTGCTGTGGGGAAGGAGAAGTGGCTAAGTCCTTCCATTTGTGTGTGCTCCTGCAACTATATAGTTTGTGGCTATATAGTTCCTCTGTCTAGCCTGAGTTGCAGAATTTAATCCCCACTTGAAACCCACGTGGATTGCAAGACTGCGTGGTGTGTGTGGTTGTTTGCTCTGCCGATAGGGAGGATTTGCACCAATGTAGCTGCTTTCCTAACAAATCCTGTGTATAACAAGCCAAGACCTGTGATACCATCTAGGCTTGGTTCTCAACACTCATTCACCATAACCTTCCACCATGCAGCAAATGTGAAATGCTACCAAACTAGAACAGCACAGTTTTACCCTGCCTGGAAAGCATTCGTGATCAGCTGTAACTCCTGGAGAGCAGGCCCATTGCGAATTAAACACTGTTTAGCTGAAAATGTGCATTGGATTTAATCCAGTTACTTGTTTGCTGGCACAAATTCTTCTGGTGAACGTGAGTTTCCAAGAAAAAGATAAAACTTTATCTCCCTTCCCAGATTTAGCACTATTCAAATGTCAAATTGTTTTGTGTGTTTCCACTCCTGATCTTGAAGTCTGGACCAGTGTGGAAGATAGAATGAGCACACCACCTCCAATTCTTATCATCTAGGCCCAAACTCCTCTTGTGTAGTGTGTGTGGGAGTCTCTCACAAGCATCACACTCAAAAAGCATATATTTTTGTGATGATTTATACATCAGTTCAAATGCTGGTTGCTGTAGAAGAATTCCTTGTTTCTATCCTCACAAATACCACTTACAGTACCAAGGGACTTTGGCCATAACTAGCCAGTCTATATAACTACAGGAAAAAGAGTGCCTTCTGATAGCTCAGATTATGATGTGCATGCAAAAGTGGATGCACACATATATCTGAAATGGAAACATTGGCAATTTTGATAGTTCTCAAGCTGGTCCATACTGTAAGTATGCTTAGTTGTTGGGTGTTTGTACCTCATGCGAACATCTTTTTCCAGACCTGGTAATAGGCTGCCAGCCATAAAAGGATATTTAACTGTAAGTAGTATTTCTTCATGCTGTTTAATCTACTTACTGTCTCTTTTCACTTCTTTGTTTTGTCTCCCATTTATCAGCTAAAACAAAATGCAGGTGCTTATGTAAAACTTTTCAACAAAAGGTTTTGCTGCTAAAAAGGCCCAAACTCAAACCTCAGGTTTATGTGCTTCCTTCTGCCATAGGCTGTAAGCACTGTGGTTCCTCAGAAACCAGTCAACACAGCACAAAGCCATTTCTGAGACAACAGAGGACCCGAATGTCAAGTAGACCTTCTCCTTTGCTCCATGTGCACTTGGAATCTTTGTGCTGTTAGCTTACAAGACCCTAAGAGTAGTTAAGAATTATCACCTTGCAGTGTGTCACTAGTGGAGACCAGAGTTGTCTCACTGTAAATAAGAGAGGTCTGCTACAATGGCAGTCTCAGTAAATAATCCTTGTGTCTGGATTCAGATTATGACTTCTTTGTTCTAGCAAGGTGATGGATCTGATGGTCTGGATTTTAATTGTTTGTGGAGCTGGAGAGCTAAAGAGGATCAAGAAAGAGAATTATGATCTTTGTATTGCCTCTACATTTGAAGATTGTGGTGTACTGCATGAGGAAACTTTCTCTGCATTTTCCAACAGAGAGACATTGAAAATATGCCAGATACATTTAAATGAACCTATTAAAAACTTTGGAAAATTTGGAAATATGAGGAAAAAGTAAAGGGAAAACTTGAGTATTTCTTTCACATTTTCAGACTTACATTTTAATGGAAATTATTAATTAAATGATGCCAAACTAGTATTTCATCCACAGATCTTCATTTGGGCTTAAGATCTATGTGTCTTGGTAACCATAGAAAAGTTGTTTTCTGAATACATAGCTAGCTCCTTTAGCTCAAAAAAAGAAAAATGTGAAAAGAATTTTAGTACAGATAGAACATTTTGGCAATGTCCTGTGCTTTGTTACTGATTACTTACTCTTTTCAGACTGAGTACATATGGCACTAAACTCAAGAAAGTTTTCCATTGTCTCTAACAAGATCAATCACTGTCAGCAATCCATCAGTGTTTCTAGATACTGATTGCTCTTCTGCTAAAACTTTCAGAAAACACCAGAGTGTTTGAAGGATCATCGTTTGAAATATTTCAGGAAAATCCAGATGTCTTGAAATCTGAGAAAGGAGCCGACCAATTCGTGTAGGCAATGTTGTTACTTGTTACTTGAACTACTTGCTCTTAAGCAGGTGCCTTCAGCAGTTTATAAAGAGTTAATAGACGTCTTTGTACATACTTGATAGTTTGGTTCAGCCTTTACAGGGTAATGCTTCTTTGTCCATGACATGCTTAGAACATATGTAAATCACTCAAAGAACTTTTGAGTATTATATTGGTATTTCTATATAGTTCATAAACGATGAACTATTTCATTTTCCATTTAGGGAATTCTATACATTTAACGATAAATGTCTAAGTATTTTTTGCCCCTTCAATTAAGTCTATTATGAAGAATGTTAGTTTTGAAAACTTCTTGACAACTTCTGTCAAGAGTTTCTGGCAGTATGTTCGTGTTCTGAAGATGCAGAACACTGTCTGTGATGTGACTCACTGGCACTTGTCAGTGTTTAGGGTTAACACAATCCACTGGGATAAAAAGGATAAATGGATGTTTGTGCCTCTCAACACAAGTGTGCACCATTTTATGCAGGTGGGAGTGTACACAGAGCCACTAACCAATCCACAGAAGATGCATGGGAAAAGAAAGAATTAAATCTGGCCAGAAATACTGAAACAGCAAAATAATATAATCATAGAATAGTTTGCATTAGAAGGGACCTTTAAAGTTGCAACCCACCTGCAGTGAGCAGGGACATGTTCAACTAGATTAGGATGCTCAGATCTCTTTCCAGCCTGACCAGGAATGTTTCCAGGATTGAAGCATCCATCACCTCTCTGGACAAGCTGTGGCAGTGTTTGACCGCCCTCATTGTAAAAATTTCTTCCTTGTATCTAGTCTCAATCTTCCCTCTTTTAGTTTAGAACCATTATCCCTTGTCCTATTGTACAAACCCTACTAAAATGTTTCTCCCCATTTTTCCTGTAAATCTCTTTTAAGTTTTCAAAAGCTACAGTAGGATCTCCCAAAGCCTTGTCTTCTCCAGATCAAACAGTTTCAACTACCTCAGCTTTTCCTCATAGGAGGGGTGTTCCATCCCTCTGATTATTTTTGTGGCCCTCCTCTGCACCCACTCCAGCAGGTCCACATCTTTCCTGTGCTGAGAAACCTTAAAGAAGCATCCTACCAGTTTAGATGGCAGCAACTAGAGATGCTATGAGAAATTGTTACAAATTATCTGCATAAATCTCAGTTACCCCAGTTTCCCTAAATAAAACTGAGTCACAGGGCCAAAGGGGTTTTAAGGCTGTCAGTGAGTCTTCAACACACAGTCACATTCCAAGCTTCAAGGACCAGGCATCCCTGATGCTACAATCACCAGAAACGCCTGCAGGGCATCAAGATTCAGTTCTATGGAAAGGGATTTGAACTTGCAGTGATATGCACTTCCCCTACCTAGTAGAGAGAAGCAGCACTTCTGCAGGGTCTCATTTTGAGACTCCTCATCTCATCAGAAGGTCAGAGACCCTTTACTGGTAGCAAATCAGTTGCAAGGTCCTAGCCTGGCAAGTAAAGCAGAGACAGGAAATCAGTGTCAATACTTCAGACTATAGAAAGTTTCCTTTCTTTCTAACCCTGAATCTATTTCAGCTTTTAAAAGATAACACGGCAATCTGTCCTCTCATCTGTTCTATCACAGCACTTGTACTGTTACATATTGTGGCTCCCAAGAACAGAAAATAAAGTGGAAAAACCTGACAAAATCCATAGTTAAAAGCCAGGTTACTTTTAAATTTGGGTTTTGTTTTGTGGAAAATAGATTGCTTTTTCTTTTCTTAGTCCAAAGTTGGTCTGTGAGACAAAAAAAAAAAAAAAGCTGTAGCCTTAGTGACATGATTGACTTTCTGAATTACCTGGCAAGGGCATTTGTATTTTGGTATTAATCGGGGCTGTTAGAGGAGTAAACAGCAGTTTGTGGTTGGTGACTGCAAAACTTGATTCACAGAGCACATGCATTCATCTGAAAATCTTTTAGTTCTTAGGCTGTATTTCTGAGCTTTCCAGCACACTTTAATATTTTTTCATTGATATTTGATCCTGACGGGAAGTAAAAGCAAAGACACTGCTACCTGGATAGTGAGAATAATAGGGATTCATATCTACATTTTAGTGGCAGAATGGGGCAATGAAAGTAAAAAATCCTGTGGCACAAATTGATGTAAATCTGATAAATTCTGCAGCACACGGATTTTTTGTCTGGAATGAGTATCTTGAATAAACTAAATGTCTTCAGTAGTTGCTGTATCCAATGCCTGGAGAAGAGAACTGTAATTTTTGAAATGAGAAGGCTACCATGGAAGAAAGTGAGAACTTTGGTGGATCTGCCAGGGCAACTTGTCTAGTTTATGTCTCTTGAATTACAAATAGATCTGCGAGTAGCCGAGCAGAGGAAGATACAATTTCATGTTTGCATCTTGTGGGGATCTAATAGTGTCTGCACCATGGCTAAACCTTATTCAACAGTTGGCACAGGCTGAAATGGTGAGATATTCAGGTGGGACTAGGTATGTGCATATAAAGAAAGTGTCATGCCATAAGAGTGATTGTTTATTAAAGTGTTCTTTTCTTAGTAGCCTGGTTTTCTGTGAAATATGCTGTGTCTTACTTCTCTGCTGCATAATAGATAAAGCCTTTATTTTTTTTTCTTCTGTCCCCTCATAGAATGCAGCAGCAGCAGCCTGCCAAGTAGTTTAGGTATTAATAAGGGTACTGCCATAGGCTCCAGTTGCCATTAGCTCAAATGCTGTCCTGGGCCAATGTAGTTACATTGCTTTTGGTACTGGAACAGTGTAGGCTTCCTGGAAATGTGTGGTGCTGATTTCCAGTCCGTGTTCTGTGGGAGAAACTGGCCCATTCTTAAGGCTTTTATTTAAGCTGATGCACAGTTACAGGCATTGTCTCAGCCCTAACAGATTTAGCAGCACAACTTCCTTAAGGAAAGATTTACCAGTATGAATAAATGAAATACATTAGGTTTGTGAGAATTTATATGCAGAGTTTACAAATGAAGTGTGATAAAGTCACTGTGGGTTGAAGGTTAAATAAGGTGTATCATAAACAAGGACTTCACTGTTCAGCAATGCCTGCATATATGAAACATTTCATTTCAGTTCATTTTAAGCCCTGCAGTTTGCTGCCTCAGTGTTCACTTTTCCCCCACCTGTAAATCATAAGGGTGAGTGTTTGAAGAAGATCATATGTCTGAGAGCATGCAGGTGAATGGAAGGTTAAACATTGTGACTGGCATTCAGGTGACTCTTGTGTAATCAATCCCAGTGATATGATACTCAGTCAAAAGAACTGACAGTCATGGGGAGAAGAAAAGGGAGGAGGAAGATGAAGGGGAGGCACTTGAATATGTTTTCAAACATTGTATTAAAAGGAAAAAAAGAGACCTGGTCTTTGATTCTTGGATGCAGCTGGGTCTCTGTCAGGTATGAGGATGTGCTGAGTGCTTGCCCAAGCATTCAGGAACACAGAGGCTGGAATCCAGAACCCCCCTGTTCACATTCTTCCTGAGGTGGAAGGCAGAGGGGGAGGGAGCCAGGACCTTGGCTGTATCCTATGAAACAGTGACTGTTTCTTTGCATAGTCACAGAAGAGCCAAATATATTTGCTTTATGCATCTTGTGCTATCTTGCAAAGCAAGAGAGTATAACAAGAAAGAAAATGTGGTATTTTTTTCTGCAGTAAGATGCTGAAATGTGTCAAAGATTTTGATGTTCATAAATACACAAGAAAGCCAATGTTTAGATAGTCCAAAGAAGATTCTAAGGGTGATGTATAAATTCTGTTCAGCATGGAGCTCAGGGTTTAATGAGCCAGTACTACCAATGGTATCCACACAGGTATCTTTGTACAGTAGCTAAAAGAAATTAGTTTAAACCTTAAGCTGAGAGGCAGAAAATCCCTTTGCATTCATTTCCAGTTACTGTTTCAGTGAAGTACTCTGAGCATACTGGTAGCTTCCTAATGGTTAGCACAGATTTCATTTTCCTGCCATTATGTTCACAAATGTATACCTGATTGGGAGAAGGTCCTTCTGACGGAGAAGAGGTAGTGGAGGGTATTAATAGAGGAGGCATGAAACTTCATATTTCCAAGGGCCTTTGGAGGGATACCAAGAGTGATTTAGAATCTGAGGAAAGGTGGGACACAGAGACAATGAGACAGCTGTGGATGGCAATGCACTCCTAAGCAGTTTCGCAGTTCTGTACAAGGAGAAAAGGTACAAAATAAAGGCATGGACCCAAAGTGACGTATGATCAGGTATATTATCCTCTTAGAAGTGAAGGATGGCCTATGCTCTCCTTTGCTTTCTATCTCACTGCAGCAGAGAGTGCAGCTATCTGAGTACATCTGCTGCCACACCTGACACAGTTACTGTGAGAACAGTTGGGCTCCAAGGTCACTGCACACCAGACACTGGGGAAATGTAAATACAGTTTATCTTAGAAAGATGTTAGAGGTGGCTTGTACCCCTCAGCCTGCCCTGCCCCTCCCCACCCTCCAACGAACTACATACCTTTTTAGCACCATCACAGAGGAGGCCTTTGATTAGATGTATTTTATTTAGTTACACACAGTAAGTGGGTGCAGCATAGGAGGAAGGACATATAAACTAACTAGGGGAATAACAGTATCCTCCTCTGTGTAGGTCTAGTGACATCCACCATAGCTGTTGCTATATCATGATTCTAAGGCAGCTTTATGAAAAGTTCTGTCTACTTCAATGGACTCAGCAAGGGAGAGTGTCCTCTAAATACAGAAGTTCCCAGCTACTAATAAAGGTATCTTATATGGAATTTACTTTAGGATTTCACAGCCATCAGCTTCCTTACAGCTGCCTCTTCTCATACAATCATTAAATCACATGTTTTGCAAATGCTGACAGGGTTTTCAAGTGCCTAATGCAAAATGGAAAAAGGACATTTGTCCTTAAAGTGAACAATTTTTCTTCTTGGAATAGAGCACTTTTTTCCAAGATTTACTGGCTCATTGCTTTTAGTGGCACTCAAGCTACTTTCTTTCTGGAAACAGTGGAACACTTGTCCTTTGAAACCCCAGGCTTTACACGATGTCTCAAATTTGACATCCCAAAATTAAGGTACTCTACAGAATCCTGGCTGTTATCTGTACTCAGCCCAGGTGACCTCACATTACACCATGGGGAATTTCCTTATCATGAATTTCTAGTAAGTCTTAAATCTCTCTCAGGCAGAGCTGCTACATTATTGTTCTATTCTATATTAAAATACAAAACCACATTAACCAAACCTAAGGCAGTGCTTATGAATCCAGAATGAACATGGCAAGTTGACTCCATAAGCTTGAAATTACATACCAAATCTAATTTTTCCAAATGGCAGTCTATAAAACAGCATGTAATTTCCTCACTTACACATTTGATATGTTGTGAGCCTGGACAGAAATAACATTACTTGGAAAGAACCTAGTTCAAAATAATGAGGAAGGGAACTCTTGCAGTAGTAGGTCAGAAAGCACTTGTGACTGTGGGGATCTCTTATCAACCTTATTTTTTTCTCATCATTATTAATATGGGTAAAGCTAATTAAATGTCTTAGGTGCACTGGAGATATACAGAACACATACATGTTTTGTACCCGTAGTAGGTTTATCTATCTCCTCACTTGCTTAATTACTAATTCTAAAGTAAAGTTGTTCAGACTCACAAAGGCCATTTTTATGCAAAATAGGGAATTACTTTGAGCCCAGAAGCAGAACAAGTGAAATATAGTCCTACTCCAATACGATATGGCCTTTGGGATCCACTGGAAACAGGAATGTCAGACTAAGAACATAGCTTGTACTTTCCTTGAGATGCAGGTCTTGCATCTAATTCTGTTAGAAGTTAACATGACCATTTTCTACCTCTGCCACAGTGAACAGGCCATTTCAAAGAAAAACACTGAATGTGGTCATATGGTCTTCCTCCACCACAAAGCCTGGCTGTGTGATCCCTTGATACTGATACAAACACTAATTGCTGGCTGTGACTCTTAGGGCTTATCTTCTATGCCTGGTTCTGCTATTTCCATATGTACAAATAGCATATGTGCACATGTGTTCTAGGTATGCCTGTATGGAATATCCTGCTGTATGCATTTGAGTTCCACTACCTACACTGTTATATAGAAATAGGCATACTGTAAGATCAGAAGTGTGTTAAGCCTTTAAGAGAAATGATACGGAAAGACATAGGTCAGCGAACAGGCAGTGGAAAATTGAGCAAAGTTATCAGATCAGAATTTGGGTTTTGTGAAACACAGTGTGTAGCTGCAGTGTATAGTAACTTCTTCCAAAAAAAAAATATATTTGAAGTAATCATGTAAAGGAAAAATAGATCCATACACAGAGAATCTGGAGCTTCCTGGAAAAAAACACCTGCAATGCCACCTTTTCATGTGCAGATTTCCATCACTGTGGCTGTGCAGGTGTGCCGCAAGTCATTCCTGACAATCCCACCTGCCATGATTAATATCGACCGAGTAGAAAGGAGAACTGGCTGTTTGGCAGCTTGCACAGACGTTGCAGCAGGGCAGTCCAGAGTCTGGCTGCAGCTGGCAGAAAGCTCCACTCTGTGGCTGCAGAGCTGTGCCTGTCCCAGTGTCAGGTTGGTCACCAGCACATGTGATAAAAGCCATGGCCCTTGGGATCTGTGCCAGCAGGGAGTGCACATTGCCTGCTCCTGGCTGTGCCTCTTGCTAGAAAAGAGGCCCATTGCAGGAGCTGGTGAAAGAAGCTACTCTGGGAGCCCCATGCCTTCTGAGAATTCCCTCTGTACAACAGAGATCACTCAGTCAAATTCAGCAGACTTCAGGATGTTTTGAGCATCCTAGAGAACAAATTGATCAATGACCCAGTTCTTTCATTCCATTTGATTGCTTTATTGAGCTGGGATTCCTGATGCCGAAGGGATCCCTGAGGTCTGATAAATTTGGTGGGAAAAGAGATGTTTGAATTAAGCATTTCATGGATGAAGAGGGCGTTAACAGGTCAAAACAACTTTGACTATTCCTGCTTCTATTTAGAAACTGCAGTAATACTTGGAGTCTGCCTGCAGGTTTTAAATGGAAAGATCACCTTTCTCTGCTGTAGCGTGATGTTTAACACATTACATATAGTAGGCATAAAATGCAGTTATGATACTGTTATGTGTAATTCACCTTTTGTAAGCAGAGATAAAGAAAGGAAGCTCCTACTTCTGTCAGGTTTGTAATTCAAAGTGTATCCAAAACCTAGCAGCAAAAAAAATGTGCAGGCCTATGAGTGGAAGTGGCTGTAGGAGTGTGTCCTCTGTATGTGGGATGGAATGTGAGAATTTTTTGGTTTTTTGAAAGGAAGTGACTGCTAAAGCTTTGCACTTGTTTAGTGGTACCCATATTTGCTGAATTGTACATTTACTGGCTTTATTTCTGATAGCAAACATTTGTGTCTTGCAATCATATTCCTCAAGTGTGGATTATCCTGCCTCAGTTCATGAACAACCCTCCATTCACAGGCCCTCTGAAAACCTCTGACACAACTCCTTCAATTGGGGAATTTTGTTTTTCTTTTCTCTGCCTCTATTTGTACCACTCCCACACATTAAACTTCATGAAGTGTAGACTGTGGCTGGTATGTGTGGATACAGAAAAGCCTGTTAGAAGGATTTTCCAGCATCTTGCAGTGTTCTGTGTGAATATTTTCTTTCTCACGCAAACTATCAAAACAATAAGAAGTTTTTCTGTAACTATCTGTGCACCTGGTGTTTGTCTGAGTCTTGTTGTGGTACACTGGTGGAATGGATGTTTTAACACCTCACTCAATCACCCTGAGGGGTGGGTGGAGTACTGACCAATATCCTTATGGAATTAAGACATATAAGTGAACAATTAATTAATTAAATATCACATTTTCCTGCTGACTGCGTTTGGATTCATTTCCTGGTTCTTTGCCTCTGCAACAGGTATGCTTAGGAAGTAGCTGCAGTATTATGAATGTCACTGCAAACTACTAATTTCAATGAAATCTTCCATCATCCAAATGCATTAGCAACCTTACATAAATAAGATAAAAGTAGTCCCAGCTGAGTGAGAATAAGAAGTCACAAGTGATAAGAGTCTAATGAGATCATTCCCACATATAAAGTGATGGTGATCATGATTATGCAGAACACCAACTTTGTCAGAAAGTCATTGTTCTGCCATCAAAAATTTTAATGCTTTCGTAGTTATTTTCTGCAGGAAGCACTAACAAGAAAGCAGTTTGAAAAAAAATGGCTGAAAGGCCCATTTTACAACTTGGGAATGTGAGAGATTGCATCAGTCTGGAGATTTCTGATGGTTACACATAGCAGTGGAAAACCCAAAATGTAAAGGTTAATACCAAGTCATTAACGAATTACAAATGCCCATTGTTGTCAGGCTTTCCTGTGTATTGCTTACAGCTTCTTCTAATTCTTCAGGACTTACTCATGGATGACTTATAACTCACGTTGGAATGAATACCATATACAGTAAATTATGTAAGAAGATTGCACAAGGTGCCTCTCCCATGATGTAACTAACATTAAATTGTTAATCATAAACCTAGGGCTTCTCAGCTTTCACGGAAATGCAGCTGTTATACAGCCAGGTGAAACACTCTCTGAGGAGTCTGGTGAAGTTGCTCTGTTCTTGCTGACATTTGTTGAAAGCCATATGCTGCACATAAACCAAGAAGACAGCAAAGCCTTGCTAAAAAATTAAACCTTTGTGTATGGAAAGGATGCTGAATTTTGAAAAACTGCTTTATTTTAGCAAGGACATGTTTTTATTTGGTCTTTTCCGGACACATGGCAAAACCTAACCCTAAGGGAAATCATTTGCTACAGCTTAGTGGTGTGTTGTATTATTCTCTGACAAGATCTGTTTGTCAGTTTTAAAAGCAGTTTATAAACCAGTCATGTAGATCAAACATAGAAAGCTGAAACATTCTGAAACATTCATCGTGCAAGAGGTTTTTTTTCCTTAAAACAAATCCTCTTTCCTTTTTGTTAGCTTGACTAACATAAACTTTCACTCTAATGATGACTGGAAAAAAAAAAAGTAATCTTTTAAGCTTGGAATTGCCCATGTCAGTTGGAGTGTACCATTCCTAGAGTGTTATTAATCATAAGCCAGTCTATAAAACAATGTTTCTCTGCATGGGGTGTGCTAACTGGCTTGCAATGTCACTGGGTTTAGCCTAGCTTTATTCTCCAGTGATCTAAATCTACAAGTAATGCCTGTTTCACCTCAAGAGGTGTGTTTTTCACATCCCATCTTTTGTTTTGTTGCATCTTTTTTATGCTCTTCTGACATTCTTGTCCTTCTGCAGGTAACTGTTATATCGCGTTTATGGAAGGCATATGCAGAAGCTGGGTACTGCTGCAAAGAATCCTGTTAAAGCACAGTACCTTACAGTATAGGGAATCATGAGAAATACATAGGAGTGGTCTGGATCAGTTCCTAGCAACCTGAATGTTGTGATGGGAAACTTGTTAGATAGTAACTGTGTCTCTATTTACTGATATCATCACCAGAAATACTTTCTTCCTCTCAGATTCAGTGCTAATGAAAAAAAAATAAAATTCAGGTAAGTTTAAAGTATTTTAAAGTCTTTCAGGAATTTCTAGGCAGGTGAGTATATACTGGTTCACCTTCACTGATACAATTCTGTTCCTTTATGCGTATTTGGGCTTCTCCAAAGCCAGAAATACTTTTCTTTATGCTGTTCAGGAAGGGACCAGGTGTAATTGCAAAAGAATAGTACAGTGTACCCTCTTTATGCGCAGTGGTTGTGAGTGCTTTTTGCCACTGCAAAGCTAAAATGTCCAACTGTTAAAGAGAGCTTCATATTATGACAGTCTGTTCCAGCCTTAAAAGACAAGAAGACAGGTTAGATGTGGAGAAAAAAAATTTTGAAAAGGACTGGATTAATAAAATACTGTTCCATTAAATCTGTAGGCCCAAGGTTTTAAGGCTTGCCAGTGAAAATGAAATGAAGTACAAAACAGTTACACTTTTTTGTTATGATACTCATGACTATGAACAAACCATTTCCATAATTCATGCACAGAATTTTACTGAAGGGAGCAAGGGTCACGTATCTCAGTGATTAGCATAACACCTTAAGAAAGGAAGAGGATAATTCCATTTTGCAGTGTAATGATTATCTCTGACTACCATGCCATCTTTGAGTTACAAATAGTAAAAGAGTGAACCCACCCCTATGGAGCTTACTTTGCATATGGTCCAGGTTCTCTAGTCCAGATGCCTCATCATTCTTCAGTAACAGAAAATTTGCAGGTCAAAATCCTTTAGTCTTGTGAGTTTTCTTAATTTCACTTCAATTTCCACAGCAGGTCTTCCCAAGATGTGGGGTTTACCCCACAGGACTAGAGGAAAGAGTTTGAAGTAGCCCATGAACCAAATATTTCTTGCTTATTTCTCTGAAAGAGACTGACAATAGTTGATGAAGCAGTAGATTTTTCATGTCTGCTCCTGTGCTTTGCAAGGCCTGGTAGAGAGTTTGGAATTCTGCTTTCAGGATGAGGATATGGGGAGTGGGATAAATCACCTCCTCCTCTGTGCTCACATAACCTGACAGAGTTGAGCACAGTTCTCTTTCTATTCTGGAAGTACCCAAACTAGCTAAATTGAGAAATTTAGGATTTTAGAGAGTAATTAAAAACGTTCATGCAATATATGTGTTTTAAGAACCCATTTGCAAAGGGAGGATTTTACACAAGTTTTCTATCAACAGTAAACTATAGTTGAAACTTGCTGTTTCTCCTTCCTGTGTCCTGCTGGGTGTTGAGTTTTCTTTGGCAGCACATCCTTACCTGTCAGTCACTTGCCCAGGCAGAGCTGAGTCAGACTTCAGCTCACAAGTCCATGTCTAGAGTTGTCCCCAGTGTCCCAGTCCTCTTTGGCTGGCACTGGCACATTTTGCCTGGGGGTGCTGGTGGTTGAACTCTGTACTTGATGACATGGTGGAAAGAGGCTTAAAATATTGCAGTAGGTGCAAAAGTCAATGTGTCACTGGCGCTGCCTGTAATGGCCTTACGTCAGTGCAGTGGTATGACATGCCACACTGTTTTCTTCCACTGCAGGCCATATATAGCCCGTTACCCTTTGATCTGCTCAGCAAAACAGAGTGGATTCCTTTTGTCTGTAAACAGCAGCTGGGTGAAAGGAAAGGGTAATGGAGCCTGAAGGTATTTGATGGATCGGAATTAACTTTGAATACATTCGCTGACCAGATAACAACCCCTATGTGTATTGCCAGTGTCAGTTTGTAGCTGTTGCTGCTTCTAGAGCACTGTTGTGGTATAAAACGATCTGCTCTGATTTCACCTTGGGAGGTGTGATTCCGGAGGGAAAATGTGGCCTGGCTAAACTGATGTGCTGTGCCTTCCTGTGACCCTCTCGTCACATGAGCTATTTCAAATAAGACTCTCCTTGTTCTTGGCAAAAAGGACATATTCTTTGGTGGGTGGCTTGCCTGTCCTGTTACTGCTCAATACGGATTTTCACATTTTAGACGTTCCAACTACGCAAATGGAGCGGGTCTGTACTGTTCATCAGATGCAAAGCTAACTTTAAATGAGCATATGGAGGCATGTGAAAGGTTTGCACTTCAGTTAAATCTGTCTGAGGATCAAGGAGGACCAAGTAATTTAGAACAAATACTTGCATTTTAAAACATCTATTCTTAATCTGGGGCAAGTGTGCCTGAAACTTTACAGATAGCATCATCTCATCCTACCTCATGTCACATTTTCTAAGCAAGTGTTCATGGTTCACATCTGCTTTATTTACTGTCTGTTAGATTTAATGCATTCGTATATATTAGAAAAGAAATAAATCTTCAGATAAACGTGGTTTAAAAATGGGATTATAATCCCAGGGCCCTCAAACACTCATGTTTCAGTGAGTAAAAGCAGACTTTTCTGATACAGTTGGGGCAGAAATATTTATTGTATGGCTCATACTGTGTAAAATTATATAGAGCAGTTCTCTCTTTCAGTATTAAATCACATACTTAGTAACATGCATGGATTTTGAGTGCAAAATTTGTTAACTCTTACAGTAGAGTGTAGAATGTGAGACATATTAAAATTCTTAGCATACCAAAGGGTGTGAACCAGATTTGGAAATATGATAGTGGTTTTTAACACCTCTTTTAAAATGAGGCAGATGCAGAATAATCTAATCAAGATGTGTATCCAAAGTATGAAATGAAATCTATTCTGAACCCAACTTCCTGCAGTCATGAAGTGTACATCCACGAAGCTCTCAAATAAAGAAATGTGCATTCCATGCTTCTTCCTCTTAGAGAACAGAGAAAATGTGAACTATTTATTATTCTAACAGTATTGTGGTTTTTTGTTTACTGTGTACACAGTCCTGTGTTTTTGCAAAATCCTGCTCTAAAAGGAAACCTTGAAATAATTGCAAGTGCAGAGGCAAATGTGCCATCTCATGTGCACTCACATCAGGTCAGCTGATTACATGTGATTATAAACATGCTGTTGATTGTGGTGGAAGGGCCAGGCCTCATGAAGGCTTTGTGTGGAATTATGGATTTGCAAATGTAAAGTGTCTGAAACCAATTGGAGTGACAGTGAGACTGCTGCAGGACACAAACAAATTTTGTCCTACCCCTGTGAAATTAAAGACATTCCTCTGTTTGATTTGACCCTAGTTAAAGCAGGATGAAGCAAGGAAAGCTCTTTCCTTAGCATCCAAAGTAGAGAATGCTGGGTGAAAGACAGGTCTAAGCATAAAAGTGGTAGGGGAAAAAGGCCTTTTGCCTCAGCAGAAAAAAAAGGAGCCATCTTCATTGTTTTCTGTGCTTTTCTCTGTCTCATGTTTACACCATTAACCTGAAGATCTTTTAACATTACTAAGCTCACTCATTTTTCCTCTTGCTGAAATATCATTTAATTTTAGCTGCTTTTAGTTAGATATCTGTAGCAGTAATCACTTGCCTAAACAGCCCTGTATTGCCATTTGAGATGCTCTAAAGTCCTGCCATAGGGCTGGCAGGTATGATACAGGACCTAAGGCAAATTGATGCTCTTCTGGGGCAGCAGTGGTTATATTAGGGCATCTCACATGGGACCAGACCCTTGCATTTAGTCCATAGCCTAAATAAATTGTCTTGGCTTCTTGTGTGGTCAGAGAAGAGAGAGGCTCCTTCATCAGATGGTTGTGAGTGCCTGTATTAGGCATTGAGACAAGTCAGTCATCCCTGTAAAGTATTTGTCTGTTCTTTTACCAGAGAGTGCAGGCAATGAGGTAAGTTTAGGATTTCTAATGTGTGGATGACAGAAGTCAGTTACAGTAAATCTTGTCCTTTGAGAACAAAAAAATATGGAAATTATGAGCTTTTAATGTAAAGAGTTTGATTTATTACTAAGATTTATCACTTAGATGAACTGTGGAAAGTCCCAAGGATGAAACTAGCTAAAACTCATCTTTAATTAAGGGTGCAACTGAAAATCTGAATTACAATTTTTTCCTACAATCAGTTGGTATTTAAAGAATTAGAGAAAGGATTTTATTTGTTTAATCAACCAAAGGAACTTTACTCTGCAGCGTAATTGGAAGATAAAGATATCTCTTTATATTGTGCCATCGCTCTCCGTTTTTAACTGGCTCCTCAACTGTCACCTCTCTAAAGTAGATTTGTTGCAGCTGTGATGATCTGGGGATACAAATGAAGCATAATTTGTGAGTGGTAACATTATATTAGCTTTTTATTAGACCGCTACTCTAGCAGGAGAAAACAGAGGTGTATTCAGCACACAACCCACTCCTTTAGGGTCTGCAAGGTTCTCTGTTTCCTTCCATTATTTCAGTAGAGCTATTAAAAGATACTACTCCTATTACAAGACTAGCCTCATTTATTACTGTCTTAAGGAATGCAAATCTATTAATAGTGGAAATGAGGTAAGGAGGTCAGGATTGTGAACAGAACACAAGCTATAACCTTTAGAGTTCTCCCTGTCTCATTTCAATTAGACACAAAATGATGAAAAGAGTCCTTTGACATTCTAAAGCAGCACAGGAAACACAGCAGTGCCGTTTAATGTGATATGGTTTCCAGTGCCATTGGAATGCCAGCAGTAGGATTCTGAGGTTCAGCCAAGTTATCCAGCACAAAGCTCCAAGAGGTAGGAAAGGACTGTTTATGCCACTGTCATATATCACAACAGATTCACCAGGGTGGACAGACCAGAGAAAAGTCCCTTCGATGTCTTATGGTGCAAGTGAAGGCCTGTGGAGTGCAAAGGATAATGAAGTCCAAAACCGGAATTTTCCCAATTATATAACTCTTTACTTTATTTCATATCACCTTTGTTTACCGTTTGAAATAGTCAGACATAATTGCTTATACAGAACCCCACACCGTAGTTTTAGGGTATTCTGGCATTTTGAAACAAAACAAGAGTGGAAGCAAATATATTTCTTGGCTTTGAATTTAAAAGCTTAGGGACCCTTTTAAAAGAAAATTTTACAGTGACCAGCTTTTGAGTTAGCTCTGCCAATAAAGAATTTACAACTGAAGAGACTGAAGGCATTACCTGGTGAGGCTCATCCTGCAACAGTGAGAAAAGCCTGTACAAAGCCATCTGTAGGATATTAGACATTAAAATGAGATTTAATCAGCACGTAATGGCTTAATAACTGTCTGTTGGGTTTGGGAACGAAAGTGATTTCCTGCCCCTTGGCTGTTTCGACATTGGTATTTTGATGCTGGTATTTTAAATGTGTACAACAATAATGTTATTGTCTTCATACTGTAAAATCTCCTGTATAATGGCCATGACCTGCTGAACTATGAATATTTATTATGTTTGTTTGTTCCCTGTGCTTCTTTGCTTGCTTCCTTGCATGTGTGAGAATATGTATGCATAGTTTCTTTTGTATTCTTTTCATAGAGTACTTTAGGGAGGGTTCTGGTCTGCCAGTAATTTCTGGACCACAGGGTGAAGAACATTTTGAACCATGAACACTGTCTTGTATGTGCTGTGGAAATTCTGCAAAATATAACTTTTTTTTGTTAAAGTAAATGTATAAGGTTATTTGCTGTTGAAAAAAATGATTTCAACTAATAATAGTATTTATTATTAAAGGGGCCAACTTTGTAAGGTAATTAACAGACGAGACAGGATACAGTCTGCTGAAAATGACTTCCTGAGGATTTTATGCCATATTTTTCTGTCACTAATAGAAAGGTACTAAAGTAGCTTTGATGGTACTAATGAGGCTACATAAAAGATCACCTCTTGCATAGATTGAAGGGTCTGAACAGACAGGAATGAAAGATCTGCAGAATACCCTGGGACTTCATTCAGCACTGGGCCATGGCAGCCAGTGTGTGAGAGATGTCGGGGGCTGCACAGGACCCCTCTTTCCATAAGCTGTTTGGTGTCCCGGGACTCTGTGCACTTCAGTGACTGTTAGAGAGAGAAGGTTACCATAGTTCCTTATTTTAAAGGTTTTCCTGGGAATACTGAATGAATGAATGAATGATCAAGCCAACATAATGTTCCTAGCCAGACGAAGCAATGTAGCTATTGTTTAATGTTTGATTCTATCGTAGAGCTCAAGCTGAAGGGTCTATAATGCAGGGTCCAACAATGGATGTTACTGGCAAAGGTGTATGATATTGTCTTGATAAAACTTTCAATCACCAATCACTCTTCCTTAGCTACCAACACTTTCCTAAAGTACAGGTGTTTGTTTTGTCAGATTTAAATACACAGAAATGTTGAAGCATGTCCTTAAAAAGTAATTTTGTACTTTATGAATTGCTTCGTTTCTGTTTCAAAATATGCTAATTTTTTTATGATGATCATAAAATTAAAACAATTTGATACTATGTGTACTGAGATTTATACCATTCCACATTCTTTGAAAGGTACATTTGGAAAAAAGTAAATGGATGAGAAATTTGTTGTAACTTCTTCTGGAAATACAAAGAGAGGTTAAAAAGCTGAGCTAAAAAGTTGAGCTCTCAAAAACCTTTTTATCTTCCATTTCATTGAATAAAAGCATGTTAGCCTAATTCAGCTAGTCCCTTAAAGAATAGTTTATGTTTTAGAAAGTGGTAACCTCACAAAAAAGTGCATATGGATTATTTGAGGACTATTATGTTACGAGAGATTAGGAGAACATGTTCTCACCTTCAGAAATCTTGGATTAGAACATGACCAAACATTTCATTATCTCATTGTCCATCTTCACATCCCAGTTCTTCCAGTTTATTGCCATTTGAAGAATATCTTCTGTAAATTTGTACATTGAACTACTGCATCTGAAAAACTGTTTTCCACGCATAAGGAAACCTGGACCAGTATGATTGATTTGCTTAAGGCTGAGGTTCAGATCAACACTGGAAAGTATTAAAACATTCATTGTTTAGATAACATATAAATTATAAAACTGGTTCTGTTCTGTTAAATGAAGAAATTCAGAGATTGCTTTGAAAAGTATTAAAATCTACAATTATTTCAGTTTTAGATAACAAATGGGAAATATGAAAATGCTTTATGCACTGCATCTTTGAGGGCAGTAGAAATATGCAGTTGAGATGATAAAGTATGGCACATTAAAGAAAATACACCTTCCCTAAAATGTGCCACATAATAAAGCATTATGTATTATTTTTTAGCTGGCTCATGCATGACTATTTATATTTATTTATATTGCTGTTTCTTCCCTAGAAGAGAGCTTGTCACCATATCTCAGTATTCTTCAAGTACAACCCTTAGAGAATAATTCTTGCTGTGGAAACAATTTGAGAAAAGTGACATATCTTTTAAGTGTAACTTTTACAGCTGACATCAGTGTTGTCCATCTTACAGATCATTTACAATCTTAATCATTACAATCCAATTAAATCTTACAGATTTATTGATAACAGTAATGTACAAGAATGTTTTAGGTAAAATAATACATAGCATTATAAATAATATAATAATGATGTAAGCTTTCTGCTCTTATTTGCTTCCTTGCTTTCTCAAGCAGGAACATATGAACTATTTGATTTTTTAAAGAATGGTGCCTTTCTGGTGAAGTCTCTGCTTGACTATGTAGCTGTGGTGCTTCAAGATGCCATTAGAAATTGTATCAGGGCATGAGAGTTTATATACAGCCAGTCTAAAAGGCCACTCAGAAAAATCTGTCTGTATCTCGCATAGGGTCAATACAGTAAAGACTTGCTGTGGCAGGAAGAGCTCAAACCACTGAGTGGTGACTGTGCTCATACAATTTCTCTTCTAAAAGTCAGTAAGTTTTGATCTAAGGATGGTATGACTATTTGCACTATGGGAGTATATATATATATATTAAATAATATATATAAATAATATATATAAATATATATATATAAAATAATTCTGGTAAATCTGCTACTTGTATTTGAATGTGCTAAACTAGCAGTTCAAGCCAACTATAAATTATCAGAATAACAGGTTTACATTGCATATCTATATAAAAACCTTCATCAGATTTTTTGAGCTCACTCAGACAATACAGTGAAATCTGAAGAAATATTGACATCGGTTGTGTATTGCCTAGGTAAAGTTAATTTGCTGTCTTTGGGAGAAATTTTCTTATCTATCTATCTAATTTATGGACCAAAGGCCAAATGATCCTAACACATAATCTGCTCAAAACCCCTAAGATTTAAGTGGGTACGTGCCTAATGCACTTTCCTTCTAATCCATGGTCAAGGATAAAGTTGAGAAGAAAGTTTAAGTTTCTGCAGAATCAGCAAACTGATATAAATACAGTGGATATTAGTACTTTTTATGTCATAAATATTGGCACAAATAAGATCTTCCTTTATTTTTTCAATTTCTTGGTAACAAATATATCAATTAAAACTTAGGAATCTTCAACAAAAGTTCAGCTCCTGGAAGATAAGAACAAATTTCTCTGATCTACTGGCAGTGGAAGACAATTCAACAGTGACGTTGAAGCTATTGTCATCCCACATCTTCATCCAGACCTGATGAGGAAAGATAGAACAATCAATGACTTGGTGAACTGGAAACAAACTTTAAAAATTAAAGTGAGCCAGATACAGTAAAATACTGAGTAAAATGATGGATTCTCTCCCTCTTGGTATATTTAATCAAGTCTGAATGCCTTCTGGGATATATTTGGGCAAACACCAGAGTTGATAGCAATATAGAAGTAGGAGGGGAACTATATGATGTTTATTTCAGTTACATATTAACTGATCTTTGACACCTGCAGTCATGAACATTATGTACGTCAGAAAACAGAAAAGCTCAGCTGCTTCTGGCAATCCATCTGTGAAATGCACAGTAGTACAGCAGATAATTTCTCAGTACAGGGCACCTTGTTCTCATTCACAATTGACTGTTCCCGTGTATCATCCTCAAAAACTGATGGGCAAAATAGGAATAGCAGGAGTCAGAGCTTATCATAGCATAAAACCATGGTCTTGTGGTCATGACTAATAAACTACCTGGATGAAAGCCTTGAGTCATATCCTCTGCAAGGCTCTGCAAGACAAGTGGTTGTTTGCATCATAGCAGCTGCCATGTAGCCAGACCAAAATAAAAGAACATAATGGTCATCTTAACTGCCACCAGAATAACTTTTTTTGATGTGCTGAAGGTGTCAGCAGAGCTGGTTTTAGGTGAAAAGTAATACATTGTGTCATGGGAGGCAAGACTGCATGTAATTATTTTATTTAAAACTTATGAAAATAGGAAAGGTAGCATCAAAGCTGTTCATTTTTCACAAAGAGCAAACGTAGTCTGCTCTCATCAAAGCTTTCATAGGCTTAGTGACAACTGCTGGGTTACTGGGCTGGTTCTAGCAAAAGCTATGTCTTTTTCTTTAGTGTATGATCTGTGGAGCTCCAGGAGTGTTTCTAGAGAATTCACGGTGGCATGTGTGGTTTAGTGGCTATTGGCCTTTGTGGCATTGCCCATGAGATAAACACTGCTTAGGCAGACTTCAGATACAGCTTTGCATCCCATTTTTTGGCTTTTGTGTCTCAAATTTTCATGTATTTTTTGTTTTATTTTTCTCACCGTTGGCTGGGGAACCTGAACTCTTCCAATGACAGCTATGTCAGCTGGAGGTTGTTGGCTACACCTGCTGAGATGCTTGAATAGAAGGGCAGTGTCTCGGTTTGAGACAAGTTTGGGAGGAAAACACTCCGGAATGAGTACCTTCCCCAGAGACAGGTTTTCGGCACTCCCTCCCCCACCGATGCGAAAGGCATTTCTTGGATGAAAGTGAAAAAGCTATTTATTTAACAAATAAAGTGCCGGTGGGGCACAGGAAAAATGAGTAACTGTTAAAATGTTAAATCTTCTCGATGCAGAGAAAGCTGGTGGATTTAGAGTTCCCTCTGTAGCTGGCTCGGCCCCTCCCAAAGTCCGAGGCCGAGATGCGACATCCCCGCAGCCTCCCCGCCGGTCCACGGGGTCCGATGATCTGGTTCTCAGATCACAGCTAGGCCGAACAGTCCCAGAAAGGAACAAGTTGTTACTGGAGGATTTCAGTATGCCTGTATGCATGCCTGGGAAAATCCTCCTGTCCTCAGCTAACAAGTTAGCTAAAAGCAGGAAGGTGCTCCCTCGGCTCTGCAGCGGCGAGAACGTGGGGGCGTGTGTGAGTCCTTGAACACAAACCGCGCTGAAGAATTCGCTCGGCTTCCCCCCTGCTTTCCTTCGGACCCAGCTTAAAGCTGCAGGGCCCATTTCTGGGCAATAAGCAGACAATAGGGGAATACAATATTATCATAAAATCACCCCAAGACAGGCAGGAACTCAGCATTGTGTCAAAGTCTCGCCAGTACTTTTAAGATAAATACCTCTAACAGGAAGATCAGATATTTATCCCAATTTTATGCACTCCAAGAGAGTCCCTGGAGAGGGAATGAAAGTCTGCAAGATTGCACTAGTACTTGATTTGCTTTCATTGTCTACAAGAGTGCAGAGTTTTTCAGAAGAACAAAACGCCAGCTACATAGCAGTCAATGATGCAGTCTTAGGGCATCCTCTGAATTATTACTTATCCTATAGCAGTACCCAGTCTCCTTCCACAGCACTGTGCTTTTGATCAAAGAAATAGTATACTAGTATCAAAACAGTTCCAGGAGCTTACTAGAAGTGGCATGCTTTTGATGGATTTATTAGAATGTTCATGAGTTACATATCTATGCAGTTGCTTTACTCAGAGGTTTTTCTTGATGCAGCTTGCAGAAGTAATGGTTGTTTAACACTGTGCCAAGTATGTTAAATGAACTACTTCTCTAAGGAAGCCACTCTGTAGTTATACAAAAGAACCGAACTTTCTCATAATACCTCAAAAAGAAAAAATGCTATTTCTCTGCTTATTACCCAGCTGTAATTTGCTAAAGATGTTATTTGCAAGTTTGTGTATAACTCTTGCCTTTAGGAAAATTTTCCCTTCTTTCTTCTGTTACACAGCTGAGAAACATGGAAAAAAATGAAGAATACATTTGGCATCCATTCACTGCTACTCAGATATTCATTATTGTAACATGCTGTATTACTTCTCAAGGTTTGGGATTCATTGAACTAGCAAGAGTGGTTATAAATATGCTTTACTGAGTATTTATTATATCATGGATGGATTTCATATGCATAGATGCATATGAAATATGCCTATGTATAAATTATGACTGAAATATAGATGCCCTGGTATTTGTTCAGATACTTCAAAATCCAAAAAAAATCCTGTTATATTGCAGGATTGTTATATTTATATATATATTGTTATATTTATATATAATATAAATATATTACTGTTAATATTATTTCATCTGTTTCTATACCTTACAGTATATTGTTTTATTGTTGTTGTTCCACATTGTGAAAACAGCATATATTGCTTAGGCAGCTATTGCTGGAATCAGCTAAATGTGGATCAAACAATGACTGTCCTATCTAAGTGGTAAATAGAAAATAATTGTAGCCTAGTGTGTGGGGTTGACCCAGGCTGGATGCCAGGAGCCCGCCAAAGCCGCTCCATCCCTCCCCTCAGAAAGTATAATGAAATGCTCATGGGTCAAGATCTGGGGAGCAATCACTCACAGTTACTGTCATAGGCAAAAGAGACCTGACTTGGGGAAATTAGTTTAATTTTTTACCATCAGGCCAGGATAATGATAAATAAAACCTGCATCCTACAACACCTTTCCCCCATCCCTCCCTTCGTCCTGAGGTCAACTTCACCTCTGAATTCTCTACCTACTGCTACTCCCGTGGCACAGGGTGATGGGTAATGGGGGTTGTGGTCAACTCATTACACATTGCTTCTGCTGCTCCTTCCTTCTCAGCGGGGACGACTTCTCAGGGGGACGACTCCTCATACTCTTCCCCTGCTCCAGTATGGAGCCCCATGAATTGGAGACATACCTTCAGGAGCAGCCTGCTCCAGCATGGGGTCACAAGTCCTAGCAGCAAACCTGCTCCAGGGTGGGCTCCTTTCTCGATGGAGCCAGAGGTCCTGCCAGGAACCTGCTCCAGCACGGGCTTCCTATGGGGTCACAGCCTCCTACGGGCATCCCCTTGCTCTGACCTGGGGTCCTCCAAGGGCTGCTCCACCATGGACCTCCATGGACTGCAGGGGACAGCCTGTCACCACAGGCTGCAGGAGAATCTCAGCTCCAACACCTGGACAATCTCCTCCACCTCCTTTTCCAACGATCTTGGTGTCAGGGTTGTTTCTCTCACATGTTGTCATTCCTCTCTCTGCCTGCAGTTGCTGCTGCAGTTTTTCTGCTCCTTCTTAAAATCAGTTATCCCAGAGGTGCCCCCACCATGGCTGATAGGCTTGGCCTTGACCAGCAGTGGGTCCATCTTGAAGCTAGCTGGCATGGCAGACATGGGAGAAGCTCCCAGCATCTTGTCACGGAGCCACCCCTGCAGCCCCTGCTGCTGGTAGCCACTGCTACCAAAACCTTGACACACAAACCTAAGACATCTAGTTAATCTGTATTTTGGTAGAAGACAATTTTAGTGTTGGCCTCTGGTCTTTAATTTATTTATTCTTGTTTTTCCAAGACATTACACATCAGAGAGGTTCCCTCCATGTGCCATCTGTTTCCTTGCAATTGGGAATGGTAGAATAATTTTCTGAAGAATTGCTGACAAGATGTGGCAGGGGAACAGTAATCCATAAGAACGAGGTTTCTCATTAAAGTCACTCAGCTCATCTGTGATACAGCAAGCTCTTGATTTACACTGGTCACCTCTGGAGCAGGGAGGACAGTGACTGGTAAGCTACATTTTTTATTGCACAGGCTTATGGTGTGATTCTGGACAGTAACTGAGATTGCTGTCAGATCAGTTTTCATGGCACAGACACACTTATCTAAGTGAGATTATTCTAGTTAGATAATTTATCATAATAACAGATGTCATCATAGACGCCTCTTGACCTTAGTTACTTCATGATGTCTTAATGTTGGCTGGCTGTTGTCATATCATTCCTTTGGCTTTTGCTAGGACCAGCAGGTGGACTGCACAAGGTCCCTCATGAATTATAGCAGACCTCTCTCTTTGGCCTCTCAAATTTCTTTTCTATATGTGCCTCCTGGTCTTCTCTCATGAACAGAACCTTAGTGCAGATGACTGCTTCTGCTCTTGCTGAGCAGCCCAGTTTATGACATACTGGCACAGCTGGACGTGTCAGCCAGCTGATAATAGTTGCACACAGACAAAGGAAATTGCTCTAGGACAATTTAAAAATTATATATCTGCCATAGAAGCTTGGCTGGGGTGAAGAGGCTAAGGAATAATATGATATAAACAAGAGACAGAATCACAGAGCTGGTGGTCAGAAGGGGTGTTGCAGGTCACTTAGTCTGGCTTCTTGCTTAAAGCAGCACCCTAGAGGCCTCAAATCATAGGGGAGAATAGATGGATTGGAAGTATACCTGGACCAAAACAGGAAATGGAGATGTCCTTTTCCAATTGCAGAACCAGGCTTTCCACAGTACAATGAAAGCTACTTTTAAGTCATGATCAGCTCTTCCTCACCCCTCTATTTCTATACATTAGTATTTCACAATAAATGCCAGCTGTCTTTTCAAGAGGGTCCTCAAAGTATTTGAAAGTACAGAGAAACTTAAGCTTCTATATAATGTGAAAAACAGAAGAATCCTAGACAATGTGAAAACAAGAAAGAAGAATCCATGATTATTGTGTAAATCATCAGCTGGAATAAAGGACTTATTTTTCCTCTTCTGACAGATGGCAGGTCCTATGCTAATTTTTTTATTCTTAGTGTATAAGGAGCCTTGGGGTAGAGATCTTTTCCTTCTTACACAAATCTGAGTAAAGAAGTGTAAAAGCTCATCAGCTTTCAAGCAGAATCATGTTTAGTCTTGAGCTGTCAGTATTGTCAGGTGAATTTCAGAATGTAGGTCTGTGTGCCTTCTGGCTTAGCCACTGTTAACAGGAGAAAAATGAAAAATCTAAAGTTGAGATTCTATCCCAAGCCCTGAAGAGACTAAAAGATGTGCTTAGGTTCATATAGAAATGTAGTTAAATGATCTCAGGACATGATTTCAGCTGAATTCGTATGTTTGTAGTAGCTCTTCCCTAATTATCCACGCTGAAGTTTGCTAATGAGGTGCTACACAGGTTTTTAACAAGAGTGACTGTCTGCTTGAGGTAAGACAGTCTGTCTTACCTGGCAAATCTGAAAAATAAAAATTTTTCATAATGTTTCAGTCCAAATTTTGCTTTTAAAGTTGGTTCTATTACCCCTTCCTTCTTGCAAATGCTTCAAGGAAAATGTGAAAATACATCTGGAGACTATTAAGAAAATGAAGATCACAGCATAAGGTAGAATATCTAATCAGAGTAGCTGTTTGGTAGATAAAAGGGTACACACTTTAAAACAGTGAGAGTCCCAGCTCTGTCATGAGGAGGTGGTTGTACTGATCCATATTAGGGTTCTGCTTTGCATCCTGGCAAGGCACATTTGCTTTGGTTTTGTTGCAAACCCTCTAGCTGGGATCCTCTGGAAACAGGAGCCTAGAGGAACAGCATGATTGGCTTGAAAGATTATTTTGTTGTGATTGCTAAATCAGCTGCATTCTTCCACTAGCTCACTATGTCAGATTCACATAAGCATGCTCCAGTGCCTAAGCACACTTGTAAGATGCTAAATTCAGCCAACCATCTCTTCACTCCTTAAGGGCTGAGAGAAAGAGGAGCGTGAATGGCAGACTGTGGAGGAAGAGACTAGCAGATCACACAAAGCCTGCTGAGTTCTGAGTCACTTAGCTGGAACCCCTTATAACCACCTTAATAATTCAATAAGGCAAATAATATTTTGAACTAGGTGAATAGTAATGAAAGATTCTCTAGTAGTCACTCAATGAGCCTTCTCTCACAAATATGAAACATTTGAGCAAAATGTGGTTTTATAACTCCCAGTAACCCCCAATGAAGCAATTTGAGTGAATGTTCCCAGAGAAAGTTCAGTGGTCCACCTATCCAGCATGGTCTTGCTGCTGGCTAATAGCTTTTTGCTGGCTCTTCCTCCAAGCAATGTACCCAAATGTGTGACCTGAGTCTGGAATCTGTGCTCTCAGTTTTCCGGAATACAAGCTCCCTGAATTGAGATCCATAACTCTCTCACAAGATAATAATCCAGAAATCTGAGTCAGCCCAACAACTTCGCTTAGATAACACCATGTAAACTGAAAAATCCTTTTTTTTTGGCTGAAATATTGCCAAGAATCATTAGAGTCAGTGCACAGACACTTGAAGATTCTGGTAACATGTAGCTTCGAAAGACTGGTAATTTTTCGAACAAAAAATATGCAAAACATGTAGGTTTTGTATTTGAAGATGAAGGATGCATGGTTTAACTTGAAAGCTATAGGGGTAACACTGAAATGAAGGTAATGTGTCTAAAGGATGAATTAGTCAAATGATTTTTGCCAACTGCTGACTTTTTTTTTTTCAGAAATAAAAAGTATAACTACCTATTTGCAAACAGACAGTTCTAATTCATCCATAAATGCTGTTTGTGTAAATTACATATGGGTTGTTCTAAACCAAAATCTTCTTGTGTCTCTTTTCCCTTGCTTTTGCAATCCTCAGTATTTCCAGTGAGTCTGTTAAGGAAGCCTCCAACCTGAAAGAATATATGAGTTTTAACTCATAATTGTGAAATAAGAATAAATAAAAAATGTTCTACACATCTGAAATTAGCTATCTTCAGCTTTTTTTCATCATGGACATTATCTGAAAATTTACTACTTCTTATGTGACCACAGCTATGTGGATATTTGCAAGTTACATGAAGTCTGAGCAGCCTTGAAATCATCATACAGGTGAAATTTTAAGAATAAAAGAGTGGTCATTGACAGTATATTTATCATCATGTATCCTTTTGTTATTTCTTACTTGTCTTGCATAGGCAATGACAAGGCTGAGAAGAACAGCTGGTGATTTCTCTTCATCTCTATACCTGGGCCTCTCATCATGACAGGATCCTTTTCTACACAGAAAGAGGGAAAGCTACTGCTGTTACAAATATGCTCATTAAATCAGACTGATGCTTTCATTCCAAAAATATTTGCATCTGTTTGGATGTTTTTATTGATGTATTTTTTCTGTGTTGGTGGATGCATACGCTTAAATACATGCAAAGCTTAAATGCACTGAAGGAAAGCTCTCAAAATGCAAACCTTACACTTTTTGAAGCTAGATGTAGTCTCATATTTGACAGTGAATATTTATATATATACCCAAAAGGAACACATTCAAATTGCCTTTTGTCTTAATAAACATGGTCCTTCTTATCCTATGATTTGTCATGATTATCAGATGATAAGACAAATGTCTGCATTCTGAGAACATGCTGAATAGCTGATGCAAGAAAAAGCAGTTTTGAAGAGATTTGCAGCTGAAAGGTCACCTGGCAGTATGGCAACATGTTCAATGAACCAAGAGTGAGCTAATTTAACATGCTTTTCAAGGTTTCAGAAAGAAGGCCTGGAGTTCCTCTGTGCCTGGTATCATGGCACTGTGTTTGGAGGCCTTTTAAACAGACAAAGCCCTAGCACTGTTAAAGCAAAACTGTCCCATCCTGATGTTCTTCACAAAGATAACTTACAGGGTTACATCACAAACTGACATGGATTAAAACAAGCATTTGAGGTTTATGTGGAAAGCTCTACCTCATACCAAATGTGTACATTAAGAAATACATTATGGCATCAGCATATTAGCATATCTAGGAGTTTGGGCTTTGATAGCTTCTGGAGAGAAGGACTCTGGCTATTTATCATCTACACAGCAGAAGGATTCTGAGTGTTACCTTTGGCATTTGCTAAAGCATTGTCTGCCTCCCACTTTGATAGCCCATGCAAGAGAGAAGGTGTTGCTCCCATGCTGCAGCTTCGCTTAAGATTCTCCCAGTCCTTCAGTTTACAGAGAGGAGGGTCAAAGGGAGTTACTGTTTCCTTTTAACAGGACATGCCTGCAAAAGATTTATAATGCCTTTCTCAGGTACATTTTTCTCAAATCATTTTCTCAAATGGGTAGAGACTTTAGTTTGAAATGCACCTCCTTAGGCTGGTCTTGCTAGACCTCCTTAACAAATGTTTCCTGATCAGACAGGCACCCTGTGCTGGTTTGATTGTTGGATATGGGGACTGGGATTGCTTGCACTTCACATAATGCAACTACAGCTATTTGCTGAGACCAGTGCTATTGTCTTTACTCATTGGCTTCTTGTTGTCAGCCCCAATTAAACTCTTGCAGAAATACTCCATAGAAATTAATCTACTGCCAAATATTAAGAGAGAAGTAATATGGCTGAGGCAGAACATTTTAATTCATTGCAAATGAATCTTTCAGAAATCAAATCTTTATACAGCCATGAAATATACAGAAAAAGTAAAGGATCACACCTCCTTAAAACCCTGCTTAAAATCCTATTTTTTATACTTTGTCAAAGAAGTATTGGTAGCTTCTGATGATTTTCAGAAGAAGAAGAAATTAAAAGTTGAATTAACAACCATGGCCTGAATGATACCATGGAAAGTATTTGCAGTTTGAGCACTGTAGAACTTTCTGTATACAGTATTTTCTTCTTAGTTGTTCCACTGGGTGGCACAACTCCTACATTGCCTTTTTCAAAGATATCACTCAATATTTGAATATGTTAAATTATTTTACTGTATTATTTTGTGTTGACAGCTGCAACCTTGAGTTCTGATCACATTGCCTAGCCAGATGAAATAGAGAATTAAAGTAATCGAGAGAAAATTGCTACTGTACTGTCTTTAATCCAAGACATAACCTACACCCTCCAGCCTCCCCCCCCCACTTCCAAATTGTGGTTATCTGACTTGGAACAAAATCTAATGTGTGAGAAAAACATGCATATCAGAACTTAAGAGCAACTAAAGCTTTCCACGAAGTGCATTGGTTTCCAGACAGAAAACAAAAAGTGTTTACTCCCTTAATGAGAACTACTTGTCAACCTGTATTTTAAAAAAATTCTTCTGAGACCCTCATGCTCCCAGGGTGGAAGGATAAGGAAATTGTCCTGCATTTTGGGTGCATCCACCCACAGTCTTTTATTTAATCCTCACTAATGGCAAGGAAGAATTCTAGACTTCCAAATCCTGTCTGCTCAGAGAAATGTCACTTAGAACTCATGACAGAATGTCTCACCACGTGGTTGCCTTGCTGATGAAAATTATCTGGGTTTTGGCCTTCAATGTTATAAAATGTTCTGACAGACCAACAAGACCCTGTTGCTTCACAGCTTCCCTGATTGTTATTTGCTCTCCAATTCTTCATCTCGTTAAGGCTTTTCCTTAAAAATGTAATTTAAAAAATCATTGTACTCCTCACCAATAAGCCCACTCCAATCCCCATTTCTAACCCTATGAAGGACTTCAAACCTTAGAACTGGCTGACTCCTGACATGACCAGGCTATCCTGTTACCTCAGCTTGTCCTCAGGCAGGGGACATGCAGTGGCAACAGCAGCACAAACAATTACACGAGTGCTGGCTCTTATTATGGGTGAGTATGATTAAGGATAGAAATCCTGCAATATTTAAATGAAGCATTTTGTTATAGTGACAGGGATTCTGAGGTATTTACATGTTATCTTTTATATTTGTTAGTCAGGAAAACCCTTTCATAGTGCAGTGATTGTCTCTCTGCCAGTTCTGCCTCCACCTTCTTTTGAGCCCAGGGGTTAATTTCGATGAAAACTGAAAGAGGAATAGGTAGGACACAAGGTGTCTAAACGGGTAAAAAATTTGGGAGAATTGGCTTGTGACTAGAAGAGAGCTGTACAAAGAAAGATCGCCCTGACGGAACTCACATTATGTGTAACATTAGGCTATAGCTAATCAGTCAAAATGTACCTGACCATCCAATTAACATTTGTGCACTGTCAGATTAGCTATAACTCTGCTTTCTAGCTGTCGCTTGCAGGATGCAGCTGGAAATATTGCTGCAGGAACTGGGTCATGACAGTAGGGGACAAATCTATAAGAAAACCATTTCATTAGTTATGCTACTCATGCAGCAACTAATTTTAAATGAAGAAAATGTCTTACTAGTCAGGTTCTTGTATATCTTTTGTGCAGGAGGCTTATGCTTTTGTCTTGAAATACACTATGTTCTTAATTTTCAGATAAATATGTTTGGGCTTTGTAGATTCAATTTTATTTTGCTGAAATCCCACTACAGTAGGGTTAGCTCCTTTGTAGCTGTAAGAGAAGCAAGGCTGTAAGGGTATTCTATACGGCAGGTGACGGCTCCAGAGCAGTAAATCAGGATTATATACTGAAGCTCATTAATTTACCAATTTAAGCAAACTTCTACAATTCATTTTAGTATTAGAGTGCTTCAACTTTTCTGCTTTCTTTTTAAGCTACAGCTGCTGTGCCCCCAGATCTTTATACACATGGGATAAATTCCTCTTGACTTCAGTGGAGTTCTACCAGCCACAAATTTTGCTTCTGGCTTCTTTGGGATTTAAATGGTGTGTGTTTGGAAGAAAATGTCAGATTAGACTCAGGAGAAAAAGAAATGTGAAGAATACCCACATGTCTAAGCTATGGACAAAAAAAGGAAAGTAGGAACTGGTGCTGAATTAGTTTAATTTAAGTTACATTTTATATTTGCTTGGAAATTCAAGTGCGTCTTTAGCTTTCCCAGGTTGGATAACATATCTGAAGCATTGTTTGGGACAGCAGATATTTATGAGAAAGCTGATTGGAATAGAAATTTTTAGCGTCTTTTACGGTAAGTGGGGTTTTTTTGTCCTAAAATAAATCATGGCAATTTTAGGAGAAATAAGGAGACTATTTTTTAAAAAAATCAGGTTTTCAGTAAGAAAGTCTAAAGGACAGTTTTGACTTCCTTCTACAGAAAAAAAAATTGCTACAAATGTGAATTATCTTAGCAAAGAACTTTGGTTTCTTAATTGTATTTAATATTTGCGTTGCTCCTGCAGTTCCACTTATCTCGATGTATCCTGATGCAATGTCTGTAAATCAATGTCCTTGCTAGCTCTTACATTATTAGTTTCCAGTTCTGCTGCAGCTCCTGCTGAAGAGCTGGGCCTCTGGAGGGCTTGTCCTTGGCTAGGCTGCCCTTGCAGATGCCAGGCAGAAATGCAGCTCTGTGAGGGCTCTGAGAAACGACAGAAATGAAGTTGTTCGGACATGTGCGTCTGTGCAGTGGTGAATGATTACAGGGTGAGCAAGGGGTGGGGCAGATGACACCCGACTCATAATGCATGGCTGTGAAACAGGAGCATGGCTGGGTTGCCAAGGGATTGTGATAAGAAGAGTATTTCCTCTGTGAGCACTCCAAGGCTGTAGATACTCTGGACGACCTTGTTCTTCTTTTGAAAGCAAGACCTGTAACAGTGAGAAACAAGGACGTATGTGTGAAAGGAGAGGTTCTGTGTGAATGAGAACCTACAAGTAACATTGAGAGTCCTCTTGCTGAGAGCTGACAGAAGAAAACAGAAGATAAATTTGCTTGACACCTGTTTTCTTTGGTCTATTCCTTTCTGTTTTTTTCTCTCTTATTCCTTTCTGAGAGAGAACAGAGCTTCTCATCCCCCTCGTTTTTCAAAATGCATTTTTCCTGCTGGCAAATACCAATTGTGAACATGACTGTACCAGTAGAATCCTCTTTTAGTGACAGAGTTTTTCACTATGTTTACAGAAAAGATGAAATATATGCTGGCCAAAACACTCTTTCCAAGGAAAAGTGTGTCTCTACTAACTGATCTTCTGAGCACTACCTACAGCTTAGCTTCTTCCTTTAGAATCTTTGTTGGTTTGGAAAGGAGGGTCAGGCTTTCGCTCATTGCATACAGCAATCCCCATGACAGTAACTTGGAACCTTTCTCTGCTCCTAAGAAAATGAAACATTTTGTATTATTTACTACACAGGACATTTTCTTTATGAACTATTACCTAAAAATAGCACATATCTTATCGAACAGAACAGCAATGAATGCTCCTAAAATAAAGTGAGAGTTCATGATTATTTGTGGCTTCTCATTAGGGTGTGAATCAAATCCTTTAAACCCTAAATTGTTGATTTTTTTCTTCAAGCTGTTTCTCTAGCTCTGATACTCGCCCGCCTAGCTAGATGCATAATTAGCTTCAGCATCAGAAGGACTTCAAATAGAGCAGTGCTGTGAACTGGGTGGTCTGGTTCTTTTTAAGTGCTTGCCTACTGCGAAACACAGAAAGCGTGGGGTTTTTCCTTCAGATTTTAACTTTACACTCTGAGTTGCACAGGTGGCTTTGGTATTAGTAGCAACAAAGAAAAGCAGTAGATGATTAAAAATGACTTTTTAAAGAGAAAATTGCACAACATCAACTCTGTGTAAGAATAGTTATCAAAATGCTCTTGGTAGCTAGTTCCAGGTAGGCAATATTCAACAGCAGAATTTGTATCAGTTACAGAGAAAAGAGCAAGTAATGGATATTTCATACAATTAAGAATAACTGATTTTAGAGAACTTTCTGCTCTGAACTGAATTACTGGCTTATGAGCAATCTCTTGTACTGTTCTAGCGTCATCTATAAGGAAGGAGGGTTTGGGGTCTAGGAATTCTGTCATGAAAAGTGACAGTTTAGGGTATGTCTGTATGTTGGATTTGCTGTTAAATGTAGAAATTTCTGATATTTTCTCACTAATACTGTTTAGGCCATCTAACTCAAAGATAATTTTATCTACATCGTGTCTTTGATGGCAAGCATTTCCAAGCAGAAAGTATATTTCTCTGCAGCAATAGAAGGCACATAAGTAAGTGAAATTATAAAAGCAAAGAAGATACAGAATGGACATGGTGAACCTTGAAATAAATCCAGCCTCTGTTGCAGCAAACTGGTGGTATTTAGATGTCTTATCTGTTGTATTATCCTATAGAAGGCTTTTAAGGCCTGCAGCTTAGCAAAGTACAAAGTAAAGACTGAAACAGGGCTGTGGCAAAAAGTCCAGCAGACAGACAGAGGTGGTTAATGCCAGCCATAAAGGAGATGGAATACGGAGGCTGTAGTGATTCAGGTCATGTAAGGACGTGCGGACAGAGGTACAGGGAGGAACTTTACAAATGTCAAGCATGAGAATGTACTGAGGAGAAAATCAACTTTGATTGATTTTGAATGATGGATTTAATATCAATGACACCAGAAGAGCAGAAACACTTAGCTTTTCCTGTATAGGTGTTTTTACTGTTTTTTAATTATAAAGATAAATAAAAGTAGCAGAGGTGTTGAGAAAGGTGACTGACATGGCAAGCTCTCTGCTTACTGCCTGGAGAGGAGTTCTGAAACCAATATTTGAAGGAAGAAGAAGCATCTTTGTTAAGGTATATATGATTTTTTTGGAAATGTATTTTTTAAATGAATGATACTTCCACAGTACTCACATTGGCTTGTGATTACTACCAGAGTTAAAAAAACTCCAGACTGCTAAAGGACACAAGGATGACTGAAAGAAAAATACTAAACTGTGAACCAGTCTCTAGAGGAATAGATAGTAAATGAAGCGGGACAAAACTCAAAAAATTTTTGCTGGAGAGAACTCCTTTAGTCCCGCAGTTAGTCTTGTAATTGGTGCTGTATGTGGATTCAGTGGTTTTCCTGTACGTATCTGCTTGCAAAATGGGGAAGAGAATGATCTAATGCATGTCTTCTATTTCCATATGTTCACATCAGTTTAACTACCCCATAACTTGCAGAAACATTTTCTCCAGTGCTGTTCCCAGTGGCACGAGACACATGACTTTAAATGTACAAGGACTCTTTTTGTATCAGTATATTAGGTAAACATGATACTTTATTTAAAGAAAGGAAAGTGTGGATGAAAGAACCATGAATTCAAGATGTTAAGGTTAATAGGTCAAAATCTAACCTAAATAAAACTCTCAATGAGAATTTAGCCTAGGCAAGGACTGTGGGATTTCGCCTTAAGAGAATTAACAAGGTACGTCAGGTCTCGTCACTGTTCTGATTTCCAGAAGCCTGTCTGGACAGTGTCCAGAAATACATTCTCAATCACAGCAGATTAAAGCAGCTAATGCAGGAAATGATGTGTACTGTTTTACATTGTCTGTTCTGTTATCTGGACAGGTCAGTAATAATCATAGAGAGAAAATAGGAGGGAAAAATGCTGAATTATTTTAATCAGCTGAAATTTTTCTCATATATTTCTTTGCTGGGAAAGTAAATATTTTCAAATAATTGTTAGCTGAGTTTTAAAAATCCCTTTATAATTCTTTCTTCACCTTGGGAATCCTTTTTGATTTTTTAAAGCTGTTGTGGATCCCTCCCCTTTTTAAAAAAAATCCTCATAAAATGTTTACAAGTTTTGTTTATATTCCCATAACATTTTTCATTATGCTGTGACAGCTTCACTGAAAAATTATTTTAATTATCTCAAAATGAATCGCACAAAGAGGGAATATGAAAATATAAATCTTATGTCTGACTGTACTTTAATTGCTTCAGCTAATGAAAGAGGCATGAGATATCTACACAATGTGAAAGCTAAATTGCATGAACAATATAACCAGCATTTGAAATGTGCTGAATCCATAGTACTCCCTCTGCTTCAGTGGGAAGATATGGGGACTGTACCTGTTTTGCAGTGCTTGGTTTCTGCTTCTGGTATGGCAAACTAATTTCAATGGGAAATGGTGTTGAAAACACCTAATAATTATCTCTTCTGTTCTCTAGGTCAGCAGCATGGAGACATTAATGAACAAACCAAAGTAAATTTATGTTCCAGAAGCCGTGGGTCCTCTCCTGCAACCTGTCCACAAGAGTTCAGTTAGGTGAGTTGTTCTTATGCAACTGTAATGTGAGATGATGCTTGTACATGGTTTTAAACCACATCTATAGAATGTTCATTGATTATAATAAGTAACCTAATCCTACAAAAAATTTGACAAAGCAAGATAAAAATGGGCACCAGGAGGCAATAGAATGATTTTAAATACATGCACACATAATGGGTCAAATCTGTAGGTCTAATTAGGTATTGTCTGTTCCCACAGGAGAAATTTTTGCCTCATCAGATCCTAACCTTGTGATCTTTGACTGAATTTTATCCAAGACATTGCACACAGGCATTTTATTTTTACAGGGTTCTGAACTTTCAGCTGTTTAGAAGCTCTTGGTTGAAGGTGATGAATTTAACAAAGAACAAGAGTATGACAGAAAGATAGTGTTCGAACTGTTACTTTGTCAGTGACTCTTCCACCAACATAATGCAGGAATGCTGCAAGGTTATTAGCCAGAAAATCTCTCCTCTGTAGTCTAAAAATATCTCCCAATTGGGTGCCTCAGTGAAATGCCATGTGTTATAAATGGCAAAGCTGATTTCCAACTTACGGGGATAGTGAGGAAGGACTGCAGGAGCTTTGATATTTAGCAGAAAGGTAACGGACATGTTGCCACACACGTAGCCAGCCCTAAGTAATTGTTTTCCTCCCTTAGATTAGATGCTTTTTATCTTGTGATAATGTCATAAGTCAAAATCCTGCCATTTCTCACCATTGTGTTTAAAGGGTTGTGGGGGTTTTTTAATTTTTTTTTTTTAGTGTTGAGATAATAGTCTTTCATAATCTTTTAATCTCAGAGGGTTTTCCTTTGGTTCACAAATATTGCACTGAGTTGTAAATCTGTGTAATTAGTGGCAGGCATTAGGGGAACACGCTGACTCAGGAAATTAGTAGTGATTAGGAGAGGCTTTCTCTTAGGTCAAATCAGCAGTGACAGGACATTTTCCATCTGATGGCTGGTTTAGGTTCATACAGCTGGGGATGCTTTGAATTTGTGTAGCACATGGCCTCTGCCCCTAGGAAGTGTTACCGGCTGTGTTTCCTACAGTAACAGTATTGTCCAGTGTAGCAGTGGGCCAGATTTGTCAGTAGTGTAAATCAGAGTGATACAACACTCTCTCCTGCCAGAAGTTCTTCTGATTGCCTATGTCTCTAATACCATGACTCTGAGGCATTAAGCCAAAACTGGCAGACTTTTTCTGGAAAAGCTAATTTATGTGTTGTTCATGGGAGAAGAGAAGTGGATGTTTGTAATTAATGCTGTCTTCTCACATCCAATAAAAACATGGAGGACAACCTTAATTTCTCACAGTACATAATCAAGCAAGACACACTATGTAACCAGGATATAAAGTGTACCACCAGATATGTTATTTATAACTGTTAAATATTTTTCTCCCAAGAATGTATTTTCTAGTTCAGATTTCTTTGTCTCTACTTCCCACCTTGCATTCTGTCACTTCACTGTATTGCATTAACCAGAGTGATAATCTGGCTATTTGTCAGTATGAACCCCCTTGCTACAGGGAGCATCATCACCTTCCTCTCTTCCGTGGTAATGTGATCCCTTGGGAGTAACCTCTCGTGTGCTACTGAAGCAGTGCCTAGGCTGCTAATGGATTTTCCTGTTATTTTGTTGGTTTCATTTAAATTTCAAGTGTTATAAATACAGAGTTTATATATGTCAAATTACCAGGCAGTAATTTCAGGGGTTATGTTGCAGACAACAGGTACACATACATGTGAGATTAACGAGCTGACTTTTACAATCTCATTGAATGAATATGAGTAGATTTTCTTCAACTGAACATCCACCTTGCAAGTTAGTTCCAAGCTGTCAATTCACCTAAGGAATGTCCCACCAGTGAACAGCAACATCTGTATTCTTCTTTCTAAATATTTAAACTAGCTACATATTATTTTCTATTCATCAAACATTTCAGAGCTTTATAGTCTTTCTAGGCTGTAGCTTGGAACAAATAGTTTAGAATCTGTTATTGTGTGCTCTAGCTGCTAATTCTGTTTCACTATAATTGATGTAAGTGTTTACTTAGCTCCCTCCAGTGACTTGATGAGCAAATAAGTCCATGGTGTGCTATCATTCTAGATATTGCAAAACAAGTTACCACAAAATGCAAGATCAGTTCTTTAAGATGATATTATATGTAGCATTCTGCAGCATAATGACTAAATACTATCTGCTAAGCCCATTTTAGAATACAATAAACAGAGCATCTAAGATTTACGACATAATTCTACTATTATTTATCATCAATACATTTTTATCCTTGGCAGAATTAATGCGTGAATTTCCACATCGTGGGAGTGAGAAAGCTCCACACTTGTAAAAGAAGATTAGTATTTGTAGGAGAAAAAGGAGGAGGTTCATAATCTGAATTCATTTTATAAGCTGTATTGAAGATGCTCCTTTGATCTTTGTTATGATATGCAGAAAAACACTAGTTATGGAAACAAAAAGTATTATGAACTGTATCCTGAGGAAAATCTGTGTGCTTTCACTAATGTTAGACAGAACAAATTTAACTGAGCTGGGGTCCATTTGTGAAAATAGTACCATTATGAGAAATATATTGGAAGAACAAAAAACGCAGTTGTTTATGAGCTAAATTGAATCAGGAAATGCTCTTGGAGCTGAAAAGCGATGGAGAAGTCTGTGCAGACAAATTGCAGCAGTATTCATAATGGGAACAGGAAAAAATGACAGTATAAAGAAAACTGATTAGATTCTCAGAGGGAACTTTTAGTCCCACTGAAGCAAATGGAAATTTTGCAGCTGATTTCAGCTGTACCACAATTCACATACGTGAGGATGAAGCTTTGGGAGAGTTTCTTCGGGTTTGCATCTCCCCCACTGAAAGTACATCCTTAAAGACTTTAATTTTAGAGGATTGTGCTTTCAGTATGGAGAAATGTTTTGCGCTTTTTAAAAATTTCTTAATACCCTACCCAATTCCTTAGGTACGTCAATAAAACCAAACCAAACCAAACTCAAACAAAAAGTAGCCAAAATGCTCATGTTGAGACACATTCTCAGGAGTTATAATTTGTTATTTGTTTTACTGTAGACTCTAGGAGGTCCCCCTCAGGACCAAGTTATCACTGTATGAGGCCAAAGCTCTCATAACATAGTGCCAGTCCAAAGAATTCAGAGAATAGGAGAAGTTAGTGTAACTCTTCATGAACTGGAGTCAGTCTGAAGGCAATGACAGGAATTGAAATTCTGGATAAGGCTGTTAGCATCTCATTTTCATGCAAAATAAAGGGAAAAACCCACAAATCCAAGAAATTTTTATTTTCTTACTCACTTCTCTTTTCTACACTTGGCTCTTTTCTGTTCTGCCTTACAACTTCCTGTATCTTCAGTGGAAAAACAATGAAAGCAGAAAAAAAAGTATGAGGAGGAGAGGAATAATTGTGAAAACGAATTTACATTATCTTGAAATGATAAAAAGATGCCAGAATTGCTAAAAAGAAGAAATCATGTTTCCACAGGGATATAACCTGCGGAAAAAGAGTTTCAAACAACTCCAGTGCATAGAGGTTGATCTACACCTGATCATAGTTCAGAGTACAGTGACACAGGAGGCAGAACAAGGGCTAATCCCTGACCACCTAGAAGGATACTTTCCCCACTATTTTTATAATTTACGAGTACCAAAGCCAGTTTTAGAAGGTGGAGAAAAAGCCAGTGAACATCTTTTACAAAAAATATGCACTTTCTTGTGGAGATTTGATAAAATATATTCAAACAAGCAATTATCAGGAAATAGAATGTCCTGAAGTCTTGGAACTGGAGATTTGTTTTTCAGAAGTGCTTAATGGTAACATTTTACTGATTTTCCATACTAGGAATTTTATAGGATAAATAATTTCCTTATGGGCGGCAAGATTTTTCAGTGTGCAATAAAGTAATATAAAATACGTTGTATTCCTATTACAACTGTCAGGGAAAGAGCATGACTATTTCATGAACTTTAACCCATTCAGTGGGAATTTTTGTCTGTTCCTGCATGGGGAATTGTGTGTGTGTGTGTGTGTATCTGTGTCTAAAAGTGTGACATCTAGTTCTGCTGGACATATACTTACCCATCATTTCACTGTAATTGCCATGGACCTGTGTAATTTTACCCCAAGTGAAACGCTGTCTATAATTTCTTGGCTTTTATGCAATCTGCAATAAATTAAGCAGGAAAAGCTGGGTCAGAAAGGTTGGCTTTGTGCTCGTTTGTGACAGGAGCACTGCTCACTTGTAACTCTGGTTCCAGAGGGAATGCTGTTCTGTGTTCTGTGTCATTGTTCCCAGAGCTGGAGACACACTGCCACGCCCAGAGTATCTTCCAGCTTCAAGCTCCCTGCAGTTGCTACTCCTGCAGCTCAGTCCTTCCTACAGCTGTACAGGCCAATGGCAGCCACTACCAGTGTGACCTTGCCCTGTTGCTGCCCCTTAGGAGGATGTTGAGGACCTCTCTGTGCTTTCTGGCTCCTGCTCTTCTCCTATCAGTTTAACTGTTCAGGCAGGATAGAACTGATGCTGGGCATTGTACTTGTGCACTGAATGTCAGACCAGGTCCACAGAGGGCTCAGAAATGCAGAGTTCGAGAGGATGGCTCTCTAATCCATGAGGCACAAGTCTGGAAATCAGATCAGTGATGAAGGAGCAGTACAATTTGTGCCTCAAGAAGGAAACTGTTGTGTTCTGTACTAGTTCACACTGAATCCCCAGGACAGGTGGTCTTATTCCTGGTTAGAATGAGGACCAGCAAGCAAACTTTGTGGGCAGGAGCACCCCTTATGTACAGCCAGGTCTGTGATGGGTCAGATGATACAAGAGCATAACCTTTTGGTCAGAAAGTGAGGAAAGATAAAAATGGGCCTCCACTTTGTAGACCAAACTACATCGGTGTAAAAAGAGCATAAATGTTTTAGTTCATTTGGCCAGTGAGATGGAAGAATTGTTTATACTGGAGTTGTTACAGGTAAGAATTTAGTTGTTTTTTTTTTTTAAGGTTGTCAAATCAGAAATGTCACCCACTTGGAGTATTAAATTTTGATCACTGAGTTAGAATGCTGGAGTCCTTTTGCTAGGTCCTCTGAAATTAGAATGTTGCTCTGTTGCTAGGCTAGGTCTCTCTGAGTCTTAGTTTCTGCTTATATGTTATAGTTTGCTCATGATTAATAAAATATTGTCTCTCTTTCTGGGCAGAAATGAACAGATGGAGGAATCAACTGATCTGATTAACTCTGTGTGTACATATACTCAGTCAACAAATAATCACAAAAGTAGGAAGGATCATGTTCAAATGTTACCTATTTAAAAATATTACACAATCACATACTATCTATGCTGCCAAAGGGGTGGATTGACTCAAGAAAGTTTATTATTGTATGCATTATTTATCTGCTCTTTCATTCACAACAGGTTTAATTAAAAAACTGCAGTTTTTCTAAATATTTATTCAGGATGCTGTTATTAAATGTAAATGTGGCATTTTGCATAATGTCAGTGTTAACTTTTTGGATTAGGATTTTAAAGAGAAGTAAACAAATCGTGAGTATTTCTTAGGAGGCATTTATGTGCTTTTCATTTCAATAACACCAAGTCAGCTGGAAAAATTGTTTAGAAAATAAGTATCTGTGAGATGTAAGAAATGGCTCTGGAGCACATTCAGAGTCTCTTTGGCATGTTGAGGGTTTCAAAACCCGGCAAACAAACATAAAATAGCATGAACACAACAAAAGATTTAAAAAAAAAATCCTCAGCTGATAAAGCAAACCTATATAATTATCTAGTTCACCTTATGCCACTGTTAGAGAGGAAATATCTCACAGAGCAGAGTCCAGCACCTGGAGCACAGCTGTCAGCCTTGGGGAGAGTGAATGACCCAAGGGAGGTGTGAGAAAACAGAGGCATTGGGAGGGTTGTATTCTCAGCCATGGCTGCCAGACCAGAAGTGACAGAGTCATTAATCCTGGATAGGGCTCATGCAAGTCAGAGCACTTTAGGTTGGTGGCTCTGCTGAGAAAGCAGGCCCAGACAGGGTTCTTTGACATAAGACTGTATGCACAGAAAAGTACAAGGCAAGAAGATGCCTAAAAGAAGTCACAGTGGCTCGGTGCTATGAGAATATTGCAGCCCACTTTGAGCTCACAGGAGTTTGGCTGGATGTTCCTATCAATTTGTAATTGGGGTCTCAACATCCAGGTTTTCCCCTAAGGTGTCCTGATGCTGGCACTGGCAGTTCTAAAGCTTGACCTTGTGGGAGCCTCAAGGACACAACCTGCACAGCCCTGTTGAGTATCCAGGAGCAGAAAAGGCACATGTCCAATGAAAGATAATTCCTGGGCATCACTAGGTAAACTATGTTTGGAGGACCGTGACCGAAAGAAGGAATGCAGTGTTCAGAGGGCAGTTCTGAAAATGGGATTTACACAGCCTAAAATGCACATGCTATTGTTTCTAACCTTGAACAAGAACCACCCACAATTGATTTAACACTGAGCACAGCTGGAGTCATAAAAGACATTTTGCTTATCTATTTCTAGCTTCTTTGCATCAGCCCTGCAGAAAGGTGATTTCCCTATTGAATGACAATCAGGCTACATTGCTATTAATAGCTTTGAAGAAGAACACATCTGCTCTACCCTCCCCTCTCACTGTCAAGGCTAAGCACCTAGGAGACAGCAAATGTTTCTGTTTACTAATGGAAAAGTACCTGGACAGACCTCACTTGCCCTGGGAAGACTAAAAAGTGGGCCACAGGCACTTTCTAGACAAAAAAGAAAGCCTAGTTAGGAGGCAGACAAAGCCAGCTATGAACCACTACAGAGAAGACAGAGGAAAAATTTCTCTTACCTGTACTCGTCCTTATGAATTCTAGCCAAGATGAGCTTTCTAGACAGCTTTTCTCTGTTCATCAGAAGGTCTGTGGTAGAGGAAATATGCAATTTCCCCAATCTCAGGCCTTCTAAGAGGACAGGAGCTTCTGGGATTGAGAAGTTGCCTCTCTTGTCTAGCCTGTGTCTCTCCAGGTACTCTCTGGACTACACAACCCTGAATCACTGATAAAACACCTCATTTTGTGTATGCAAGGAGACAGAAGCCATTTCAAAAAAAAACACGGTATAACAAAAACTGAATCTCATTTCATGATAAATGTCTCTTTCAGTAGCTCTTTCCAGAAGCAGCCTTCAGCTCATGCAATTAGTGAGGTCATTATCATTTGGAACAGGGAAACTGAGGCAGCACTTTGCAGTCCTTTCATATCAAGTTGTAAGCAAAATCACACCGGCATCATTAAAAATTACCAAACATGATAATTGCTGTTTATTCTTTGTGTTGCCTGAGAGCTATAGTGATGAACAGAGCTCTGCTTGCATCTGTGCAAACACTGTGTGAACTTACAAACGCATTTTGAATGCATTATACACAATGATTTGGTTCAAGGACAATTTAAAGCTTTCACCAGCTTATTCAGCAGGCTTGACTAAAGGTTCCCTGACCTCCCTGGGATAGGTAGGACTGCAAAGATGGACAGAAATGATACATAAAATGACAGAAAGTGTCTTGTGCACAGTATCCAAAGGCTCCCATATTACGTCTCACTTAGATAGAATAGAGCCAATCTTTGAGAGGGCTCAAATTAATGCCCAAAATGTCTCCTTTCATGAAGAGGGACCTTGTGTAAATATTAAAAAATAATTACCTCATACAGCTGTTGTTGGACTGTCCTAATAAGAGAATGGAAGTGTAAGAATATAAATATTCAAAAATACCTTCAGAAAATAGCATCTCATATGCAATTGTTTTGTTAGTATGTAGATTGTTTTATTAGTATACTGCTAAAAGTTAGTCAAACCTCAGATTTCATCTTTGTAAACTGTAATCTAGCTCTGGGCACTTCTGTGCTGGAAAGCTGCTCTAACTCTGAGGCAAAATGTGATCCAATGAATTTATGAGTATCTCTGTGGAACAGCTCCAATACCACTTCACCTGGTTTATCTTTCTTTGAGATACCACAGTGCCATCATAGCCCTGGCTTTTGTAATAACTTTGATTATTACAGTAGTCAGAAAATTAAATTTGCCGAAATGGAAATGTTTCCTTTGATGGTGCACTCAAAGTAGTTTGCTCCCAAACTACTGCAGCTTACTGCAGCTGGCTTTGTGGAGCCACAAAGTATCCAGAGATGTCTCACTTGCTAAACAGCCTATGAAACATGGCTTGATAAAAAGACTACTTGAGAGCATATCTTGGAATACCTAAACACAACAGAAACTGTGCCCGTACACAGTTGCTATTGTGTCTGGAGCTGAGAACTGAACCTTTTGATGGAGAACAAGATGTGAAGGTTTTATTTCCTTATCAACTCCATGATTTGTGCGTGGTCCATCTTTTGGGCCAGGTATTATCAGCGTGAACTGGTTTTGACTGGATTTCTTTTGGATAAAAACCATTAGACAGATGTGCCTGCAGCCAAGTATTATGGAATGCTTGGAAGGGTCTTAGGGTATGGGAATGACTTCAGTCCTTCTGTGAACTTGTGCTTGTACTTTGTACAGGCGCCTCAGCGTTTTCTGCACATTGCTGGGGAACAGAGCCCTTGAAATGGTTGGAATTGTGCCTGTGAGTTCAGTACAGGTCTCCTCCTCTAAATGACATACTTTATACTCTGGAAACACTTAGCACTGTTGTAGTCAGCCTAGTGCATCCCAAAACAAGTCCCTGTAAATTACAGAGTATAAAAGCTGTAATTTCCCCTACTCCCCATGGGCAAAGGGTAATTCATACATAACATTATTTTAATGGAAATCTCTTACTCTATTTCTTGGTGAGGAGGGAAAAGGTAGAAAGTATCAAAGTGGCTAAATATTTCTCCTAGGATATTCATATGGATGTTTAAGTTGATTTTTCATTTGATTTAACACAAATACTTTACACTCCTAGGGGAAATTATTTTACTTCGTATTTTCAGTGTTCCTGTCTTTCAAGGACTAATTTGTTACATACAGCTGTTCCAAGGTGGAGGTGAAAAAGGAATGAAAGGAGAAGAAAAATCTAAACTTCAGTAAGAGTTTTGAAAAAACCCAAAAACTCGTGGAGTATCACAGGACTTTGCCAAGTCTTCTCTACTGCCCACTAGGCTAAGTTACAGCTGTTCTGCGTGCTTGACTCATCTGGGAAACATTTGTATTTGAATCATTTTCACAGTCTTTATAAATCCTTCTCAGGGAAAAAAAACCCCATTTTGTTGCCTATGTCAAAATACCATTTCATTGCAGAATCCTCAGCTCTGTACAATTTTAAATGAGAGCAGAATCTAGTTGAGTGAGAATATTACAGGGATCTTTATCAGACTATTTGGGGTGAGAGTTGTTGCCATTAGGGATTACATCACTCTTTTAGGCAAATTGTCCCAGATGGGCTGCTCATTAAGAATATTAATCTTTTTAAAAGAATAAGAGAAGTTATTCTTTGGGAATCATAGTGAACTGACAGACAATGATTATTTCTAAATGTAGGTTTCATGGAATTTGCAGTTCCTGAAATGGAGTAAAGCAGGGAAATTAAAGGATAAAGTCCCATTTAGTAGGCAGGAAGAACTTGAACAGTAAATCACTTATTGCTCTCACTGCAACTTGGGCTGAAGACCTTGTCTTTTCTCAGTGGAGGGGGAAAAATGTGTTTAAAAAAGGTTTAATTTATCCTTTTATATCACTAATTGGAATTTGTCTAATACATACACCTAATCAGGCTTTGTAAGGATGAAGCTGAACAGATGCTTCAGAAATGAGAATTTTCCCTGCATGACGGAGAAAGAGAGTCCTTAAAATCACTGGTATGTATGAATGGTTTTGTTGGAGCTGACATGTTGTGTGAGGGTATTAAAATTCAGAGGACTGTACATGCAAGAACCCAATTCATTCAAGCCCTGCTATGGGTTGCAGTATTGTGCTTACAAGCACATTTTCCTTTCTTAACATTTACCATCTGTTAGAAATGACCCGAGAAGCCATAATTTAATGTATGCAAATTCGTAAATAAAGCACAAGATTCCCACATCTGAACATAAATATTCTTCTCAATTATGTACCAGGAAGAGCTGTTCTTCAAGGAGATCCTTCAGTGACTGTGCCGTGACTGTCCAGGCAGACCCTTGTTTATACCAAAATCACAGTGAACACTGATGACTTCTACTTAACAAAACAACTCATATTTCCAGACAATTCTTTTACTCTAGTTACAGATCTTGTGAGAGTAACAGCTTCCACAAACAGTGAGCACAACCAGTCCTTTTTTAGAGAACATAAGATTTTGTCTGATGAAGGACCATGTTAAATCCTGTTTTGTGTTAGGAAAAGAAGCTGTACAGGAATCTTTTGTTGGTGCTGGAAATCTTTGAGGTTACTGTGTTTTTACATTCTCACAGTCATCTGTATTGCTAGAAACCATTTGTACTTCCAAGTATTTCAGAGTCAGCAGTGTGATAGTTCAGATAATATATTTCATGGAATGTATTTTAGTTGCTTGTTTACAGGCACATGCACGCAATCGGTCTGGATGGAGTTTTTTAAACATGGATAATTTTTCCTAATTTTTTTCCCAGTGTTTTGACCAGCTTGAGATACTAGCTACGCTCTTGGTGGATTGGAACAGACAATAGGTTATTAAAAAGTGTATATTATAGAAACATAGGACGGCAGAGAAAAATGTGTAAGATCTACAAAAATTATGGTTTGTGGGTAGAAAGGGAGAGTGGGAGGGAAGGGGGGAAAAAAGAAGAAAACAAAGGATAGATTTATCATGTCTGCAACTAACATTAAGAGAAGAAATAGATAATATATCTGTCTGCAGAAGTTATGTGATTTGTTGTGATTTTTTTGGCTATACATAATAATACTTCACTATCTTTTCTGAGTAGGTACAAATACACATAAATGCTAGTTCTAACTTTGACATGGCTTTAATAAAAACAAAATTAAATCCAGCCTTTATGACAGCATTTGGTTTTGGCATCCTGGAGAGATGAATTCCATGGGCTAAAATCAGATTTTGAGAAGCAATATGACCAAAATAAGTGAGGTGCCTTAGTACCATTGAATGTTTGTAACCTTCAGTACCAAGACATCTGGCCCTCATTGCGCACAGGGCAATTAGCATAACTTGTTATTAGTGAAATCAGTGGTGCCTGGGAGAGTTACAGGGATGTTTAACACATTTCAGAATCGGAGTGTTCAATGTCATTTATCCTTAAGGTGCTTGAAAAGTAATGAAGAAATTAGCGCACTGTGTGGAGCTACACTTCTTTTGTACATTCTACATTTACAGCTATTAATTCCAGCTGAATTCCTGTCAGCAGATATAAAAGCAGATCTATCAGATAGCAAAAGAAATACCTCTGCAGCTATGTCAATTATGATATAGAACTCGGAGGATAATAGCCTTGATGTATTTCCTGCTTAATGAAGTAACATTCCTGTCAGACGGGTAATTGCTGCAGAAGGGCTCTGTTCAAAGAGATTTCTTCTACCTGCTCTCATTCTGCTCTCACTGCTGTGATACCTCAGCTTCTTGAAGTTTAGGATGCTACTTTCCTTTTGTGAGCTGAATGAGGGCAATGCTTAATGAGGGCAATTGCTTTGTGTTGGCCAGCACTGATTATTGGCAACAGGTCCTATATTGCAGATAAGCTCCGTGTGATCCCCTCTGAGGAGAACGGAGCTGTAGGCAGAGAGTTTGTTGAAAAACACTCAGTTAAATGGGGAGACTGATCTTGCATATAGTGAGATTAAAGAAGGAATCGCCACTGTATTTGATGGGAGCAGAGCAGGGGAGAGAGTCAGTGGCATAAAATACATCTTAAACCAGGAATCTGAGGTTCAGAGAGCACTGATCCAGCAGAATTTCTCTCTTTTTGTACCTGTACCAAGTAAATATCATTATTGCCAGGTATGTACCAAGAGCACTCAGTGTCTTTGACCATACAGGGACTGTCCTACTAGCAAAGTTCAGTGACCCCTCTCCTGGGGAACTGATATGGTTCCTTATTAGTCAAAGCTGAAACAAGAACCAGCATAAAGAAAGAGAACAGAATAAAAAAAAAAAAACAAAACCAAACCCAAACTTATGCCAATATTCCTACTTCTGTCAGTCTTCTGCTATCAGCCTCCAGGCTGCATCAGACCACTGAGTCCCCACACTGCTGATCATGGGAGCTGTGAAGAAAAACAGTGGCCAACATGAGCCATGGGTCTGCTCAAAGGAACTGAGAAGCAGAGAAACATGGATTTTGGTCTTTCCCTGTTTTTCATGGTTGCTTCTATCAGCCTCTGAGCAACTAACATATCTACTGCCCAGTTAGAGAATTGCTGCTGGCCCATATTGCTGATGATGAAAGCAACTGGGCAGGTGAATGCTTAGCCCATGTGTTACATTGTAGCAGTGCACGCAGATGAATATTAAAAAAGCATTGGCGTTTTTTGTAATTCAGAGTGATTTCCTATCAGCTTCCATAAAGAAGTAAAGGTGGGTGCCAGAGACCTGTAAAGACTTGTGAGTTATAGTCTGCACTCATGTTAAAATATAATGATTAAACCAGCTGAATAGAGAATGTCTATATTCCTTGAGCACCTACCCATATATCTATGTACTTGTGATACAGTTGATAAAGCACATGGAATAGATTGCAAACATTCTGCATTGCTGTCAGGTTTGGAAATCACATTAAGCTTTGGATGAAATGGCTTGCTCACTTTCCTCTTACACTCTTTCCCAGTACGTTCAGGGCAGCAACATCTACACAACTGAGGCAACCACTGGCAGGATTTATTGAGCTGAATCAGCCCCATAATAAAGGTATTTCTACAGAATATTTCCAATTGGATGTTAGAAAGATAGAGGTCATTGGTATTTACATAAGCAAATCACATTCTTTCAACAGACAGGCAAGGGTTAACCCTCTTTGTGCAGTTAGATTGAAGCCAGTTGAGATTTCACTCAGAACAGAGGAGAAAATTGAAGTGCATTCCAAGAAAATGAACTCCTTTCTTTTCCTTTTTTTTTTAATTCAAATTGGTTCATATTTGTAGAATATGATGTCATAGCCAACTCCAATGGCCTTTAATGGCATGAGGAGCCTTGTTTGATTACACATCTAAAGAGACAATGCCAATTTCCCTTTGATTCAATTGCTCACTGTAGTAATACTGGAGTTTGTGAATCATGAGCTGAATCTCTGCAATTTACCATGGTTTTAGTAATTTCACTGATGATGAGGACAATGTGTTCTACTATTTGAAGAAAGAAAACCACCATGTGCTGTAATGCTGTGTGCATTTCAGATGATGTAGAGACCGGAGCTCGTTTTCCCCCAGGATCTTCTGCCACAACACACATCTCCACAACAGCACTAGTTCTCTGGAATCAGGAGACTTGTCCTAGTGGAACCTTTGGTTTCCACAGAAATGGGTATCATGGCAATGTGTAAGAGTGATTTTCCTCCTTTTCTGGGCCTTTTCCTATTAGGCCCACAAGAAAAACCAGAAGACTGGTTACTGCGGAATATAAACAAAAGTAAAGAACTTGTGTTTAAATGATCGTTATTAGTGATTAGTAAACATATATTTTCAGGATCAAAATACGTACTATAGAATGTGATTAAGAGAGACTGGATAACAAAAAAAAAAACAGGCCATAAATACCCAAGTAATTCAGTTTTCTCTTCATCTGCCCCTTGTTTAATTCTGTCAGTCACTGCGTGCTCTACATTTCCATTTCAGTGCATTATTTAATGGATAAAGGGAGTTTGGGGGAAGGGAGGAAGATAATTTCATTTGGACAGCCATCAGAATTTCTGTAAACATCTGGTTCTGTTTAAGAAGGTTTTTAAAGCATTTAATATGAGATGCTATTAGAAGGTAGCAAATGAATGCTGAGTGTTCTCACTGTGTAAGAAGTGCATTTTCCCCTCCTGGAAGTTTGCATACAAGTGAACTTGAGTCAAGTTTGTAGATAGGTTTTGCAAAGATAACCTTGCATTATCTCGTGTGAGTGAGAGAGACTTGCAAGAACAACAGTTAAAGTCATTACAGTCCTCTCTGAAAAAGTTCAAAAGATGATAAAGCCCAACTGGATACGTTTCAACCAGCTGGATTTCAGTAATTGAATGAACATAGTTGAACAAGTAGTTAGAGATGAAAAGAGTGTAGAGAATAAAAATGGAGACAATGAAAAATTCATGTCACAATGGTCTAGTCTTTTTCTCATTTGGACAGGACTCAGTAGATAACTTGGAGGATTGCCTGTGTCTTTGATATTCTCATATTAAGTGATAAGCTCAAGTGATAACAATGAGGAGTATGTTTTTAGCACAATTCATTATTAATAGCACGTTTTTATTGTCTTGAAACACTTCAATCACATTTTTTATCCAGTAAAAAGAAATGCTCCAAAAGATATAAATAGGATTAGTGTCACATCTGCAAGTAAATGCACTTGATTTAGAGATTATATTGAGTAATTGCAAGTTTGAAAGTGTTCATTCAGAGAGGATATAACATAGTGCAAGAATGAAAATGATGCTTTTGGACCCTACTGTTCAGGCCTTCCTATTTTGCAGGTCAGCTGCTGTTGATGCATGCTGAACAGGCTGTAGTCAAGGTAGTCCTTCCTATAAGGGTTACCTTTGGGTCAGGTTTTCATTTTAGAACAGAAACTCTAAATATATCAAAATAGACTAAAGACAGCCAAATTCCTCTCATTTTCAAAGCAGGAACCTCAAAAAGGTACCTGAGCCCTGAATAAGCATTTTGAGACAATTTTAAGTATGTGAGGTGTAGATAAGATTCAGTACAAATCTGAACAAGTTCTGAAAGGGGTTGAGCTTAGAGAGGGGACATTTTAAAATCTATTTCACCCTTAGGACTTCTGTTAGCTTGCTGCTTGCTTTTTCTGAAGAATCTCCCCTCAAACTTGCTGGTTTGTGCCTCATATTTCATGTATCTGGTAGAGTCCAATCCAGATCTAAGGATGGGGTTGCAAATAAAGCAGCTTTGTTTAACATTTTTTTTGATCAGACACTGTAAATAAGATTGTTTGTAAAAAGAATACTTAGAAAAAATGTTTAGGTTTTTCTTCAAGTTTAGATGCACCTCCATCCTTTCTCTAAATGGACTACCAGTCTTTTCTTCCTCTTTCACACAGACTTTCTGACACAGTCAGCTTCTTTGATCAGTTTTCATCCTCCTGAGGTGTTTTATTTAGAATTAATTAATATCCTAAATGAAGGTCCAGCTTTTGGATTTATTTATGCTGGTGAAATTGCCCTTCAGGAATTAGCAGCTGCCTCCTACTTAGCTAGATGGAAAATGTTGGGCTGGGGGTTTGCTCTTGAAGTACAGTGTTGGCCATATTTACTTAGCACTTCCTCATCTATTTTAATTCAGGTTTTCTTTCATGGTTACTCAAACCCTGAAGTGCCAAATCATGACTTTGTCACACAATCCAGTCATTTGGCAAGAAAACAGCTGCAACAGCTGTAAGAATTCTCAGCTCTAAAGAACTCTCAAAATCAAACAACAATAGTAAAAGACAAAAGAGGATTTGTATTCTAAGACTCAAAATGTAGATACATCACAACTGTCTTCTCTTAACAAGGACATCCTGTGTTTTCAGAGTGCTTGCACAATATAGCAATGCCATCTTTCACTGGAGAGAAAAAGGATTCTGTATGCCACTGGTACTGAGAGCCCTGAGAACAATACGATGTAACACAAGAAACATTTGATAAGATAAATCACCTAGTTTGGTCTATTTAAATTTTACAATCATGAATACTGGGAACAGCACTTTTTTACATTTAGAGGTAAGGCCAGAGGGAGAGCACAGACAGCACAGTTTGCCTAATTCATAACATGACAGATTTTGGACCCAGTTGGGCTCACAATGATAAATCTTCCAGGGACAGTTTAAGATATGCTCTGTTCTCCACCTCACCTTCTGATGGAGGTTACTGAACTTGAAGCAGGAAAAGCAGGATGAGGATCATGTGTCTTAACTCCCAGTGCAAAACAAATTTCATGGTCTGGAAGGCAGAGATTCAGCCACACAGTCCCTTCTGCTGCCTTTGCACTGGGAACAATAATGGTCCTGAGCTCAGAAATGGTAGTCAAGAGCAGTGCCTCCTTAAATCAACTCAGGAAGTTATGCTAAATTCAAGGACATTGAAACTTCCTCTGGGAGCAGTATATTTTACTTGAGTCACCTATTATACATGCTGTGTGGATGGTGAATACTAATGGAATCAAAAACAAGTGGAGTAAGAGTAGGGTTGAATATAAACTTCTGCCCCTCCCCATCCAGTGCTCCTGACTGACACCACTTTTGTGCTGGGTATAATGAGAGGGTGTGGTGCAGCATCTGTCTCAAAAACACCACCCTTAGACTTCAGCTTTGCCCAAGGCTCTACTCAGAAGATGAAGTTGGAGACAGAAACAGACAGTGGCTCACATGTAATGTTGCCTTAGACATGTGAGCTGTCAGTAGCATTATGGCTGTTCAAAGGCAGAAGAGAAATGGTCTCTCTTTTATAAATGAGGATTGAAGCTCAGAGGTTGAGCGAGCTGGCACATACTGTGCTTCTCCAGGGAAGCCAGCCTTCGTCACTGGGACAGTTCACATGGGTGAGCTCATGCTCACACTGCCTAGGTTATGGAACATGAACTCAGCTGGAGCTCTCACTGATGTGACACTCATCTGGCCCTTTGCATTGTTGTCTTGGTTCTTCTGTCAAGGGCTCCAAGACATCTGCTGCAGCAGCCGGAACACTCTTCCATTGCATGGCACAGAGAGCTCAGGCTGCACATCCTCAGGCAGGCTGAGGGGGCCTCTGGAGTCTTGCAGGGTGACAGCACTGCCTGGTGGGTGCTGTTGGATTTGTGCTGAGCGAGGGGAGACCCACAGATGTGATTCCATGTCTAAGCTTCCTACTTCATAGCTAGAGCTAATCCAGCAGGAAGCTGCTCTGTGCTGCAGTTTGCTCTTGGGAGGAGCCAGACAGCTGCAGGGCAGCCCAGAAGTGAACACGGAGATAAGCAGCATGGATTAGAGCTAGAGCCAGGGGTGGAAAAAAAGGTCTGGGACCAACTGACAAGAATTCCATCATGAAGCCAGAAATACCCTGAGTTCCAGACCAACACAGAGTGCCATCCTTTCTTCCTACCTTTGTGACCAGGTTACAGTGTCTGTCTCTCTGTGTACACTATTGCCTCAGTATGAACCTCTCCATTTAAAAAGTACCATTGCACCAGAAGAAGCTAGAAAATAGATACGTTTAAGTGCTACTTGCTGACATTTTAGAACCATTTCCTGAATGCAAAGGATGTGTGGCTGTATTGATATTTTAACTTTTACTGAGATGTGCTCAGAGAAGTGAGGTGACCCAAGCAACCTTCCCCAAGACCTTTTATTGCACATTTCTGAGTGCTGATATTCACCTTTTTTTTTTTTTAATGTAATAATCAGATAAAATGTATGAGGTGACTGTACTGAAAGGTGTTTGAAGTATAAAGTGGTACTCTGGATGGACTACATCATTGTTCAGTTTTAATGCTAAGCATGTGAGAAGGTTGGCAGTTTAAAAATCAATCATTTATTTATGTAATGTGGAGGATATGCATGGAGGGTAAACTGTGATGCTTTGTAACTGCAGTACATTTCATTGCCCAACATCCACTGCACTGCTGTAGTAAGAATTGAAAGCTTAACAGAAGAGATGGAAAGGATTTGCAAAGGCTCTGCTAAACTTCAAATATTTAAATAAAATTATTATAAGGCTATATGAGGATATTTCTGCTATTTAAAGGCACCCTGAATTTTTCTCTTAAAAATTGGGCTGCTTTTATGATATTCTCCTAGAGAGTACATGTGACCTGATGTAGGTAATAAAGGAATAGTGAGATTTGACTTGAATTTAGGGCTGTCTGTCTTTATTAGTAAGCTTAACTCTTAAAATGTGCTGGAGCGATTCAACAGCATTGAAGTCATTGTCTTATCTTAGATTCTATCTTATAGGAACACTTTTTGTGTATCAATATACTTTATGCTATGCTGGCCAGAAAAAAATTCCTCTCACATATGAGTGTTATTCATACTGACAAAACTTACTGCACACACACTCGTACACAATTGTGCACACACATGGAATCAGCCAGTCCTGCCAAAAATACACATTTGCAGGCATCAGTGTGTCCACTTAAGTGCCTTTGGCTGACACATTGTATCGGGAACAGATCAGAGCTCTGTGAACCAGGAGACTCATGCCAACAAAAACATCTAATGAAGATGTAATTGTATTTAGAAATCATGTACTGTACTTTCATGTGTATAATACGTAAGTTTTGCACAGAAACAAAAGCTACTTGCAATTTAAAAGATGTGCAAATATGCATTTTTTGGTGTTTCTTGTGAAGTGGAAAGAAGAGAAACCATGTAAGTCTGAGATGAAACTGTCCTTAAATTAAGCCACTGCTTTTAGGTTGATTTTACTCTCTGCTCCTCTCACTGGTTGTAATCAAAGCAGTATCACAAAACATTTGATTTCATGTCATGAAATTTTACATCTATTTAAAGTCTTTATATTAAGGGAGAACTTAACAGATAATTGGAGTGTCAAGACATTGTGTCATGACCTTTACACAAATTAGTGATGGAAGTAGTGATTCTTTGCATACTGCTTGATCTTCAGGCCATTTTCAGGAAAGGAGAGAGAAACTCACATTAATTTCTTTGGTGGTGGGTACCCAGTGTCCCACAATAAAAGTAGAAACTTACTACTGGCTTAATAAATCAAGTTGGTGTAATCCAAGTTCCTTACAGAGCTTTACTCATAGAAAGACCTCAGTTTTCAGGAGATTGCATCATTTGTCACTGGGAAGAGAAGTCATGCCTCTTGGCTTTAAGAACAGTTCTGTTAGCTCACTCTGTTGGTTGTGGAGGAGGGAGAAAATTCTGCTAAACTCTCCTCAGATGTCAACTGATTTTCCCTCCTTTGATTTCAGTGAAGTCACATCCATTTTATACTACTGCAAACAAGTCCAGAACTAGGACATCTTGGTATTGCACCTGGTGTTCTGTTTTATTATTATATTTATATTATTCTATTTATGGAATCATCATGCAATATGAATCATGAGTTACACTGATATAGGAGATGGCACAGGCAGACATATAGCCCACAAATTGTGGTGTTTTCTGGCATTTTAAGGAGGGCTGATCTTGTGTAATGCCATGAGAACTGTATCGACCAACTGCAATTCATGGCTATGACTGTTACTTAGTTATTGGAGTAATACTTTCAGCCATTCTGCATCTGACCACCAACTAGCAAGGGGTACCCAGGTGGAAGATGAAGGGAATGCAATCTTTGCAACAAATTCATCATAAGGCACCCCATAGATTTCCTTGAAAAGAACATTTAGGAGGTAGGCAAGAGGACTGAACAGTACACTGTGTGTGAGAAATTCAGAATTTCCCTTAAAATTATATTCTCCTTTGCCTACTGCTTACAAAGAGTAGATAATTCCTAGAAAGGAGATGCTGCACTGATACAGGCAGAAACTATTTTCCATTTCTGGTTGTCTGAATTTATAGTGGCAGGTATGTTATCCCTGCAGGAAAATACAGAAAAAACAATGATGTCACTCATTTTCACAACTCTGTTCTGGTAAAAATAACTGCTTATCCTGTAAGAACACAGAGGCATTTCATCTGAACTACAGTGACAGTCCTATTGCAGTTACATCTTCATCACCTGTGCCTGGCTCTTGGTGAAAGAAAAGCTCAGCATCTTTCCTCCTGGAGACGTTGCATAACATGTTTATGTTCTGGGTTAGGTGCACCCTGGATCATAAGGAAAATTAAGAAGATAATTAACACTTTCAAGCAGTTGTTAGTGTGTTACATGGATATATAAACTGCTTGCCACATATTTACAACTGTAAATACATCATTTTTAAAAAACCTTAGAAGCATAAAAATAAGCCAGTGACAGGAATTATTACAGTGGGAACAAGGGGTTTGGGGTTTTGCTTGTTTGGTTGGTTTGTTTTTATCTAAAAGGCTTTCTTTGGATATTTTTTAATTCATAGTTTCATTCAGTATGTTACATGGAATAAACCTGGGTATCGTGCATGGCTGGGATTGAGCAGGGAGAAAGGGCCTGACTTTTCCAGCATTTACTGCTGCTGGATGAGTGTGTGAACAGAAAATAATGAAAAAGTATTTCTTCTCTATTTAAGCCTGATTCCTTAAGACTCTGGATGGTTCTTTTCAGTTTTTCCCTGCAAGTCATGTTTACCTCAATTTTTAACAGGTCAAAGCACAATGTCTTGGAAATAAAATGCACAAAAAGCATGTGTATTGGAAGATGCCATAAATATGATTATTTTGCAACTGGTTATTGTTCTCAATACACTGTGGTTGAGATATCTGTCTTTAAATTTTGGAAACTTTTGCAAACTGTGACCTCTCCAATTCTGAGTAGTCCATTTAAAGGGTGTTAAAAGACTCCAGGCTCCACACTTCAAAGTTGTACGGAGGAGCAAGGGCTGTACAAGTGTTTACACTCCTCATCATGATCAGGAGACTCAGTCCACACAGCTGCCAACCTTGTGACAGCCAACTTGGAAGCCTGACCTCCGTGGCTGTCCTGGAACCAGAAATCTTTGATGTCCCTAGCCAGTTGTTGTGGCCCTAGGGAGGATTTGTAGGAACTCTGTACTGGATTCATTGGAAATTTGAAAATCATGGATATTTAGAGAGACATAGTATGCATTTTCCCTGTTGATACCACTTTGACAAGTCTATTTTGCTGAATTTTTTCTGAAATTCCTAATACACCTTACAAGTTCATTAGGAGGACTGAGAAATGTCAGCAGCTCTCTCCTGTTTCCACCCACAGGCGCCCCATGCTATGCCAGCTGTGTGCAGATTGCTTTCTGCCATGATTAGGTTGTGATTGCACAGCATTTCCATTTACACTGGTTCTGCACCTCCCCATGGTTTAATTCCTTAATATTAATTCTCTAAAATAATTAAGGGGATGTTTTCAGGGATATCTTCCAGTTATCTTGTTGCCAGGGGGTGCCCTTATTTAAAGGTAGTTGGTGTAAGTCTTTCGGGGTTGTAGCACAAACTAACGGTATATTTCACAGCACTCTATGCATGGCAGTCAGAGACAGGGAGTTCTGAAATACCAAATAATTTTCTGAATAATTTGAACTCATGTCTTCTTACAGTCTGACTGGCAGGCATAGTCTTGGGCCTTTAAAAATGTCAAAGCATTGTCAGTCAGGCTTTAATGGCAGAGAAGGAAAGTAGTGTTGTTTATTTTTAGTTCAAAACCAGCAAGTTTCCGTAGAAGCCACAAGCTGAACTTTGATTTTATAAAAAAATGTTATTTTTTTATTCTCAGTTTGAAACTGCTTGCACTTTATTATAGTGCTGTTTTTTGAAACAATCATTAATCAGAACTCCTTGCACCAACCAGTTTTGTATAGCTTCTACAAATGGGGTTTTTTTTTACATTTTAGTCAGTTTCTAATCTAATTTCCACACCCTGTTTTTCTGTGGCACTTATCTGCTCCAGTGAAATTGTTCAAGGAAATTCCATAATCATTAACTCTCTATCTGCATTTCCATGATGACTCTTCTTTCCTAGAAATTGAAAGAGGACCACAAAACTGGTTCAGTGCTGGAGAGTCCTCATTTTCTTTTGGCTACAGAAAATTGTGTGGAAACATAAACCCTAGCACTAGTACGTGCACCCGGGAAAGAAAGCAACAGTGTTAGCACATCCCCAGCTTATCCCTGATTTCATTGTTATACTTTTGCATCTGCTACCAAAATGGAGTGGGACACACGTTAGGATTACCTCAGACTGAAGTGACATGCCATTCATATCACACTGGCATGTCAGGGGTGATATCTCATATGATAATAAAATACCAGATAATGTTGTTTGGCAGCTGTAAGACTTCCTGCATTTAAGAGCTGCCATCCAAATCTGTTTCACAAAAGGCAAAGTGTTGCCTTTTAAGCCTCCTCAAGTAGTATTCACAAGAGTCAGGAAAGCCATGGAAAATTTATTTTCACATCATCACCATTCTTTGTTTGTTTTTATCTCTCACCTGCCTCCTTCATGCTTTCCATTGATTACTGCCTGCTCTTGTTTCTGATTCAGGTATATTGTAAGCTCCCTGTATGAAAAGGTTGCACTGCAAAATTCACAGGAAATTCCTCTATCTATTACCTGTCCATAAAACTGATGAGGATCAAGGGTTATGAAATTTTGCTTCTGATTTCTTGCAGGAACAAGTAATTTCCCCCTTTAAGCTCTCATACCACGAAGAAGATCCTGCCTGTTTATTATGATGCTTACGTCAAGATATTTTCTGTTTGTGCTAAGGCTTTCCCTGAAGCTGTGTATAAAGATACACATGGCATTTATGCTTTAGAGAGGCAGAAAGTTTCGGTAGTTTTTACTATACTAAGACAGTAGTAGACCTTGAACAGTAATTGAAATAAATACATTAATATTTAATTTAACATGTGAAAGGGCTCCTGGTTCCTGTTCAGGAAGTAATAGGAGCAATTAACTTGGATTACATTTAGGCTTTTGTTCAAAAGGTCTGTAAACTAACTAATGGAGATATTTTAGGATTAACTATCCTTACACAACGTTTATGAAGTCAGACTTGTTTTCCAAGACAGTTTCAGTGTTAATCTTTAACAACTCTGTAATTCAGATAACATAGTAATATAAACATAATGATAACCAATAGAATAAAAGCAGTGAGGATATTTTGAAGTACCTAACTGATATTTATAAATGAACATTAGGAATTATCTAGTTTGAAATTATTTTCAGCTGAGATTTCTGTATATCACCTTATCTTGTATCCAAAGATCTAGGAAAAAAAAGAAAATTTAAGTTCCAGAGCTGGTAAGGGCTTGGTTTTGCTTGAAGGCCTATGAAATAAATGGACCTTACAGGCATTAAGCAGGTATATCTCATTGATTTTACTGTGAGTGATATTTTCTATAATACTTTCCATTTGATTCTTCACAGGGGTGAACAAATTTTAAAAAAAGACATTTGACTGGACTCTTTATCCAAAAGTTTATAGTTGAAGGATGGCTTTTGAAAGATTGTATATCCTCCAATGAACACATTGGAAATTATGCAAAATTTATAAATTAGAGTGAACCTCATGGTTCCAGTTTCTGAATGTATAAATAGCTGTTCTCAATGTATAAAAACAGAAATTGTCATCATATCAAAAGTCAGTTTTAACAAATGAAGCCTGCAGACTTTCAAGTAGCATTCACTTGGTTTTCCAGTTGACTAGTCTGTCCATTCAAGAGTAAACAGAAACAAAGGTGTTATTTAAAAGGGAATAATTTACACAAAGAATCAACAGTGTTGGATAGATTTTTTTCACTTCATAAACTTCAAATTGGCATATTTTAACAGAAGATTTCTCTCTGATGCTTCTTACAATGAGTTTAAAATTAATCTAACTAATAAAACAAAGAATGTCTCCTGAAAAAATCATTGCCTTTGTTCCATGCTGATATAATAGCTATTATTCAAATAACTAGTCTAAGTAAGGTCTGCCTGTTAGCACGTGGCAGTTTTTGCATGGAAGTGATTGCAGATCTTATAGTTTGTATTTTGTTGTAGGAATGAGTGGAGTTTTTTGTACATTTCCTGCTAATCTGAGTGAAGTGCAAGGCTGGAATTGCAGTATTTTGTAGCGACCACAGCACTGGGTACTGATTGGAAGGACAGCACATCTAAAAATAGGACCTGTCATTCTTAACCTTCCATCCATAGATTATACCCTTTATTTGATCTAGACAAAATGTTTTCTCCTTCTCCTGACTGGACCTTTTATTTATCAATTTTAGATACCTTAGAGAGTCTTCCTTAATAGTAATGTAAGAGGAGCCATCAGGTATAACTAACATTTACCCAGGTTTGTTCTCTGGAGAAATATGGTTCAGCTTCTATACAAAAGTGGCAGCTGATGGTAGAAGTGTGGGTCATTCCTGAGATCCAAGTGACTGTCTTTTTAGAGCAAGAAAATGCTTATGTGTGGTGCTACTATTCAAGAATGGACAGTTTTTGTTATTTGTCTTATCAAGGGCTTTTAAAGAGGGGGCGGTTGGTGGCTTTTGGTGGCTTTTTTTGTTTGGTTGGTTTTGGTTATTTTGGGTTTTTTCATCCAGATTTGCAGTGATTGAAATGCCATTTGTAGCCAGAGATTCCTGGAAATGTCCCCAAGGATTTTGTGTATGGACACTTCTCAGGTGAAAACAAGCTAGAGTAGTCTCTGTGACCAAGGCATGGAACCAATCTGTTTGTTTCAAAGAACCTAAGTTTGTTCTTTCCACAACTTTTGATACAGGTCAGTGATTCCATTAATGTCACCTGATAAGCAAACCATGGCCTTTATAAATTAATGATCACATGCCCTTGGAAACCTAGCCCTTGTTTTAATTTAAAACAGAAGTTCTTTAATTCTGGGAGGTTTTTTCCCCCCATTTGAAAGCAGTCAACTGTGTGTTATCTTTCTGCCATGGCAGTTCCTGAGTATGTCCTGGAAAAGATCAAAGTCCTGTGTTAATTCCTACATATGATATACTTATTAATTTTACTGTGATTTGTTGGATGGAAATATATGGTTTATCATTCCAAAAACAGCTAAAAGCCAACACATAAGGAACCAGAGCATTAGAATCTCTAACTTTTAGAATAGCAGTTCTGGTACCAAACTGTGAAACTGCCGCTTCTTCCCTATTGTTCCCCATGTTTTATCCCGGGTGTTGATAGGATTGACAGACACAGCTACCTAAGAGAATGTAAATATCGAGTTTTTACTATTTCCACATTACAGAAAAAGAAAAGTACCAATAATAATTGTTGAAGGTGGCTTGAGCCTTTCAGGAGAACTAGCAGCTTTTCTAACATCTCTCAAAGCATCAGTCTACCAGTGTGCTTGAGGCACACACACAGGCAGGCAGCCCCTGTGACTTTTCCCTGCACTTAAAAACATGTCAGCCTCACTAGGCTTATCTATTCTTAAGGAAGGAACAATATAAATCTGCTTTAAAGGGAAAACCTGAGTTATAATGTGTGAATTCATTTAGCAAATCTACAACCTCAAATCCTTAGTGATTTTGGGGAATTAATTTTCATGAGGTCTGTCTTCTGCATAAAGAGACAGTTAAGACATCCAATAGGTTGGGGTGGGAAAGTGAGGTTAATGTTTCCGACAGGAAAACCTAGGCACAGAGATTGTTCCATTCCTATAATTTAGAAATTCAGCCAGACTCTTAAATGTATTTCACACATACATGTAGTGTACAATGCATTATCCCAAACCTGAAATTCGGACTGATTTGGATACAACTTATGAGTGGAGGGGTCAAATTCAGCTTTTTGATACAAACTGTAAGACTGTTGACCTCGAAAGGAGTCAAAGGAATAATGGATGAGTGCAACATAACACTGAGGCATAGAGTGCCCTGAGCTTACTCTGAAGTGAGCTTACTCTAGGAGACTCGCCATCTCCCTGTGGGATTCCTACTCCATGCTACACATCAACAAAAAGGATTGTCAAGATAAGAACCAACACTTCAGCTGAGAAATTGCCAGGGACACTAAAATCCAGTACATTCAGATGAATCCCAAGCTCTTCAGGAGGTAGAGGTGCTATTTTAAATCTTCTCTGAAGTGGAAGGTTTTGAATTTGAAACTATTTTTCTTTTAGTTAGTGAGGGGGCTAGGAATATTTTTCTCGATTCTGACTAGGTACAAAATTTTGAGGATATTGGAAAGTCTCTGTAAAGCCCAACCTCTCTCTTTCTTTCTCTCCCTCTCAGCTGGGGCTTTTTTTCCCAGGGCCTGTGGCTATTTTTTGGTATTCCTCACCTAGACCTGAGGGCTGGTAAGAGATGTGGTAGTGTGACTTTTAGTGTCTGTATCCTCTTCTGCTCAGCATGATTCTCCCAGAAAGGAACAGCATTGTGCAGTTAGCATGAATCTGGTAGCTTTTTCTGGCTGCGACGTTTAATATCCTGAACAATTCTAAATGTGTCTTCAATCTCATTCATTTTGCTGATTGTTTGTGAAAAATGAGCATCGCAGGAGCTGAAGTTCCCAGCTTGAAGTAATAAGTAATGTTCTATTATATGTTTACAGGCTCATAAAAAAAAAATTAATTCCCTGACTGCTCTGAGAATGGAACAAACCTGAGAATGAAATGATGGAATTGAGCCTCGTGCTTTTCAGGGTAGCCCCATTCACTGAGAAGACTTTCCAATCCTTGATTATGTCTATATTTATTTATGCTTGACAATGTTTTATTAAAAATTTGAAGGATAGTCAAGTCAGACTCATGACAGAAATCTGCTCTGTAGGCAAGGAAAACAGCTGTACTATGGAAGGTCAGCCCTGTAGCCTGGGTTGAACAGGCAGGGAAAAAGATGCACAACCAAGTGTGTACAACTAGCTCACATTTGCTGAACCTGTCTGCAGATTTAAAAATGGTCAAGTCTCATACCAAAGTGTTAAGATGCAAAATATTCCTTCTTACCAAGCAGCTGGGTCCTTCTTACAGCCATGCTACTCATCACACCCAATCCTGTGATGTCCAGAGGCTTCCTAGATGTCACTGAAACTGAGCTCTACATACCTTGTGCACTGGGGTCTAAATATAGATACTTTCAGACTGTACAGGTGAGTTCAAAATAGAGCAATTTCCTGTGTAAGGCACTGATGAGACAATAGATCCCTTTATGAGTCTCTGTTTGACTACAGAAATGAGCAATTGTTCACATTATATTTAATAAATCCCTCGGCACCCTGTTAAAAGGACCTATGTTTAGCTGAAGTCTTGGCATGAATGTACTTCCAGAGGTTTAATGACCTTTCACTTTCTGAGGTGTTCTTTATTTAAACTAATGAAAATGAGCTCCATTTAAAAGGCTTTTAAATGCTGATTAAAAATTAAATCAGCTGTTCATTATCCCCAGGTGGCCTTGTTCTAAGAGCAGTAATTCAGAGAGAGTCAAACAAGTAGTCTTTTTTTATGTAGCTAGATCTTGAGTTGGCAGAACTTTATTAGAGCTGTTTATGAATCATCACCAAGCTTTCAACTTACAATGAAAATGCATTTGTAAACACAGAACTTCTCCCCTCCATTTCTGTCCCATTTGTTAGAAATAAGAAAGAAAATCAGGTACATTTCTAAGGATTCCATGTGGCATGTCCAGCAGAAATGCAAATAGCTGCAGTATTTTCAAACAAACCAAATATTGACCTAGTCAGTGCCATCACATTAATAACAATAAAAACTAAAATATTAGCTATAGAATGTCTTACTTTACCTATTTGCTAATTTTGCTCCAGGGTTGGAATAGTTTCAGAAACATTTACAACACTAATGAACAATGATAAAACCTCAGCGAATTAGCTTTCTTTGGTTGGGTTTTGTTGTTGTTGGTGGTGGTGGTGGTTGGTTTTTGGTTTTGGTGGGTTTGGGTTTTTTCCCATTATGGCTGCTGAGAGCACTGGCGTGGGATTTAAGTAGTTAAATATCGCTTAAAACGCTGGGAGAACAAAATTGTTAAGTTTATAAAGGAAAACTTATCTGAGAAGCAGGAACACTCACTGCTTGAACCCTAAGATAGTTTCACAGAACTTTTCCTGTGCTTTTCAGTTACAAAATTTCACTTTAGATAAAGAACATCCTGATCTTGGAATGCAAGCTTAACTAGTAAGAGATATACTTGGACAGAGCAAAATATTTGTGATCACTTTGAGAAAAGATAAGACAGTGCATTTTTGAGAACATTTAGATATGATAAGAAAGGAAATACTGTTATTCCATGCAAACCCCTGTGTTCCACCACAGATAACACTTTCGTGGGGTTTTTCATAGTCCATATGCCTCTTCGCTCATTACTTGTAGCAAAATGAGTGCCCAAAGGTTGCTGGGTGAAATATATTGCAGAGTATTAGGGGAGCTATGTGGCATTGTTACCTTGGCCCTGCTGCAGCAGGAAAGATGGAAAAAACAAGCCCTTGTTGGCTGAAGTGTTTGAAATTCTCTTCCTTGAGCAGACCATGGCCTTGAGTCCTGTGCCTGTCTACAGTTACTTGTTACCTCCTGTTGGAGTGGCTGCTCCGGGGATGCACCAGGAGCGCATCCTTATATTCACACATTGCTTGAAAAGCCCAGCAGAGCTGAACAAAGCTGCCAGGAAAAGAGCTGCAAGGAAAACTGGCTCAGTGCTGGTAGCCAGCTGGTCCTTCTCTGACCCCCACTCATGAGTGCTTTGTCTGGCAAAACTTGTAGGTGACCAGGACACTCTTATTCCCAGGCTTATGAATAGAGGCAGAAGAGACTGCACGGGGATGTTATGAAGACAGGGCTGCAGAGACATGAAGGTGTCCTACCGGCTTGGGGGGGGTTATGCAGTCACACTCACGCGCCTTTTACCTCGTGACTTTCTAATGGCTTCTGGAATTGGGCACATGACACCAGGGAATGCAGCGTGTGTGTCTGAGGTAATGAGCAAACATCCCTAAATAGGATGCCTGGCTGGAGAAGTATTCAGACTTTGGTCAGTGAAACGTTAATGTCCCCTCCCACCCCCCAGGTTAAAAGAAGTTTATTTTTTTTCTGTCCTTATTGGAGAAAGAATAATAATTTAATTGTAGAGTAAGATTCTGCTTTAAATGTCAGATTCTAGGAATCCTTTCTGCTCCAATGCTAATGCAGAGCAGATTGTAATGCAGTGGTAAGTGCATGCCTAAAACAATGACAACACGGATATTTTGAAGAATGTCCTTGGCTGATAGCTGTATTTAATTATCCAAAGTAATCAGAAAAAAGTTATTTTCCAAGGTAATGAGATTTTTCCTAAAATCTCCTACTGTTGTACTGCTGAGGAATCTTCACTACGACTCTGGAGAAAATGTGTTTGTAGAAAGTATAGTGCTTTAAATGGAAAAAGCAGAAATTATACATATGGAAAAGGGTGTTAAAAACTACATGGACAGGGTAACCCTAGCTGTCTGCTATATTGGTATATTAGTATTGCTTGCAGTGTTGTACATGCAGCAGAGCTGGGATTCCATTCTTCTACCTGTCATGTACTATTATTTTTTATCACAAGTGTAGGAGCCTATATGAAAAGCCATGCCTTTTGGGAAAATACAGAGAAATGGCAGATATGCAAGCACCAATAAATAAAGAGCACAGCATAGAGTTTCACCTTGAAATTCACTCCCTTCTTCCTGACTGGTTCCGGTTTCAGAAAACCCTATAGGTTTTTAGTCTTTTTAAAAAAATCTTTATTTTTAATGACTGTAAGAAATTGTCACTTTCTGTGCAAAGAAATTATCACTTTCTGTTCTGCTTTATATTCTTTCTACCTCCCCTGCAAACAAAATTATTATTTTCCAGGAGAAGGAATATCTCTACAGAGAGGTCAGATCTGTGTGAGCAGAGGAAAGAGATTTAACAGGCTCAAAAAGACTGGGAATGAGAAAATATTACTGCAAAGACATTTGTTTTGCACAGCACATCTCTAATCAGACATCAAAGGTATGATGTTCCTTTTCGCCAGCAGCTTTGGTGCTTTTTCACAATTGGAGGGCACTGTGGTTCTTGTTGTTAGCAAAAGTTTATACATTCTCCAGTACAGATGGAGTTACCCCTCCAAAAATGACTTTTTCCCCCGCAGTTGTCATGACTTTTGTAATTACTTCCTGTGTGTGTTCTTAACTTTCCTGCATGAGAGCATTGCTAAATGAAAATCATTCCTGGCCCCTGGGCTAGATCCAAAGGTCTTGTGTTTTCAAGTGCTCATTGTTACTGTGTCCTGCTCTAATGTGCCTTGTTTACTTACGGGAATAAATCACTGGCTCATGTGAAGCATGTCAGCTCTCCAGATGATCTATCCGGGCAGTTAAGAGCTGCTCATATTTCAGTTCACTGTACTCTTAACATAAATAGAGCATTCTCAGCCACATTTAGATGTCAGAAACCACCTAGTAAAAATAGCACAAAACTCCATTTAGGTTTATTCATCCTCTTCTACAGAGTAAATTAATGTAGTTGGAATGTGGGGCTGCCTTAAGGAAAATTTAAGCTGAGCTGGAGTGTTTACCTGGACAATTGTTCCAGACTAGGATGTATCAAGCCAGTTTCAGCAGCTCTGTTGACTCATAGCAATGTGTTTAGTGGCTGTGACTTTAACTGCTTGCAAGTGAACATCCCTTGTATATTTAGCCTAAAATGTGACACCACACCCTCCATAAACGTAGAAAATTTTCTTGCTTCCTTCTGTTCTTTTGAGTGTATTCAGTGCTTATTTTGGAGTAGTTCTTAAATGGAAACTGTTTAGTTTAAAAGCACATTCTTGATTTATGGGTTACGTCTTCCTTTAAACAATGTCAACATTCTGCAACATGAAAAAATAATTACACTTGAAAAGCTGATGCAGTAATTAGATCCTTGGAATAATTACTTAGTTACGGCATCTAAAAGAAGACACAAAACTGAGATCTAATCCCTAGCCAAGCCTTCTGGTTTTTACTCTTCATGCAATTGAAGTAAGCTTTACTGAACAAGAGGATTCTGAGGTGTCTGAAGATATTTGCATGTGTCCTATGAAATAAATGAAGCTATCATTCAAATGAAATGTAGCCATCATTCAAATACTCTCAAAGAATATTCTTCTTCCAAGAGGTTTATTACTACTGCGTAAGGAATACTGAATTGGGCATTGTTACTGGCACTGGGAAAAGTAATAAAGAATTATTACCAGTGGTTTTATAATAAAGCCTTGTGGAGAATTAATTATTTTGGGCAGACCTTAAGTTTAACTTTATTTAGCAGCAAGGAAAATGCATGTCAGGAGAGGACATCCCTATTTCACTTTTTAATTCATCTAAGAGTCAGAAATCTTTTGAGGAATGTCACAAACACAAGTGATATTCTAAAGTGACAGAATCTACGTTTACAGCTCTGATTTTGCTGAAAGGTGTGTAAAACCTTACATATTGGAATTCTGTGTGCCTGAGTAGGCTTCAGCAGAAAAATTATTGTTTCCATTTTGACTTAATCTCAGATGATTGCCTTTGGATCAGTCTCTCTTACATGCCAGAATAAGAAAAATAGGTTAACTTTGCCAGAGCAGCCTATTGTGCCAAACCAGTGACATTTTGCTTATTTTACCATTCCCAGCATGAAGGATAAAGGCCTTATTATGGAAGCTGTTGTTGGTGTTTAAAGAAAAATTACCCTGAGAGCACAGAGAGGATGTTGTGATGAAACTCCCCAAGTGAAGGTGTGAGCACTTATGCCTGGAAGAACTGAAAAATGGTATTTGAAATAGGTCAGGCTATTTATATAACTGTAGGCAAACACACCCTCAAGTTTTCCTTTGGGAAACTCTACAGAAAACTCTATCTTGTTGCTGTGGAATAAGCTTAGTCTCATGAAGTAATTATGAAGCCAAACTCAGGACACTGAAAGCAAAGAGGGTGTGGAAGGAAGCTGCAAGCTTCATTTGACAGGGCAGAAACAGGGATAAGATAGCTTTGATGGGACTGCTGGCAGCCCTTAGGCCATGGAGTCAGACTAGAACTTCTCTGAAATAGCTTTGCCGTAACACATACTATGGTCATCAAGTCTTCAGCACTGCTTTGTTCTTGCCTTCTGTCCTGGTTTGAGATACTTCTGTCTGAGGCTGGGAGAGGTGTTCTCCTTAGCTGAACATTTTAAAACCAAGCTGGAGTGCTCCTGCAATCTCCAGTGAGCGGGTTGCTGTCTCCTTTGGCTTCTCCTGTCTATGTGCGATCAATCAGAATTGAGGAAAGCCTAAGAACACAATTCTATCTATCTATCTATCTATCTGTCTGTCTGTCTGTCTATCTATCTATCCCTGGTAAAGAAGGAATGTTTCTCCAGTGCTTGGAAGGGAATGCCCAGTCTAGGTCTTCCTTGAGCAGATTCTAGACATGTTAGAAAGACATCTAATGGATAAGATGCAGTAAATACGCAGCACTCCAACAAATTCACTATTTGATTTCAGCTTATGCTACAAAACCTGTGCTTGTTTCTACAAGCTCATGGACTTAATTCATTCAGAGACTGGCTTATTCGCAGTCTTTTTGTTTGCTACTCAGTCAGTGTCAAAATAAATTTCTAATACTGCTGTAGAAGCATCTATAAACTAACCTGCAAATGCAGAAGAATGAATCACTAAATAATATTCTTTCATCCATCAATCTAGTCATAGGGTCAGAAGATGTACTGTTGGTATCTTAGGGATTGCCAAGGTGTTATTTTCATGAGAAAATAATTCCTGTCACACATCGAATATAAGGACACAATGTGTCTGTACAAATGCAATATGGGGTATTGTTATAAGGGAGTAACAAAAAAATCATTTGGACTTGAGTAGTTAATCTCTTGAAGACTCTAACTCATTTTGCTGCTCATTCAGAACAAACCAAGCAAAGATATGGAGAGTGAGCTAGCCTTAAGGATTGCTCAAGGGTGTCTTAAACCTCATAAAAGGGGGTTGATTTACGGTAATGAAGAATTTTTTGAAGTTATTTTCCCTCCCTCTTTATCAACTTGGAAATGTGTTGGCAGCTCAGATACGACCAAGTCTTTTCACACTCAACTTTCTCCGTAACACTTTAAGCCAATATCCCATTTCAGTTTTCTGCTACATAGTTTGCCTTCATAAATTAGGTGCACATCTTTAGGATTAAATCCCTGAGCTCATCTCCTCTTTTGAAAACACTGCAGCAGCTGATGCTCTTCTCTGTTTTAGTCAGCTTGCACATTCAGGCCAAGAAAGCCAAAGGCATAAAGGAATGTGGATGTTTACTTGCCTAACCTTGCAAAGATCACTGGTAATCTGCCATTCAAGGGTTGCAACTGAGGTTTCTCCAACAGTTCAGATGCAGGCAGAATTGATTTCATGGCAGAAGAAGACAGATATTAATTAATCTCACATTATTTCCTAATATTGTTTTGAACAATCACCCTTTAATGTTCTAACCTTCTTGAGAGTATTCTTTAGGCATGAAAAACCTACAGTATGAAAGAAAGAATTTGATGTTCTCATGGAAATATATGAGCCCTGCAAATGTGGCATTTAAAAGTAATTTCTAAGTAGTGCTGAACATACTTTGTGTTAAATGTTTTAGCTGAGATTTATTACACTAAATTTATGACGTCTTAAACATGATGTAAAAGTCTAGGCCTCTGTAATTAGAAAGGCAGAGTGTTAATGCTCACATATTTAAAAAAAACATCTGTACCTAAGTGTGGAAAAATAGCATTAGGGTAATATCTTGGCTGCAGTCTTTCAAGGCACTTAATGTTCCCTGCACTCTCTCCCTAATAAAAAAATGAAAACCTGTTGTTCAACCAAAGGTTTGTCAAGATGTGGTTTCACAGTAATTTCTAACCCATCACAGGAAGTCAATGTAGTTTTACTAAATCTCCACTGAAAATTCTTCATGTTGGTCCTTAGTTGCCTGGCCTTCTCTTAAGCCAGACGATTACTTGGGAATGTAGTTCCCTCTTCTTTCCCTTGCTGGCAGACATTCATTCTGGCCTCAAATATATTCACCTTCCCCTTCCCCTGCTGCCTGTCTACAAGGAACAGAAATCCACGCTGGGGAACCCAGCTGGAAAGGAGAGCAAAGAGCCAGCAGAGCTCATTCTTGACTGTGGGGATGATTCTGGATCCCTATGGCTATTGCTTCCCTATGTCTTCCACGCAATCATGCTGATTTCTACCATCTGCCCTACTCACTCAAGCAGTTAGCACATTAGATGTTTATAGAATCATAAGAATTGTTTAGGTTGGAAAAGACTTTTGAGATCATTTGAGTCCACCCATTAACCCAGCACTATCAAGCCTACCACATGACCCTAGGTGCTAAATCTGCATGTCTTTTAAATACCTCCAGTGATGGTGACTCCACCACTTCCCTGGGCAGCCTGTGCCACTTCTTGACAATCCTTTCCATGAAGAAATTTTCCCTAATATGCAACCTAAACTCACCTGGTGCAACTTGAGGCTGCTTCTTCTTGTTCTATTGCTTTTTACCTGGGAGAAGAGACTGATCGCCACCTGGCTGCATCGTCCTTTCAGGAGAGCAGTAAGGTCCCCCTGAGCCTCCTTTTCTTCAGGCTAAACCCCCCCAGCTCCCTCAGCCACTCCTCATCACACCTGTGCTCCAGATCCTTCCCCAGCTCCGCTGCCCTTCTCTGGACACACTCCAGCCCCTCAATGTCTTTCTTGTAGTGAGGGGCCCAGAACTGAACACAGGATTTGAGGTGCCTCGCCAGTGCTGAGTACAGGGGGACAATCAGTGCCCTGGTCCTGCTGGCCACACTGTTTCTGATACAAGCCAGGATGCCATTGGCCTTCTTGGCCACCTGGGCACACGCTGGCTCATGCTGAGCCACTGTCAACCAGCACACCCAGGTCCTTTTCTGTTGGGACACTTTTCAGCCACTCTTCCCCCAGCCTGTAGCACTGCATGGGGGTAGTCGTGACCCAAGAGCAGGACCTTGGCCAATTGATCCAGCCTGCAGAAGATCTCTCTCCAAAACCTTCCTGCACTCCAGCAGATCAACGCTCCCACCCAAGCTGGTGTCATCTGCAAACTCACTGAGGGTGTACTTCATCAGGTCAGTCAAGCATGACCTGACTTTCCTAAACCCATGCTGGCTGGGCCTGATTCCATGGTTGTCCTGTACATGCCATGTGGTACTACTGGAGATGATCATATCCTACTCCGGCACCAAGGTCAGACTGACAGGCCTGTAGTTCCCCAAATCCTCCTTCCAGCTCTTCTTGTAGATTGGCGTCACACTTGCAAGCTTCCACTCAATTGTGACCTCCTCAGTTAATCACAACTGCTGGTAAATGATGGAAAGTGACTCAGTGAGCACTTTCACCAGCTTTCTCTGTACCCTCGGGTGCGTAATATCCAGTCCCATAATGTTTTGTGTGTCTAGGTGGTG
>VXAZ01003056.1:2983-14189 GCA_013399875.1 Gymnorhina tibicen
CTTCCCTGCTCCTCGTTTTTCCCTCTGGGAATCCCTGCTCCTCGTTTTTCCCTTCCCTGCTCCTCGTTTTTCCCTCTGGGAATCCCTGCTCCCCATTTATCCCTCTGGGAGTCCCTGCTCCCTGTTTTTCCCTCTGGAAACCCCTGCTCCCCGTTTCCCCTCTGCCTTCCCACACCCCGCAGCCCCGGCACCGATCGGATGCAATCCACGGGCGCAGCCCTCCCCGGGCTCCGCAGGCCTGCCCAAATCCCGGGAAAGCTTCGAACATCCGCGTGTCCACCCCCAGCCCGCGACGGGTCCGACCCGCCGGGGTCGGCGGACGCAGGGGAAGCTGCCGGGGAGCAGAGGGGTGAGCGGGAACCCCAGGGCAGGGAAGAACACAAAACCCGGTGACCAAAACCTCGGGAAGGTGGGGAATCCCCACAGCGCCAGCCCCGCTTCCCTGGAACGCGCCCAGCGCCGCGCTTGGGGATAACCATTCCCCGCCACGGGAAAAGGCAGGGGAAAAGCTCATTCCGGGGTTAATCCTGGTCTGCGCCGCCGCTGCTGCTGCTGCTGCTGCCGCGGGTCTCGGCCCCGGCGTTCGAGCCAAGCAGCGCGGCCACAGCTCCCCCGGCACCTCTCCAGGGCAAATCCGTTCCCAGTGGGATCCCCGGATCCAAGGAGCCGGGAAACCAAACCAGTTTTTCCATGTGTAATTAAGAGCAGTTTAACGATTTAAGAGACACGCAGGCGGGAGCAGAGGAGCGCTCGGATTTCCTCCCCCCCTTCCCGAGCGCGCAGGTTCGGTGGGACCAGCGGCATCCCGGGAACCCGATCGGTGCGAGGTCTCGGGTATCGGGGCAAACAGCCCAAAAATAATAACCTGGAAAGCCGGGGAAATTCGGGAAAAGGAGCCAGGAGAGGGGACGGGGTTGCTCGGAGCGGCTGGGGAAGAGCAGGGGCACGTCGGACTGGGAGCAGGGCAGCACCGACAGCTTTGGGGCTGGAGAAAATCCCCCAAAAACGAGAGTTTCCCGTGCGGAAAGTCTCTCAGAGGGATGGCCACGGTGTTTGGAGGAGCTGTGAAATGCCGGGTCGGAAAATAAACAGGGAATTCTCCGTGGAAGTGCGAACCCCAACACCGGGTTGGGAAATAAACAGGGATTCTCCGTGGAAGTGTGAACCCCAACACCGGGTTGGGAAATAAACAGGGATTCTCCGTGGAAGTGCGAACCCCAACACCAGGTTGGGAAATAAACAGGGATTTTCCGTGGAAGAGCGATCCCCGATACTGGGTTGGAAAATCAGCAGGGATTTTCCGTGGAAGCACGACCCCCAGCTCGGCACCGAGCGCTTGGGTTTGGTTGGGATTATCCACAGATCCTTATCCGCAGCCGTGGCTGCGAACGCTCACGGGGCCGAGCCGGCCCGAAACCCGCGCTGATTCCCGTTCCCAGGCGGGGAGCAGGGCAGGACGGTGCCGGCGGGGAGCGCCCGGCCTTGGCCGCGTTCCGGGCAGCGGGACGAATTCCGCCGGGAAACCTCCTGAAAAGCCCGGGTGTTTGCGGCAGGGCGGCCCCGGCCGGGGCCGTGGCCTTCGGCTTGAAGCACACGGAGGGCGTCAGCGTGGACGTGCTGTTCCGGGGCCGCGCCGAGCCCGAGGCCGTGTCCGGCGCCGGCACGCGGTGGCCGCTGGACGAGGGGACGGTGCTGAGGTTCAGCATGAGCCGGGCCAGCTCCGAGGTCAACGACAACAAGGTGAGGAAGCGGGATCCCGGGAACGGGACCTCCGGGAGGGGGAACGTCCCTCCCCAACGCGGGATTCGGGGTTCGCAGGTCACCGTCAGCTTCTACGCAGAGGGAGGGAAGCCCATCAACCAAGCCGGGGTGTTCCTCACCGGCGTCGGTGAGTGCGGGGGCTCCGCGGCCGGGAATGCATCCCGATCCCCTCGGAGCCGGGAGCAGGGGCAGGGGCGGGGATGGCAAGCCCAGGCGTGCCGGGTCTGGGGGGTTTTGCACCCACCCGCCCCCGCCGTGCCCGGGCTGAAGGCGGCCGCGGCCCCGCAGGGATCTCCCTGGATGTGGACGCGGATCAGGACGGAGTGGTGGAGAAGAACAGCCCCAACAAGGTACCCCAGCCTCCCCCAGCGCACGGAAAATCCACGGCCTCGGTGGATCCTGAGCTCGCTGAGCCCCCGGGGGTGTTTCAGGCGAGCTGGGCCTGGGGACCAGAGGGCCACGGGGCCATCCTGCTGGTCAGCTGCGACAAGGAGCTCCCCTTCGTCCCGCCCTCGGACTGCGAGCACGAGCAGGTGTTCAGCAGGGAAGGTAACGCAGCTCCCCAGAACGCCCTGTCCCCAGCAGCCCCACCGCGCCCTCTCCGTAACCTTTCCCGAGAGGGAACCAGCCCGGGAACCAGCTGCTCCCCACCAGCTGCTGAGCAAGCTTCCCACGTGGGAATTTCTGCGGAATTAACGCCGTGGAAACTAATTGGAGGCAGGCAGGGCCGGGGAACAGCTGAGGTTCCAGGGCTGGCACGGCGTGGGCTCCGCGCAGGTGAGAGGAGCTCGGGGCGAGGCACGAGGCCGGCAGCCAGGAATACACCCGCCTGTTCCTGGAAAACCCGGCCCACGCAGAGCCGTGGCGGCGCGAGGTCAAGGAGCGGCCGTGCCGGGGACGGGCAGGGAGAGGAACGGGCAAAAAGGGCGTTCGGGTCACCGCCCACGAGGCACGAGCTCTGGGACTCGGGCTGGTTTTCCAGGCTGCCAAGGCTGGTGGCGAGGGCAGGGCAGGTTCCTTGGGAAGGAGATCCCGACCCCAGGAGGGGACGTGGAGGACACCCCCCGATTTGCTCTGTTTGCCCCCAGACCTGCTGGACATGGCTCAGATGGTGCTGAGGACCGAGGGGCCCCAGCGCCTGCCCCGGGGCTACGAAATCGTCCTCTCCGTCTCTGTCAACGACGCCGACAAAGTTGGGGTGTTCCATGTGCAGAGTAAGGCCTTCCTCGCCTCCTGCTCTGCCTCTTCCTCCTGTTCCCCTTTCTCCTTTTCCTCTTCTTCCTCTTCCCCCTCCTCCTCTCCCCCTTCCTCTTCTGCGCCTTCCTCCTCTTCCTGTTCTTCCTCTGCCTCTTCCTCTTCTGCCTCTTCCTCCTTTTCCCCATTCTCCTTTTCCCCTTCTTCCTTCTGTCCTTTCCTCTTCTTCCTTTTCCTCCTCTTCCCCTTCCTCTTCTTCCTTTTCCTCCTCTTCCCCTTCCTCTTCTTCCTCCTCTTCCCCTTCCTCCTCCTTCCTGATGTTTCTGAGATCCCCCGAGCCCTTTCCGTCCCATCTCTGCCCTTGTCCTCTCCGCACTCCTCAGACCTTGCCCCCAACAGCCCCTCTCCATTTTTTTCCCCGTGAATATCCCCTCTTTTCAATCACTTGGAGAACTTTCCCCCTCCTCACCCCTCGCCGTGGGAATGGGGATTTGGGATTTGTTTCCTGGGGACAGCAGCCCTCACGCAGCCCAGGAACGTGCCAGGAGGAGCTGGGTCTCACCCCTCCGTGCAGAGGGAGTCTGGGGCAGGAGGGATGCTCCCGTGGAGGAGCAGGAACTCCACGGGAACACCTTCCCGAGGGCCGCCCCATCCCAGGAAAGGCTGACACGTTTCCCCTCATCCTTCCTGTCCACGGCAAAATCCCAAGTCCCTTAACTCCCGCTCGCGCTGGATCTCCACAGCGGTGGAGAAACCCCGGCACAGCGGGAGCGCGGGAGCTCCCTGCCCGGGGAAACGGGCGCGAATCCCAGCGAAAGCTCGGGGTTTGCCCGTTTCCCCCCGTCCCTCCCGGCAGATCCCTACTTCGGGCAGCGCTACGTGCACGTGCTGGGCCGCAGGAAGCTGTTCCACGCCGTGCCCTACCCCGGCGGGGCCGCCGAGCTCGACTTCTTCGTGGAGGGGCTCCGCTTTCCCGACGAAACCTTCTCCGGGCTGGTCTCCATCCACGTCAGCCTCCTGGAGCCGCTGGCCGAGGTGTGGGAACCCCCGGGAGCGGGAGCGGACGGGAGGCTGCCGCAAGGAGCATGGGATGGCGCCGGAACGGAGAGCGCTCCCACGAGCCGATCCCAAAACCCACCTCGGGGGAGGGCGTTTTGGGGGAACAGCGTGGGGAACGGCCCCGATTTCTGCTCGGCTCCCTCAGGGCATCCCCCACTCGCCGATCTTCACGGACACTGTGCTGTTCCGGGTGGCTCCCTGGATCATGACCCCCAGCACGCTGGCCCCGGTGAACCTGTTCGTGTGCAGGTAAAGGCGGTGCCGCCCCAGCCCCGCGGGTCCTGGGGCCGGGAACAGGGAATTCCCACCCTTCCCGTCCTTCCCCGCAGCATGAAGGACAACTACCTGTTCACCAAGGAGATCCAGACGCTGGTGGCCAAGGCCGGCTGCAAGCTGAAGGTCTGCTTCGGCTACGTCAGCCGCGGGGACCGCTGGATGCAGGTACGGGGGCTCCGGAAGCCGGGAACAGCCTTCCCTCCCTCCCGGTGCCCCACGCGGGCTCTCCTCCCTTCCTCAGGATGAGATCGAGCTCGGCTACACCCACGCCCCCCACAAGAGCTTCCCGGTGGTGCTGGATTCCCCTCGGGAGAGAGGGATGGAGCAACTCCCCGTCAAGGAGCTGCTGGTGAGAGAAGGGCTCCCCGCGTTCCCGGGAAAGCAGCTTCCAGGGGTTTATGCCCAGCCCGGATTCCCGTTCCTAAAATCCCCCTTGCCCTTGGCTCCCTGCATGGAATTGCCTGGAAGATGGGAGATGTTCCCTCCCTTCCACTGCCAGCCTCACCCCCTCAACGCCTCATCCGCACCCCGGCCATCCCGAAAACCTCTGATCCAGAGGGTGCCGGAGGAGAGGGGAAGGAGGAGCCGACGCCCTGGGAATGACAGGCTCCTGCCAAGCTCTGGGATGGCACTTCTTCCCCCCTGAGCATCCCAGGGACGGGCTGGGTTTTCCTTTCCTCCTCCGTGCCCGGGAATATCCGGCAGCTTCCAGCGGGAGAGGGAAGGAAAGGGGGAAAGGGTCAGTTCCCTTCCTCGGAGGAGAACGGGATGCAGCCAGTGCCAGGAACATCCCCACGGGCTCCTTGGCCAAGGAAAAGGGCCGGCCAAGGGCAGGGCAAGCCTGGGATGGGGCGTTCTGGGAGACCCCAGCACGGAGAAAAGCTGGATCGGGCGATCCCCATGAGATTCCCCGATGTGGAAAGGGCAGGACACCCCCGGCAGCCGCGGAATCGCTGTCCCCGACCCCCGGCCGGGCGCTGGAGCGGCCTCAGCCCCGGCAGTAACGGGAGACGAGGACAAATCCCAGCTTTGGTCACTTTGGGGAAGGTCGGGGGCTTTCGGGAGCGCTGGAATCCATCGTTTCTCATGCCTGGCGCGAGAACATCCAGTCCCGGATTCATCCGGCGGGGCGGGAACAGCGAATCCGACCGCTCGGATCTGCCCTCTTTAGGAATTGCTCCGCTTCATATTTAGGGCAGCAATTTCAGCCTGGGGAGCTGCTAACACATTATCCTCCAATTTCTGCTTGGAAGCCTCCCCTAATCCCCACCCCGATCTTTCCAATCTCATTTTCCAGCTAGGAATACTTCGCCCGACGCAACGGGCCCCTGGAAGCCCGTGCCAGGGAAAAAGGAGACGGGAGGGAATTATCCCCTCAAAATCAGTGTGGAACTGATAGGACTTGGATGTGACCTGCAAACCTGGGGTGAACCAGAGCCCTGACAGTTGAAACCGGGCGGGCTCCGTGGTTTTATTAAGCTGAAATGAGTCGGGAGCAGGTGCTCCGTGCTCAGGCCCTCCCCTCAGCACGCGGACAGAAAGGGAACCGATCCCGGACAAAGAGGGATCCGATCCCGGACAAAGAGGGATCCGATCCCGGCCGTCCCCCAGAGAGGCACCCCAAAAACGCACGGGGAAAGCTGTGCTCCCTCCGTCTCCGTCGGCGTCCCCAAACGCCCTCGGTTTGAAGAGGGAATTTCCGGGTGGAAGCCGTGCACCCGCAGGTCTCCCTGCCCGTTTTTCCCTGACCTGTATGTTTGGTTTATCCCTATGGAAACCCAACCCTGATAAGCGACCGGGATTTAACTCAGACCCGATGGACACCTGATCTCTTCCCGTGAGCTCCGGGCCCTCACCGACTCAAGCGGGGAAAGCGGGATTTTGATCCCACCCCTGCCCGTTTTTGCCCCGTTTTTAACTCTCCCTCGGGCTCCGGCACTCAGAGCCAGGAGCTAATTACCCCTGCACGCACGGCACCTCCAATCCCAGACACATTAAGTGCTGGAAATCAGGGCTTAAGCAGGGTTTAAGCGCCGCGCAGCCCTCGGGGTGGCTCCGAGCCCGGGGCAGAGTCACCCTCAGGGGCCGGAGTCCGCCTGCCGCCCGGAGCCGCCGCCGGGAGCCGCGCTCGGGGCTGCCTAATTAGCTTAATGGGGACACTTAAACCTCGGCCGCGGGATGACAGAGGAGACCTGGCCCCGGCTCCCGGGCTCTGCTCCTGGGTTGTGCCCATTATTCCTGACCCCGAGACCTCTCTCCTCCCGCCTTTCCCGTCCCCTCCGGACGGGCCCCGTCGTTGCCGTACTCACCCGCCCCGCGGGAGCGGCGCGGATTTAGGGCGATCCTTCTTTTGCCAGGGCCCCGATTTCGGCTACGTGCACAAGGAGCCCCTCTTTGAAGGCATGGCCAGCCTGGACTCCTTCGGGAACGTGGAGGTCAGCCCGCCCGTGTCCGTGGCCGGGAAGGAGTATCCCTTGGGAAGGATCCTCATCGGCAGCAGCTTCCCGGCGTAAGCGAAGGGGGAAGCGCGGATTTGGGGGAAACGCCGATTCGGGGGCAAAGCGCCCTGAAGCACCATCCAAACCGGGTTAATTGGGTTAATTGGACACCGCCTGAGCAGGGTGGGGGCTCCCAGAGCTCGGGGGAGATTCCCGTCCGAGCGCCCAGGCGGATGTGGATGGGAATCTCCCCCCAGATCCGCCGGCCGGAGGATGACCAGGCTGGTGCGGGATTTCCTCTACGCCCAGCGCGTCCAGGCTCCCGTGGAGCTCTACTCCGACTGGCTGGCTGTGGGCAACGTCAACGAGTTCGTCACCTTTGTCCCCAGCTCCGACCAAAAGGTACCCCCCAGGCCCGCCCCTGCTCCTCTCCCGGGACACCGATCCCACCGGGAAAACCCCAGGGCACCCCCAGCCCGCTCGAGTTTCACCCCCGACCCCAAAATGAGGGACCTGGGCACAGAACAGGGGCTTGCTGGGCTGCTCACGAGCGCAAAGAGGAGGGAAAAGGTGCCTGCAAAAGGGATCCAAGGAATCCCAGCCTCAGGATTCCCGGGGTTCACAGCGGCTCAGCGTCTCCCAGGGGTTTTCAGAGCGTTTCTCGTCCCTCTGTCGTGGCTTTTCCTGCTTCTGACACTGATTTTTTCCCTCAGGGAAACCGAGCCTTGACCTGGATGGCTCAGAAAAGGGAATATTTATGGCCACATGTTTTTAGAATGTTTCTCTTCCCTCTATCACAGTTTTTGTTGGTTCTGACACTGATTTTTTCCCTCAGGGAAACCGAGCCTTGACCTGGATGGGTCAGAAAAGGGAATATTTATGGCCACACGTTTTCAGAACGTTTCTCTTCCCTCTATCGCAGTTTTTGTTGGTTCTGACACTGATTTTTTCCCTCAGGGAAACCGAGCCTTGACCTGGATGGGTCAGAAAAGGGAATATTTATGGCCACACGTTTTCAGAACGTTTCTCTTCCCTCTATCGCAGTTTTTGTTGGTTCTGACACTGATTTTTTCCCTCAGGGAAACCGAGCCCTGACCTGGATGGCTCAAACCCTCCACGGGTTAAAAGAGGCACTCGATAACGGCAAAAAACGCCCGATTTTGGGAGTTTGAGCTCAGGTTCTTTGCCAAAGAGTCCCCCCAGCTGACCCGGGCCGTATCCCCGCAGCGGTTCCGGATGCTGCTGGCCAGCCCCGCCGCCTGCTACCGGCTGTTCCGGGAGAAGCAGAAGGAAGGCCAGGGAGAAGCCACCATGTTCAAAGGCGAGGGGACGGCGCTCGGCGGCAGCTGGGCCCGGGAGCCGGGGCCGCGCGGGGACACTTCCCCGTGCCCTTCAGCGGGATGCCTGCCCGCCGCCCCCGGCCTCCTCCGGCCCTATTTCGGGAAAGCGAGTGGGACGGGAGGGATAAAGGCCTCGGCGTGGAGGGGATGTTTGCTCCCCGGGACGGAGCCTCTGGAAATGCCAGCGGAGCTCCAGCACGGAGCGGGACAGCTGGCGGCCCCGCCGGCCCGATTAGCGCTGGGTTTGTTTCCCCCCTTTAATGGTGATTTTGATCCGTGGCGGGGCGGGGAGGAGGCCGCCGCACCTCCACGGGTTCCTCTGGGCCACGGAGGCGGCCCGGCCGTCCCCAGAGCAGGGGGGACCTCACGGAGGGGGATGCTCCGGAGAAATCCAGCGGATTCCCGTGGGCAGGAGGACGGGTGACGGGACTTTTCCAGCGCTCTTTCCAACGGGCAGAGGCTTTCCTCCCTCAGCTCCCCCGAGCTTTGACACCCCTGTCCCCGGAAATCGGGATTTTTGAGGGCTTTTCCCATCTCCGCGCCCCAGCCGGGGCCGGCACGGCTCCGCTCTGAGGGCGCGTTGCGTGTTTAGGGTACTCGGGGACGGACACGAAACGCGTCACCATCAACAAGGTCCTGGCCAACGACGTCCTGGCGCAGCAGAACCAGTACGTGCAGGTAACGATCCCCGCCGCTCCGGGCAGCTCCCCGTGCCGCCNCTCGCTGCCCTGCCCCGTCCCCCGCAGCGCTGCATCGACTGGAACAGGGACATCCTCAAGAAGGAGCTGGGGCTGCTGGAGGAGGACATCATCGACCTGCCGGCCCTCTTCAAGCTGGACAAGCAGGGGAAAGCTGTCCCCTACTTCCCCAACACGGTGAGGGGGATGAGTCCCCGGAGTTTTCCTAAAAAAAAAAAAGAATCAGCCGTCTAGAAAAAAGGGAAATATCTCCGGGATAAACACAGCTTGGTGGCTTTGGGGTTTTGAGGCAAAACCCTTCGGAAGCGGTGAAATTGCGAGGTGACAGGCGCGTTTTCCCCAAAGTTTTCCCAAAAAAAAAAACCCTGCAGCTGTCTAGAGAAAGGAAATCCATGCAGCGGGGCACGGATAAACACAGGCCTAACGCAGCTCGGTGCCTCAGGGTTCTGAGGGCAAAAAAAAAGCGGTGAAACGGCCAGGGGCGAGGCCTCGCTTGAGCGATAAAAAAGGGGGAATTCTGCCGGGTCTGGAACCCCGAGGGAGCGCGGCCGCCAAAAGCGGCGCAGAGGAGGGCGAGCGCCGCCTTCCCCCTTGGCTTCGCCCGCCCCCGGCACCGCTGAGGCCCCCCCACCGCGGTGTCGCCCCGCAGGTCACCATGATCGTGCTGGCCAGGGACCTGGGCATCCCCAAGCCCTTCGGCCCCGTGGCGGGCGGCGAGTGCTGCCTGGAGCGGCGGATCCGCGCGCTGCTGGAGCCGCTGGGGCTGTGCTGCCGCTTCCTGGAGGACGTGGCCTCGTACCACGGCAGCCTGGGCGAGGTTCGCTGCGGCACCAGCGTCCAGCGCCGGCCCTTCGCCTTCAACTGGTGGCACTGCGCGCCGTAGCCGGCCCTCCTCCTCCTCCTCTTCCTCCTCTTCTTCCTCCTCTCCCTCCTCCTTCCCCGTCCGTTTTCGCCCCCGGTGGCTTTTCCAGTGTGTGTTGCTTTGCGGTTCGCTTAATAAAATGAATTTGCTGTGAGGAGAAAGCCGGGAGGTTAAATAACTGGGGAGAAACCAGGAGAGAAAGGAAGGGAAGCCCTCAGAGGGCCGGGGTATTACCAAAACTCTCCGAAATTGTCTCTGGCGCTGCCTTTTTGGAGTCAGGCATCGCTTTACGCCCGGCCAGGGTTTGTGTGTGGCTGGCAGAGCTCCAGCCTCCGCATCCATGCAAGGCACCTTCACTTATTTACACATTTTTAACAAAGAAATTGCCGTTCGCTGGTTCTGATGATTCCCCTCACTGATTAGCATTCTGTCTGCTGTTGGTTACTGATTCCTTGCTCTTCATTCTTTAGGTTTTTTATCGTCCTTTTCTCATCTTTTCCAGCTGGGGATCTCCAATTCCCAGGCCTCAGTCTCCTCTCTATTGCCTGGTCACTCCACCGTCCTCAAAGGGCCATAAATTTAAGGTCCCAGATGTCCAATCTCCGAATGCCTTTGGCTTTACTGAGGCTTGTCAGGGTTAGTTTTAGCAAACTCAAGGTTTCAGTGATTTGATGATCAAAACAGAACTAAGAGTCTGTGGAGAAGTTTGACTTGTGCTGGCTAGAAGTGGGCGCTGCTTACTACGAGCAATTGAAACAATTAATTAACAAATTAGTCAGGGAAGTTCTATCGTTTCCAACAGAGGGGTATTTTTTCGCAAGGGGCCGCCCGGGGAGGTTTGGAGTCCCCATGCCCGGAGGTGTCCAAGGAAGGCCTGGATGTGGCACTCAGTGACAAGCTGGGGATCGGGCACAGTTGGGCTCGATGGTCCTGGAAGGACTTTTCCTTTGGAGGGCTTTTCCCACCTTAATGTCTCCGGGACCCTTTGCCCCTAGGCACCCACCAATTGCCCTGCTGGTGTTGGGGCGGTTCCCCTTCGAGGAGGGGGGTGGCGGTGCAGGCACCTCCGTGCAAAATAACGATGCTGGGAATTGACGGAGAGAAAACAAGGGGAGCTTACAGCAGAAGAAAAAGCGGGGTTTAGGCGCCCTGCCCCCGCCGTCCCGCCGTGTCCCACAGGGCGCGCCACACTCAACATGGCGCCTCTCCTGAGGGCGCCGCCGCACCCAACATGGCGGACGCCCCGCCCCCCGCCCGCGCGGCGCCATGGCGGCGGNCCCCCGTCCGCGCGGCGCCATGGCGGCGGCGGGGGGTACTTCCGGGGCGGGCGGAACTGCGCAGTGCCAAGATGGCGGCGGCCGCGGTCGGAGTCTCCTTGAGGAGCGGAGTCCCCGCGCGGCTCCTGCGGGCCGGGCCGCGGGCGGTGAGGGGCCGGGGCGGCTGCGGGGGCTGTGGGAGCCGGGAATGGGAGGGGGGGGAGGGTGGCAGAGGCGGCCGGGGGGCCGCAGGGGTCCGGGGTGAGGATGGAAGAGAAAGGGGGTGAGCTGAGGGGAAGGGGGAGCTGTGGGAAGGGGGAGC
>VXAZ01003063.1:2500-13935 GCA_013399875.1 Gymnorhina tibicen
GTCACAGCACCAAGCCTCACAGAATTCAAGAAGCCTTGGGACAACACTCTCAGGCACATGGTGGGATTTTTGGGGCTGTCCTGTGCAGGGCCAGGAGTTGGACTCGATGATCCTTGTGTGTCCCTTCCAACCCAGAATATTCTATGTTTCTGTGATCACTGAAGCACCTGGGCGTAGCCATGCAGGGCCACCAACCCGTGGCACTGTTCCTGTCCCCAAAGTGGCATGAATGTAGTTACACCACAGCCCTCCGTGAAAAAGGAGGGGATCCCTGCACCCCAGCTTGTCCCAGTGGGGTGGTGGGGCCCGGTCTCTGCTCCGTATCAGACTGGGGACAGATTCAGCTGTGCCAGAGCCAGGAATGTGCTTGCAAGCACCCACTCTTGCCCCAGTCGCTTTCTGTGGGGACAAAAGGCACCCTGCTGGTCTAAGGCCCCCTCAGCCTCCTTGTCCGGGCGGGGGGGAGGAAGCCCTGCCTTGAGCTGGGAAGGGGGAAGAAGGCTGCACCAGCGTGGCTCTGCCACTTGCACATTAAGAAACACATCTCTCTATATGTGCGTGACTGACTAACACCCAGCCTCGTAAACAAACTGCAATATTCACAGCCGCTCGTCCTCCCACCGCCCCCCAGCAGCCCCGTCCGGCCCCATCGGGCCGGCTGAGCCAGCCCGGCCAGCCCCGCTCGGCGCGGCCCGAGCCTGCCGGCGCTCCGCAGGCAGCCGGGCGGGCGGGCAGGGGGAATCCGCCTGGAACAGCTCGGGAAGAGCACTCGCAGCGAGTGAACTGGAGCGCACAGCCTCCGCACGCTCCCCGGCGCGTCTCCATGGTGAGAGAGGCCTCCCTGCCTCGCCGGGCTCCTTCTCCGGAGCGCTCGCAGCTCATACCAGCTCTCCCTCACTTTCTCCTTGCCTTTTTTTTTTTTCTTAAAAGGGGGCCTGATCCTTCCTCCCACCCCCTCGCTCTGGCAGGCGTGGGAGCAGGTTTGATGCAAGGCGCCCGTGGGGGTTTCGGGAGCCCGGCATGGGAACGCCGAGGATGGGGCTGCCGGGCTCGGACCCGCTGCCCCTGCTCTGCAGGGCGATGTGGATGCAGCTGCTGGCTCCCAGCAGCCTGGCAGAGAGCGGGCCGGGAGCTCGGGGGATGCCGGTGCCAATGCCCCTGAGCTGGATGCACCAGCCACCCCCTGCAAACACGGAGCGGTGCAGGGCTGGGAGAGCTCCCAGTCACCCCAGTATGAGCCAGGTCAAATTCAGCCCCGGGCCGCAGAGCACACAAAACCAGAAGCATTGCGAGCACCAAGCGGTAAAAAAAGTCATGCAGGGCCCTTGCACGGGCTGCGTGTGTGGGTCTGCCCCAGGCCCCACGCCGGGATAGCAACGACACAATAACAGGCTGTGACCAGCAGTGCCAAGCAGGGAAAAAATATCCCGGCATAATTATCGTATCCATCCTGCTGGTCAGCCTGCAGACTTGTCATTGTCCCTGTGCAGAGGGCAGAGGCCACCGCACACCAAGCCCCGGCCAGCCTGAAAGCGACGTCTGAAGGGATCCCGGCAAGCTAAGCTGTGATTACACTTTTTTTCCCCACAACAAAAGGAGAAAGAGGCAGTTAAGAGCTGGTTCGTTCGCAGATGTGCGTTTTGCCGTGGGAGACACCTGCCTCTGGAGGAGGAGCAGGCTGGGGACGTGTGTGGCTCCCGAGTGGCGCAGGGAGCCAGGGGAAGCCCAGGCACGCTCCCCTCCCGTGGCACAACCCCCAGCACACCTCAGCCTGGCATGTGTCACCCCCGCTGTAGGCAGAGCTGCTCCTCTGGTTAATAAATGTCCCCTCCTGTCCCCCGAGCTTCTCCAGGCCACCCATTGCACGTGTCCTCATCCCTCTGCTCTCCTTTTCTGCGTCTCCCTCATCACTTTTTGGGAGATTTGCTCCCTGCACCCGTGTCCCAGGGGGAGAACCCTCCTCTCCATCGTGCTTCCCACCACCCCCATGCCAGGGCACAGGAGAGACGGAGAGAGATTCACTTCTGACTGAGCCTTTGCCAAACATCCCTGTAGGGCACCACCAAGCCCCGTCAAAGCCACAGACCCCCCTGCCTTGCCTGCATATGGAGCCTGGAGCTGTGTGGGTGGCAGCTGCCTGCCAAAGCCATTTCTTGGCAGAACACGAGGGTAATGGCTGAGAACTTTTTCCCTGGCCCCCAAGATCACAAAGTCCTCACTGTGAAAACTCAGGCTGTGCTGCCAGTTTCAGGCAGGCAGCACTCTGGTGCCGTGCTTTGGGCTCCGTGCTTTACCCCACCTTCTCTTCCACGCTGCTCCCGCCTCCTGTATCCACTCTGCGTCCGGCACCCAGGAGGTCCTTGCCCTGCTCTGGTGGCTCCCCAAATCCCACATGGCCCGTGCAGAAAGCAGACCCCAGAGCACAGAGCCTCCCTGCACTGAGCAGAGCCACCTTCCTTCCCTGCCTGGAGCACGGAGGAGCGCCTGCATGGGGCTCAGGCTCATCAGGCAGTGATGGGGCAGCGTGTGCCTGTCTCAGCCTCTGGTTTCCATCTGCAATATTGATTTTTTTACATGTGTTGCTACATATATCACAGCACCTGGCTCGCCTTCCCCCCTGCAGCGGGAGAGGGAGGAGCGGACACAACCACTGACCGCTGCCCCTCTCCTCTGCACACTCACCGCTTTAGCAGAGAGACAAAAAATCCCTGCGCTTCTTCACCCTGTGCGTCCCCTCTGAGCAAGGCATGGCTAATGCACAGTGTGCTTGGTGGCTTTGGGAACCAACACCTGCCCTGGCAGCCAGGACCCCACAGTGTGGCTGCAAGAGCTGTGCCCCCTGTCCCTGATAAGGGACGTGATTTCCATGAAATGGAAATGGAGTCACGGGCAACAGGAAACCAAAATTCAATACTGGCTGGGGAAGGAGTCAAACAAAGCACTGAGGTCTCTGCCCTGGCATCAGCAAGGCCTCCCTCACATGCATCACCTCCAAGGAGTTTGGCTCCGTTGCACATTTTCCCTGCATTTGTTACAGCAGCAGGGCCATTTGTTTGTGCATAATAAAGGGAGTCTGGGAGAAAAATGAGTAATTAGCACATCCATCATATAGGTTTTTTTAGATATCAATAAAACATTGATCCCCTCCTTCCATAAATTCCTGCGCCGTGCTGAATACAAATCAGTAGGAATGCACAACCCCCCTCAGAAGTGCATAAATCTCCCTTCTCCTGCCGTATCATTAAACCTCTTAAACACTGATGGAAAAGCTCCTCTGGCAGGTGCTGAGCACGGATCCCTGAGAGTGCCCGAAGCTGGGTTGACATCGGCACCACTGTGGTTGCAACACAGATTGGCCAGAGGCTCAAAGGTTGCAGCCAGAGCTGTGCAAATAGTGGATTTCTCTGTGGAGAGACACAGCTCAGCACTAACTCTTTTCGGTTTGGGGCAGCCGGAATAAATGTTGTGTGTATTCTGTTTTCTACACAGAAATGAAAAACATAAGGAGGAATTCCAGTTTGGTTGACCTAGAGTGTTTTGCTTCGTGTCAAGCAAACACAAAAATCTTCTTTTTTGTCTCACCTTATTCAGCCTCCTGTTTCTTCTATCCCATTTCCCATCTCTTTTTCCAGCAGGAAAGTCTGGCTGTTTGACCTGGAGAAAAGGAGGCTCAGGGGAGGCCTCATGACTCTCTACAGCTCCCTGAGAGCAGGCTGTGGCCAGGTGGGGATCAGTCTCCACTCCCAAGCTGCAAGTGACAGGATGAGAGGAAATGAAATGGCCTCAAGCTGCACTAGGAGAGGTTTAGGTTAGATATCTGGAAAAATTTCTTCACGAAAAGGGTTGTCAAACACCATCTGGAACAGGCTGCCCAGGGAAGTGGTGGAGTCACTACGTAACAACCACAGCAGAGCCCTCAGCTCTGAAACAATCCCCATGGTGTTGTTCATTGAAAAGAGCAAAAGAAAAAGTCACTTCTTACTAGTGGGGTTTTTCACCAGGATAATGATGAAATTTAGCTCACTTTGGATGTTTCAGTTCCCCTGAAACTGAGCGGAGAAGACGGAGCTGAGGAAAGCCCAGCTGAGTTTGGGCTGCCTCAGGGCTGCCACCCCCACGCTCCCCTGCCTCTTGTCAGCTCCGCCTCGGCTCACATCGAGTGAGTAATGGCTTTGTTTGTCACTGCCCTGTCACTGCGAGACCATGGATGTCCCTCACGTTGCACTCCATCTCCCCCAGGCAGGGTTCTCTGCATCCCTCTGGTACCCAGCTCCCAGATTCCCGGCAGCTCCCCGGCCGCTGTGGCTGCTGGCACCCCAGTGCTGACCTGCCTGGAGCACACCAAACACCTCACGGGCAGGAGATCCGGTCCGTGGCGTTGGAGGGAAGCGCCCAGCAGTGATCCTCCTGGGATGCCGCCCTCACCTGCACCCCGCTTTGGGCTTCTCCCAGGAGGGGTTCTCCCCGGTGAGTGCCCGGACCCGCTGTTTGTCCCTGTGGAGTCCCTGTCCTGCCTGCGGAGACGAACAGCAGCTGAAGAGCTCTCCTTACATCCTGCATCCCTCCCCAAACCCTCCTGACCGGGGGTCACGCCCCACCCCGCATTCCCCCCCGGAGCCCTCCCCGAGCGCTGCCTGGGGGTGGGCAGGTGCGCTGGAGCAGGGATGCGGCTTTGGGAAAGCTGCTTCTGGTGCTGGCTCTGCTCTCCCCCAGCGCGGAGCGACGGAAGGGAGTGCCTGTAATTGCAGCTGTCAGGAGCAACAATCACAGTGCTGCCATTATAAATGGCTCCAGCCCGACTTTTACTTACAGATTTCCCTCCCGTGATGCCACGAGTCGCACGAGATAAAACCTGCACCACAGGAAAGCAATTGCACCTTCCGGCTCTGTGGAGGGGGATTTACGGCTTGTTTTGGCTGTAAAATAGAGCAGGCAGGGCTCGGGCTGCGGGTCAGCGTGTCCTGGCGGGGCAGGCTGGGCTGGTTCAGAGGAAGGGGACACCCAGCGTCCCCTCCACGTGGCCCCGCCGGGGCTGAGCCCGGGTGCCGGAGCCCCTGCCCTTCGGTGGTTCCCGTGAGCAAGGGAAGGGTTTTGGGCTGATTCCTGCCAGTCCTTTAGACTCGTGATGATGTCCGGAGCCAGAGAGGATCTGCAGGGCACGGGGGCCTCGGGCTGTGAGGGTGACCCCCGCCAAAGCTGCTGGCATTGCTCGGAGGCACTGAGAAATGCCGGGGGGTTCCACACACGTGTGGTTTGCACCAGGGCTGATTTCCAAGGTGAGGACAAAGCCAGGCTGTGCCCTGTCCACGGCTGCCATCGGAGATCAGAGCTGTTCTGCTCCCAGCAGAGCACGGAGCTCCCAGCATGGACTCAGCCCAGAGCTGGGATGGGAATCCGCCTGACGTGCTGCCCCTCGCTCTCTGCCCTGGTGGCACAAGGACCTCTGGAACACATCCCCACTTGCCTTAAATGATTCTTTCTGATTGTGAGGCTGCACGACCTGGAGCTGTGTGCTGTGGCACCTGTGGATGGTTCACACCCAGCCCTGGTGCGTCAGGGAATGACCCGGAGATACGCGATTCCTTCTCCGGGCCAAATGAGACCCTCCATGGAGGAACAGCCATCCCAGTGCTGTTCCAGGAGATGTCCCAGCAGAGTGGAGCACAATGTCCGGCACCTGCAACCCACTGGGGCCAGCAGCAGGAGCTGACACCCTAAGGGTGCTCGTGACGCAGGGCTCAAGCCAGGCAGGGTCGAGCCAGGTTCGGCAGGAGCAGCTGTTCTTTTCCTAAAACCACGGGATCATGAAGGTTGGAAAAACCTCTGAGATCACCGAGTCCAACCATTAACACAGGACTGCCTTGCTCACCACTAAACATGTTACTGAGCATCACATCCACCCGTGTTTTGAACACTTCTAGGGACCTTGATTCTACTGCTGCCCTGGGAAGCCTGTTCCTTCACCGTTTCAGTGAAGAAATTTTTCCTAATATCCAATCCAAACCTCCTCTGGAGCAACTTGAGGCCATTTCCTCCAGTCCTGTCACACGGGAGAAGAGGTTCACTCCCACCTGGCTATAACCTCTGGCCACAGCCCAGGCAAATAGGAAGCTTGTGGCCTTTCGTGCACTTTGATAAGGTCCAGAGGTTGTTAAAAAACCCACAGAGCCATGTCAGGATTTCCAAAAGCTCCTAGGAAGTCCAGCCAGCTTTAGAGGTCTCTGCCATAGCGATTACCACACACCTCGAGCTCGCTGGCACCCAGCTTTCTGCTGCCATTACTGACACTGGATAAGGGACACAGGCTTAGTGCAGAGAGCCGCAGTGACACAGCCTCCAGCACGGAGTTACACCAGCTCACGGTGTCACACCTGGGCAGGGGCTGCTCCTCCCAGCAGGACCCCAGCCACGGGGGCGGCACAGGAAACAGGGGTTCCCCCAGCCCTTTAATTGTGCTGGTGGCAGCTTGGTGCCTGCAGCATCGATGCACCGAGAGGTGCCAAAATCCTGTGTTTCCAACACAGCCTGCTCTGGCTCTGGTGTGATGGTGACACTGGCCGTGTGGCCCAGCAGCAGCAGCTCCATGGATGCTGTTTCTTGTCCCAGGTCACCTCCCTTCCTGCTGCTTGGTGGGTGCTGCCCTGCTTCATCACTCCCCTCATGTGGCATACTCCCCTGGGTCAGGACGGCAATGGGGAGGCAGGAGCGTGTTTAACAAGGCAAGTGAGGTTGGGGTAAACAGGACAGGAACGGTCCCAAGGCCACCTGGCGCTTTACCAGCCCCTGTCTCCTGGAAAGCATCCCGAAGGGATAAGGGTCCGTGCTGCCCCAGAGCTCGGTGGGGCAATCCTGTGGACATGGTGAGGTGCAGCGGGGACAGGCTCCCTTCAGCTTCGAGAGGGGGATTTAGCCGTGTGGCAGGCCCGGGGCTGGATCAGAGAGGTTGAAGGCACTTCCCAGGCTCTCCTGGAAGCAGCCCAGGCAGCTCCAGGGCTTGGAGGAAGCAGCTCTTTTTTCTTCCCTAATTTTAGACCTTTTTGGGGTGTTCAGTTTTCTCAACCACTGGTCAGCTGCTGTCTTCTCACACAAAGCGAGCGTGCATAAATTAAACCAGGCACATATATGTGGATTGGAAACCATCCAGGAGCAATCACTTACACACCAGGGAAGGGCGTGAAACCCCCCATCTGCTCCCGGATTGAGGCAGCACAGCGAGTCCCCAGCCCAGCCAGCACTGGCACAGCTCCCAGGGGCTCATCCCTCCGTGGCACTGGGGCACGCTGCCCTCCTGGAAGCCACACGGCAGGGGCATTGAACCGCCCGGGCAGATGGGTTATTTCGGATCCCCTGGCTGGGTGTCCAGGCAGGATGCTGCCGTGACCTCAGCAGAGCGGAGGGGACACGTGTGAGCCGCGAGGAGCTGCCGCCTGCTCGAGGCCGTGAGTCAGCCCGGGAAAGGTCACCCGGCGCAGAGGCAGCTCCTCTCCCGCCACGGGGCACAGCTCTGCAGAAAGGGAGCTGCTTCCTTCTCTGTGTGTCTGCATCCCCAAGGGTTTCAGCAGCAACCAAACCCACGGATGGGCTTCCAGTCAGGGCAGTGTTGTTGCCCGACGCTGGGACTTTTCACATCAGGCGTGTGGGCACGGGATGGGCGATGTATGGAGAAAATCCTGCCCCGGGGAGTGCAGGGCAGGGTTACTGCCCACAGACCCGCATCCGCGTGAGCTGCCCCGTCCCTGGGGCTGGCTGTTGGGAATTTCAAGTCCTAAATCCACCTCTGTGATGGACTGAAGTCCCAGCGGAACAAATTCAGCTGGTGGGTAAACTGATCCTGCTGCACCCGAGGTGGAAGGAGGCACGGCCCCTCCTGGCAGGTCTCATCCTGAAACAGGGAAAAAAGCATCATCTTACCCTTCTTGGAAAATCTGCAGGAGCTGCCAGGGCAGTGCTTGGGAGAGGATGGATGGATACCAACCCCCCTGCCGCTGGAATCAGATCAATCCACGGCATTATTATTTCCTGGAAACCCCTGCTCCTCCTGGCTGAAAAGAACTTTCTGCAGGCAGCTCCCTGGGTGTATAAACACCCTGACATCTCCCCGTGGATTGGGCTGCTCCCAGTCTGACCTCGTGCACTGCCCCTTCCCTGGGGTCTGTGACCCCCCAGCTCCTCATCATCACACCCTCATCCTCCGCCAGTAGGGAGGGGAAATACGAGCAAATCAATAGCTCCAGCCCAGGCTGCCGGAGGATTTGTGCACTTTTGCATTGGGAAAGCTGATATATCGACCCCGTTCCTCAAGACTGCCATTGATGGAGCTGATAATGGGAGGGCTCAGGGCTGGCCGGGGGATGCTGGGGGTGCCGAGCCTAGGGGCTGGAGCTCTATCGATCCTGGAAGTCAGGGCAGCGTCTGTTGGTGTGATTTACTCAATTCTCTCCTCGTTCCACATCAAGCTTGCTCCCGACTTGCTTTTACTCCTGTATTTATTTATTCCCTGTCCTCCTTTACAAGCAGTGGCAGTGAAGCCTCTGGTAGTCCCTCTGGAGCAGGAATCACCACATGGGCAGGGCAGGGCAGTGAAGGGTGCAAAGAGCAGCCTTTGCCCCTCCTGATGCCTCCGCTGCCTCTGCACCAAGGCTGGGACGTGCTGCTGCTCCCCAAACCCTGTGACTGGGCAATATTTATTCTGTTTTTGGTGGGGAGATGAGCTTATCTTCCCAGATCCCCCTGATGCTGAACGACAAGGGAATTTAGTAAATCACGCCAGTTCCCCGTGACCCCATGGTCCAGGCGCAGCACATCCTGCTCTGCTCATGGGGCCAGGGGAGGCCATGCTCCTAAAGCATTTCCTCCCATGCCACACCGAGCCCCTAAACATCCACGCATCTTAAAATCCTTTTGCCTGAGGAGAAGGTGGGAGGAGGTCCATGGGTCTCCTGCATTGTCTCCTGCGACGGAAAACCCTCCTCTTTGTGATTTTATGAATGCCAGTAAAGCAAATTTTCTCTCTGCAAGACTCTTTTTTCTAAAGCCTTTTTTGAAGACTCCTTTTCCCCAGCCATGCAGGAGCTTTAAAAGTATAATTATATATTTTAAAAAAATCCCACCATGCTATTTATAAATTATTCTATACGCTCCCAACAAAGCAAGTGCCAGACTGCACTGGCGGAAAGCCCACTCCGGCTTCTCCTTGCTGGGTTTAAAAATGCAAATAACATTGCTTCTATGATTTTTTCCTAACTACAACAGCACGGGGGAAATCACAATGCAAACTCTTTCCTGGAAAAGAGAGAGAGAGAGAGAGAGAGAGAGAGAGAGATGAGGAAAACGTGGCAGCCTGGTGCCAGTGAGGTGTGGGGAGCGAGATCCAGACCGAAGGCACAGTAACGGGGATCCAAACCCGAGCTGTGGGGACTGAGATCCTGACCCAAGACCAGGATCGTTTGGGACCAGCATCCCACCTCAGTGTCGCCTGGATTCCCCCCGCCTGCCCTCCACCCAGCCCCGGGCAGAAGGCAGCAGAGGCAGGCGGTCGTGGCCTTTTCTCTTCCGTTTAAGGCTTCTCCTTGCCCTTCCTGCATTCCTCCCCCAAGCCTGGATATGCAGAGCTGAGAGTTTTGAAACCTTTAGAGGAGTTGGAAAGCCCCGAGTCGCAGCAGAGCAGTGAAACACTAGGATGCTAAGTGTGGTCCCAAAGGGTGTCTGATAACGGGAGGCAGGGATTTGCCAATCAGATATTTGAACGGAGCTATTTCTACAGGGCAGAGGTGAGCAAAGAACCCTGCCTCTGCTCTGCCTCCCCTGCTATCATCTGTCTCCGTTTAACGCCGAAAAAGAGCATTTATTGGTACCAAATAAATAAAGGGGAGGGGGGATCACAGGTTACTTTCCATCACGAAATTTGCCAGCTGTCGTATCAGAACATATTAATTTCTTACACTCCCCAGTATGTATTCCAGGCAATGCCTCCCGCAAACAACAAAGAGGATATTTATTTCCTAATCCCCTTTCCTGCCCCCCGCTGCAAGTTATCTCCGGGAGCCCGACAACATCCGAAGGGTCGGGGCTGTACAATCCCAGCTCCCGTCGGATCGCGGCGGGAGCAGGCTCGGCCCGGGGCGATGCTATCGGGCACACCAGCGCCTGCCAAGGTGAGGCACCGAGGAGCTGGTGACCTGCGAAATGCGAGTCAAGCTGCGGCACGGCGGCGGGCGGGTGCCGGGGTCAGCGCCGGGCAGGCTGCTGGGCGCGGAGCTCCGCAGCAAGGGCGCTAAAGCCCCGCTCATTAAAGGGCTTGCTGCAAACATAATTAAGAGATGGTATCAGCGAGCGCCGCTGTCGCTGCCAGGCGAATCTCAGCCCTCGCAAATCACGGATCCCCGGGCCTGCGACAGGACCCCCATAAATCTCGGCAGCAAACGAGCTCTGCGGGTGTCGGGGCGGCGATGCTCCGGCAGCTGCTGCCGGGGAGGGACCTCGTGCTGCCGAGGGCCGGCGGTGGGGGTGGGATCGGCCCTGCGAGGGTGGGAAACAGCTGGAGCTGTCACCTGAAGTTGTGCCAAAGGTTGGGAGGCTTGAAGGAAACCAATATTCATCCCAAACGCGGCAAATCCCCCAAATCTAGGAACTGGGGAGGGGCAGGGTTAGGGCCGCTGAGAATCCTTGGGGTAACCAAGGGTTGCAGCCCCACTGCAACCGGCTGCAGTTGGGTCTCTCAGGCCATGGCCAGCGGGCACCAGCCCCGCCAGCCCCAGGGGTGTCTGTGTTCCGGGGCAGCCGTGGCCCCGTGCGGGCGGGTTTGCTGCAAGAGCTGCCCCAGGGTCCCTGCTCCCCCCGTGCCAGCCCGGCTGTGCACGGCACTGATGGGCAGAGCAAGGGCAAAGGCGGCGGAGATCATGCAATTTTGGAGACTCTTCCCTTTCCCCTCCCCCTTTCTTTTCCCCTCTTCTCTTTCTTTCCCTTTTCTCCTGGCCTTTTGTGGCTTCTCAGCCCAGCTTCCCTCCTCCCTCAATTCTGACTCTTGTTCTTTCCTGCACTTTCTCCTACTCTTTCCCCCATCTCTATCCCTGTTCTCTGTCTTTCTCCTCCATGATCCCACCCCATCCTGTCACTTATTTTCCCCCATGCGCACCAACCTCCCTGCCACGCTTCTCTCCTTCCCACCCCATTCCCATTTCATCATCCTCATCCCAGTCCATTCCCATAACATTTCCATACACATCCCATCATACGCTGATCTCATCCCATCCTACTCCTTTCCCGATCCTATCCCCTTCCCCGTCCATCCCCATTCCATGCCCATCCTGCTCCCATCCCTTTCCCATTCTCTCCCTGTCCCATCTCATCCCTGTCTCATCACCTTCCCCACTCTCATCCTATCCCATCCCCTCCCCTCCCACCCCTATTCCCACCCTATTCCATTCCCATCCCTT
>VXAZ01003063.1:14955-128733 GCA_013399875.1 Gymnorhina tibicen
CACCCCTCGGGCGTCCGGGTCGTTAATTAATGAATTAATTGCCCCCCCTTGCCGGGGGACGGAGGTCGGGGCACACGCGCGGTGCGGTGCTCGGCACCGGGCACCCCCAGCCCGCCCCGGCCGCGCCGCAGCCCCGGCGGGGGTTCAGCACCAGCGCCGGTTCCCGGCCCCGGCGGCGGAGGAGCGGTGACTTTGAGAGGCTCCCGGCCTCCCAAGGGCGATCCCGCCGGGCTGGGCAGCTCCCGGCGCTCTCCCTGCCCTGCCGGGGGCCACCGGTACCGCTCGCTGAGCCCCCCAAACAGGGCACCAAACCCCCATCGGCTGCCCTGAGCCCCCCAAAACAAGGCACCGAAGCCTCATCAACTCCCGTTTTATGACCATTTTTAAGTAAGGCTCTGCACCTCGCTGTTTCACACTCGAGTACGGGCGTTTATGAGCACTGTTTACACCAAGTTCTGCTGCATTAATCGTGAATTATCTGCAGAATACAGCTTTTCAGGCTTTATCGCGCCAGCCTGCTAAAGGTCACGCTGATTGCTTCGTTTCAGATTTATCACACCGCTGCTGGGCTTGGGTTTAACTGGACGGAGCTGGAGGTGGTTATTTGTAGTAAAACCATTTCCTATTTCAGCGTCAGCAGTAAAAGTGGCAGGTGCCAGCGGTGTCTTTTCCACAAGTAATAATTAAATCTAGACAACGGAAAGCTGATTATAGGACAGCCGTGATCAGCAAAACTTCTTGACTGATTGACTCAGTTAAAACCACGCAACGTTTGTTATTGTTTGGAGGCCTGTATTTTCTCCCCAGGACTATAATAGCAATTTATTTATGCTATCCCTATTAATCTGTCTGCATTTGCAAGGAAAACCACATTTATCTTAGCTTGCTTTGTTGCAATGTTGAGCTGGAAAAGTTTATACCTGCCCTTTTCACTCTTCCTTTGTTTTCCTTTACCTGACTGCAGAGGAACGGATGTTTAAATAAAAACTGCAGTTGGATTTGGCTTTACAACAATATAGTGATCTCCTTGAATTATGTGGAGAGCTAGACGGCCAAATAATGCCATCAGTCTTTGAGGAGGAGGAAAAACCCCATTGTCTTGATAAAATAAAGGACCAGCTTAGCTCTGCATCACGTCTCTGACGGGTTATCCCTGGGAGAGTTGTCTGCTGTTCCTGGGAACAGAAAACTTGGATATCTTCCTAAGAGCAGATTTGGAGGTGGGTTGGAGGGGAAGGCAAGGGGGAAATAAAAGGGTGAAAGATCTGGCTGCATGCTAAGCAAACAGCTGTGGAGAGAAGGTAGGGAGACCCAGTGAACTACGACACCTTGATTAATGTGTGAAGAGCTCTGCTGCTCATCAGCCACTGTTTTCATTACAGGAGGTTAATTTTCAGCTGTTTTAACTAGGGCAGTATTATTATGTCATTCTCCCTTCCCAGTTTAAAATGTAGATTTCAGTAAAAACTTCCTTCAAGTTGTTACTCTTTCTAACCACAAGTAATCTCCTCCTTGGGTAGACAACTTAATGCAGAGTGAAGGAAAACACAAACCTCGCCCTCCCTCTCAGTAATAACTTTCAAACTCTTTGTTTGCCTTGTTGCAGCTGGCTGGACGTGAGTCAGCCTCCTGCTCATGCATATTGCAGTGATGGAATAGGCCTGGCATTCATTATTCAGGAACTGGTGGTCGTGTGGGTGCAGTGCATAAAAGCCCAGCACCACCTCAGTTTACTTGTTGGTTACACCTGAGGCAGAAAGCAGCCGGTCCTCCTTTGTCCGGGGAAATGCCCAGGTGGTGATTAGCGAATGTGAGGTTAAACGCTGCGTGTGTTATTCGTGTGCAACACCGCCAACAGAAGGTGTCACGGTAACATTTTAAAACATTGTTTGTGTATTTAACAGTGTTATAATGTTTCCTCACCTCACAGTTGATATCTTTTCCTTCCTAATTAAAGCAGTAACCACCCTTTGAGAGGGAGACATCTTCTTGGGTAGAGAACTCTGAGAAGATTCTTCCTGTTTCCAGGATGTCACAGGTCACAGAATCCTGGAATGGTTTGGGGTGGAAGAGATCTTGAAGATTTTCTTGTCCCATCCCCTGCCATGAGCAGGGACACCTTCCACTATCCCAGGCTGCTCCAAGCCCTGTCCAACCTGGCTTTGGACATTTCCAGGGATGGGGCAGCCACAGCTTCTCTGGGCACCCTGTGCCAGGGCCTCCCCACCCTCAGGGAAGAGTTTTTGCATAATATCTGATCTGACCCTGCTCTCTTTCCGTTTGAAGCCATTGTCCATGAAAGGACTAAAAGATGACATGGAAATTTCTTTAAGTCATTCTGTATCATAAAGCTTCCATACCCTCATCTTAATTTTCTACTCTGGTACTTGTAGTTATTTCCACTGGAGAGCAGGTGATCTGTGCAGTCGTTCAGGCCAGGAGTGTGGCAGGACCCAGGTCACCTGTGAGATCCTTGGATGGGGTTTGCAGCGAGCACGCCTGGGGGAGCTTTGCCAGCCAGACCAGGTGTAATCTGTTGGTGATAACATCAGAAAGAGGAATGAGATTGTTGTTTTCAATACCAAAAAATGTAGTTTCGCTTTCAGGTGGTCTCTAATAATTGACAGTCCTCAAAACTTCTTACCTTTAAAGTGATCTTTCCCTCCAAAAATAATCAGTTCAAGTATTTTAAGTGTGCTTGTAGGAAGTATGGAAGTTACCCAGGCTTAGGGCTGGTAGTCAGTTTGAGAGCTTTAGGGAGAGAAAAATCCATTCACTTCCTTTAAACAGGCAAAAGTAAGATATATTTTGATAGGTGTGACTCTTATTTTCTTTCAGCAGAAGCTCTGCAGTGACCATCACTGTGCATCTGCTTTTTTAGAAGGAGCATTTGGCTTAGAGAAAAGAGGAAAAATGGCAACAAATGCTATTCTGTTTCATTCAGCTTTTCCCAAAGACACTTACCATGACTGAGTCACCATCAACGTGGGGCTTTACACAAACCTTGACTTGGTTTGGCTTTCCACGCCAAACTTCCATTCTAAAGATTGCACGGAATGATGCAGATTGGATGTGTCACGTTTACTAAGGAAAAAACCCATCCCCAGCTGGTGGTTCTGAAAATCTAAGCTGGTGCAAATGACCAGGAGGGCTTAATGAGAGGACTGGTGGCAGTGGCAGAATACACAATCCCAACGTAGAGGGATGTTTTTTCCTGTTGGAACACCGAGTGTCATTGTCAGGCGCCTCCCTGGATGCAGTTGAGTTTAGAACAACGTATCGACGAGTGCTTAAATTGTGGAAGTGCCTCTTAATGATGTTAAATATGACAAAGTTTTAAGCAACTTTGGTTACGATTTCAGGAGCTGGCATCCCAAATCTTCCTAATTGTGGAAAGTAATGCTTCGAGCTTCTGTACTTGCTGCTTTCTCTGTGCAAAGCCCACAGCAGAGGGGAGCAGTGGTTTTTGGGGGGGGCATCTGGCAGTGTGGAGCAGGCAGGGCAGTGAGCCGTGGATGTGCCTCACCCTGGCAGCAGCAGTGACAGGGCTTGCTCCCCTTGTTTTAGGGCATCTGGCAGTGTATTTTCTTCTGTCAAGTGAGTCACGTTTTCCTAGCCTGTTAAACTATTGCTGTGGTGTGCACCGCTCCAGTGCACTTTTTGTCTTAAAAGTTTTGGGCCATTCATTTGCTCTTCAGTTCCTCTGGAAAAATATGAAAACAGGAAAAACATGAAAACAAACAAAATCCCGGCTTTTTGTGCCAGGCAACTGAATTCGCATTTCCACATAGTCAGTACTGAACAAATTCAGGTAACGCTTGCGTGAATTTCAGCTGATGCTTTTTTTTTTTTTGCTGAGAGTGTGCTCTGCTGCGTATAATGTTCATTTTTGATGCAGTGAAACTGTGGGGTTGTTAGTCCTCTGTTGATCCACAAACCCTCCTGGTTTCCTTTGCTCTCGTGTCCCTCTCTGGATTGCTTTCAGGAGGAGAGCATTGCTCTGCCCGCTCAGACTTCTAAATGCCAGTGAGTGTCTGCACGTCCAGCTGATGGAACTGTACAGCTCGGTTGTACAGTTGCCAGATGGCTGTTTGGTTGCAGTTAATCTGGCCTGAATTTGTTTATCTGCAGAAGTCTGATGGTATTTTTATAGAAAAAGTGCATAATACCTTTGAAATCGCAGCAGCTGGGGAGGGAGGAGGAGCAGAACAGTTATTACAGGTGCAAAGTTCATGGGAGAGATGGGTACGGGTATGAGCAGGTGAGCTCCCTTGCCTCCGAGGGAGACCCCAGGTTTTAGGTCCTTTTGCTGTCGGAGAAGAGAAGCAGGTTGCAAAGTTTTAGGCATCATTTCTCCCAGACACCACCTGCAGCAGGAAGTAGGTGTGGGGAGAGGAAACTGATAGCTGAGGTTGCCTGCTTGCCTTCAGAGTCTCTCTTGCAGAAACAGGCTTTCAGTTTTTGGGAGGTGGCCAATTCTGCTCGTCAAACCCAGCTTCATGATAGGCAGTTCACACCCAGGCTTGCCACCTCCTGACACAAATCTGTTGTGCTATTTCACTATTTGTCCTTCGGGCTGTTAGCGGACGAGCTTAGAGGAGCATAAGTGGTTTGAAAGACTCCTTTGAAACAGTGGGGTTTTTTTGTGTTTTAAGGTTTTTGTCCTTGATTTTGTTCACTGTGAAGGTTTGATGGTTGTGTTTTCAAGTGTTTTCTTTTTGCCTTTTCTTTGTTCTCTCATACGTATTTACACAAGTTTACTGTGGGTGCAAGGTGTAGCAGTGGCACGGTCTAAAGCAAGGCAATAACCCATTTTGTCTCGTTTGAGGGCAGAACGAGTAATTCTTAAGTGTTTCACATTGACAGTGATGGATAACTTCTGTAAACGATCAGTTCTAACATTCTGTAATCTAGAGGACTAAACAGTTTAGGTGTGAAGGAGCACCGAGTCTTTCACTTTCAGGTTATTGGTTTACTTATATAGGTCAGGAAAGCAGTAACAAAATCTGCTGCCCTGCAGCTGCCAGATTGTACTATGTCAGCCTGCACGGGGAGAGGTCTGTGGGACGACTGACACCTTCAGCTTTCAAGACTGTTTAGTGCAGGACTGTCATTGTTGTCCTCCTTAATTTGTTTTTTAAAAAATGACTGATAAAAGCAGAGATAGGAATTACACCGGGTTTACCTCTGGGTGGGTTAAGAGATGAGTTATTACTACAGTGACTTTCAATGCGCTGTCTCTTCTGGTTTGTTTATCCTGTGTCATGCGGTTGTGGTTCATGGAAAAAGTTACAGGTAGGTGAGGATGACGAGCGGGATGGAAAAGGAGGAAGGCTTTGGGACCACCTGGTGTGCAGAGGCAGATCATGTGCTGCTGACCGGTGAGTCACGGGGGAAGGGACTGAAGCGCCAGTGTTCCTGAGGAATTTTAGAAACGCACCAAGGGTGGAGGGGAGCTGTGCCGCTGGAACGGGGATCGTTCAGCAGCGGCTCAGTTGGGAAAACAATTATGCAAGTGACCTTTGTTGAGACCTCTGTGGACTCAGGAGCCAGACCTTTGGGAGATGCCAGAGCTGCCGGTGTAAGCAGCCACCTTGGATATCTTGTGATAAACAGACTTGTCCTTTAGACCTTGTATTTACCTAACAGGATTGTAACCGCCGGGTTACAACAGCGCTCAGGTCCCAGCTGCTGAGCTGGTGCTTTTTACCTTGAGGGTGTTGGGGGATTTGTCACTTAGGCTGGGAGGTTTTGTCCTGGGGCACTGTGACACACACCTCTGCTTCTGCTGTCTTTCAAGATTGTAGAAGTATGGGATATGTTGGGAATCAGGTAGGATAGACAGGAGCTAAGAAGACCTGAATGACTTTTTTTGTGTTAGATTTCTGCGGGCTCGGAAGTGAGGGAGTAAGACCTGGTTTTTGCAGTGGTAGGGGGTACTCACGTTCAGTATGGGCATTAAGATGTGAGGTGTGTGTAAGCAAATCACTTTGTAGTAGGAGTGGGTCCTTCCTGGTGGCTTCGAGTTCCAAAATGATGGTTCAGGTTATTCATAGAATCCTAGAATGGTTTGGGTTGGAAGGGACCTTAAAGATCATCTTGTTCCAACTCCCGGCCACGGGCAGGGACACCTTCCACTATCCCAGGTTGTTCCAAGCTCTGTCCAGCCTGGCCTTGGACACTTCCAGGGATGGGGCAACCACAGCTTCACTGGACCACCTGTGCCAGGGCCTCCCCACCCTCACAGTAAAGATTTTTTTCCTAATGTGTAATCTAAACCTGCCCTATGTCAGTTTGAATCCATTTCCCTTGGTCCTGTCACTCCAGGCCCTTGTTCCAAGTCCCTCTCCAGCTCTCTTGGAGCCCCTTTAGGAACTGGAAGGGGCTCTAAGGTCTCCATGGAGCCTTCTCTTCTCCAGGCTGAACACCCCCGGCTCTCTCAGCCTGTCTTCATAGTAGAGGTGCTCCAAGCCTCTGATCATCATGGTGACCCTCCCCTGAACTCACCTCATTCCTTCAGTCATTGATCTGAGTTCAGTTTCTGTGATGTGAGCGAGCAAATCTTTAATCTGTGCCTGGAGTAATACCAGCACCTTCACAACTACCTGGAAAGAGGAGCTGCAAGCGATGGGGTTTGTGATGTGGTGCCTCCTTAGTGGCTCTGGTGAAGGAGGGGTGACTGCCAGGGGTGCTCTGGATGTATCTGCAGGGCCCCCTCGCCTCCTGGACCTGCTGCTGCTGTGCTGCTCTCTTGTGGGTGCGTGGGTGGCTGCACTGTGCTCTCTGGGAGGCAGCTCCTGGTGCCTCCAGGACCCGAAACCTGGTTAATGCTTCTGGCTGGTGTTAATGATGCCCTTCAGTTCCCACCTCAGGAGAAGGCCGTCACCCTTGGTTCCCTAATCTCCTTCAACATGTTGTCTTCAGCTTTTAGGACGCATGTGTATTTTTGTACTCCTGTATATCAGTGATGAGAAATCCCTGAGGCTGCTTTTCCTCCGTTTGCCTTGACAAACTCCTTTGTGTCACGCAACACTTCGGGTTTTGTTGTTATTTCTTTATTTTTTTTTAATGTAAAGCCTTCAGCATCCTACCAACTGGGAAACATTTTTCCAAAGGAAGATGTTGAAATGTACAGTTGGAATAAATTTGGTAGATTAGTAAGATAACAGGCTTTAGACAAAGCAGTCAGTAAACATGAACCTGTTTTACTTGTGAACACAAATACGTGTGATAGCCTTGACATCACGTACCATAACTTTCTGTGCCAGCCTGCAGGATAAAAGGGCTTTAATTGCTTTTGTTTTCAAACAGGCGTATCAAAACAGTGTAAATTTTTTTTTTCCCTTTTAATACTAACTGTGTTCCTTGTTCTCTGCCTCTCCCTTGCAGGCTTTGAAAGAGATGCTATATGCGGCTGTGGACCAGGCCCCTTCTATAGAAGGTAAGCAAATTGTAACCCACAGTTGTGTTTTTCTTGGCACTGGACACATAGTCCTGCTACTTTTCTGTCCTCAGTCCTCCTAAATTGGTAAACTTAATATCTTGATGGGCAAATGCCTGGCCTTTCACAGCCTGCATGCTATTTTTGATTGTAGGAACTCTTTGTCCTCTTTCGCTGGGACAATAAATGTTTTTGTGTAGTTTGAGACAGCAACAGCTGGATTCCTCTTGCTTATAAGGTCATTCAGTGGTGGAAGTACTTTCTTCATTGCTTGAGAATAGACCTTTGTTTTGCTGTGAGAGCCAGCCACTCTGGGAGATGGCTGTGCTGGAGAGACACTGGTTCCCGGTTTGTTACTGGTGATGTGAGCTGGAAGAGTCTCATCCTTTTGTTCTGTGTCCTCCCTGAATGCTGTGCTGCCTCTGCTGTGTGGACATGAGTATATCTTCTTGTTTGCATGTGTTTATTGCCTCTGAGTACTCCAGATTATTCTAGCAAGGTGTTTGATTTTAAGCTCGCTGCATTTTGAATGGTTTGTTTGATTAAGTGATGATCTGTGCAAAATTTCATAATGGAGCATATTTCTTTGTGTCTTTCTTCCTTTTGTTGTCTTTAAAGTACTGAAGAGTTTTTGCCTCTGTGTTGCTTCACTCCTTACTTTCTTGTCCTTCATGTGGATTTCCAACTGCTTTATAACCTCCTTACCTTTATTATTTTCACTTTGATCGCGGAGTTAATTTTATTAATTTCTGACCGTGGCTCTGGGCTTCTTGTGTATTTACAGAGCAGGAGAAGAAGTGCTGCTCCTGATGTAGTCAGTTGGCTAACATCAGTAATGCTGGTCACTCTTCATGTTAGGTCCTTAATTGCTTTCCTTTTGTTGATTAGAACTGGGAAATGAGGTGTGACGTAGTTAATATAATGTGATTTTTTCCTTTTTTAAAATTTAACTCAACTCCACCTGCTCTTTGATTGGAGTTTTAAAACCAGAGCTGCAATAATTAATAGGTTAAGAGAGTGTGTGTGGGATGGGGCAGTCCGTCCCTAAACTCTTCAGAGGTGCATTCCAAGCTGAAAACTTTGTGGAAGCAATGCTCAGGCAGGTGTAATTTTTAGGTTTAACCTGGCACTTAGTAGCTCACTCAACTCATCCTGCTGATTTTGTTAAATGAATCACAGTTTTCTCTAAAGTGCTAGGTTTCTTGAACTAGGTTTCTAAAGGTTATGGTCCTAGAATCCAAAAATCTGTGGGTTATCTTTGGAGAACTCAGCATACACTGGCAAAGAGGAAAGTCTTGCTTTATTATTTTGAGTAGCAAAATTGCATAAAACCCGCCCACAAACCTTTCTCCCCAACAGTGTAAGACTAAGAGGAACTGAAGTTTTCCGTGTAGGCCAAACTGGCTATATTAACTTTTAAAGACAACTTACTAATTTTATTGAAAACCCAGCATTATTTTTATGGGAGACTGGAGCAATTATAAGACTTTTTATTTTTTCTCCTCTCTTCTGTCCATTGGTTTATTATTGACAGTGTGAGCAAATGGTGTCTCTGCTAATAAAGCTTTGTAGGCTGATGTTGGAATGTGACTTCCTGGGCTTGGCTAGGGATATCTAGGATTTCAAGGTGTGCTTGAGGTGCTAGCTGTAAAGTGTTATAGTTTGGCATTTTGGTTTCTGTATTTCCAGTGCTTGTGTTACAGTGGTGTTCTCTGATGTGCTGTGATGTTCGTGTGTAAACATATTTGGCAAAGCAAGAGGAGGTGACAAATAAAATGATATTATATTTATGCTCTTTTAAACACTGTGAGGATTTTAACTTGTGCTTCTGCCTCCTTTGATGCTTTAAAAAGCTCAACAAAAGGAAAGCAATGACTTAAGACAGTTTCCATCAGTAGAACAATGTTCTGTTCATTTTTGGAGGGGTTGGGTCTTATCCTCTGTACTGTAGAGAATAGAACCCAAGATGTTTTGAACCACTCCTATTTGAGTCTGTCTGCCTGACCCGCCCTTAAGTGGAGAGCAGTTGCACTAATTCCCTCACCTTTTGTGCTGGAAATGGATCAAGGCCATTTCTCCGTCCCTGTTGCTTACATCCTTCTCCTTTTTAAGCCCTTCTGCCTTTGTTCATAGAAGCTTTAGGCCAGGTTTAGGGCGTGACTGCACACAAACTGTGCCCAGAACACTGCTCTAGTCCCTATCAGAGGAGATGGAGTAAGTTCCTTGCGTTTTGGGAGGGAATGTAGTAGCTATTGTCAGGGGCTGACTGCTGGCCTGCCTGTTTCCAGTTGAATATGGATTTTGCAATGGATACTTCTGTGTTATTTTGAGCTTAGCACAGAAACTACAGGGCTGTGCTGCTGAAACCCAGCCTCCCAGTATGAGCCTAATGTAATCTCGTTTTAGACTGGTCTAACTAAAATCCATTTGCTAATTGATCTAGTTGATCACAGACATGCTGCAGAGCTCCAGAGTTGGCTTTGATTTACCTTGCATGAATTGTAAGCTAATCTTTGGATAATATATTGGATTGTGAAGACAAGGGAGTTTTGTACAGCAAAGCTGAGGCTGTTCCTGGTTCTCATTCTGCTCGGCTGGATGTGTAATCTGGCATTTGTGAATGAATTTCTTAGATTTCTGCTGCAGGCTGCTCACTGTGTCAGTCAATAAAATTTATGTATAGATAGAAATGCTTCCTATTGCTTAGTAGAATGCTGAAAGCACTTTGGAAATTCTTTAAAACAACGAAAAGAAAAGCTACCCAACCAAGGCTTGTGGTAAATAATAGGCAAGGCAGGTGATAGGTGACCCATCCACCATGAGTAACTTTCTTTGGGTTTGTATTTAGGCATTTTCTCTTTGTGGATGGGTAAACAAACCTAGCTTCAGGATGACTCTTGAGTTCTGCAAGTGATAGTTCCTTGTGCTACTTCAGTGGACAAGGTGATGCTGGGAAGAGGATCTTGGCTCCAAACTGTGCAGTTTATTCCGTGGTTACGTGGTGACCCTTCTCCCTGTGCTACAGTGAATCACACCTATGTCTATCTGCTTCTCCTATTTTCGGGTAATAAACAGACCAAGATTTTAACAAAGACCTTGTAGATGTGGATAAGCAAAACCTATCAAGGCTGTATGGTAGGAGGAGGTTGTTTATAGCTGGCCCCTCACACAACTGCAAGGTGCTGCGGCTCCCTGTGTTTCATGAGAGTTACTCCAGACCGCAGCATGTCTCTTTTGGCAGGTCCTAGCTGTACACATAGATTTCTTTAATCTGTTCAAAGATACATTTTTTTCCATCCATCTGTCTCCTTTGTCATGACAGCTTTTATATGCCAGTGTTATTCCTCCAGATGCTCCTCATCTTTATACAAGGCACTCCCCTGATGAAACCTGCACCATCCTTCCACCCGAGCAACATCTGTACTAAATTAGTGTTCAGTCTGTTAATTCAATCCCGTGCACATCGCTGGAAAAGGTATCAAGTGGTGCTGGATTCCCAGCTGTACGATGAGACTTGCTTGGCTTTCTGGAGAGTTCTTTGGAGCGTGTTTGCTTTGTTAGCTGTTGGTTGCGTTGTGCTCGCTGTTACCGGAGCAGTCGGGATGAGCGGATGCTGCTCCCACAGGATCTCTCACAGCTCCTGAGTCCCTGTGGCACGGCAGGAAGGCCTGAATGCAATGTGCCAGGTCAGGCACCCTTTCTTGACCCTAGGGTACCTTTGGCAAGAATCTGTGATGATTTAGAGGTGAAACCCGAGCGTAGCTCTGTTTTCCTCTGAGGCGGAATGTGCAGTACTGCAAAAGCATGAAATTCTGACCTCACTCCCTGGGAGCGTGCTGGGGCTTTTTTTGGTTTTCGTTTTTTTTGATTCCTTGTCCTCCCACTGCTTCCTGTCCCGTTTGTCACCTAAGTAAAACAGGTTACTGGACCAGTCTTGCTCGGAGTGCTCCCGATTATTCCACTTGGTGAGCAGATGTGTCGGCATCTCCCCAAGCTCCTTCCGATGCCGCTCTTCTCGGCTGCAGCGGGCACAAAAGTGCAGCTGTAAATTATTCATCCTGATTATCTGCTCGAATGGACAGGGGCCACTCTAAATATTATTTCCTAGAATATTTGCCTTTCAGATATTTAAATTTAACCTCCCTTTAATGCTTGTGTAAACAAATATCGTTGTTGTAATATCAGATGGTACAGGAGCGTCCTGTTGTATCCTCTTATTATGGAGATTACTTAACCCAAATCCTGAATTCCAGTGGCACCATTCAAACAAGGATCACACTGGTTCTGTGGGGATGGAATGGTGTAACGGGGTAGGACTGGGGAGTACGGGTGCTCTAGGGTAGAATTCAAACCCAAAAGTAAGAGGTGGTGTTAAAGTAACACTGATTGGTAGGGGAAAAGCTTTAGTGGTGACAGAGATCCTCTGCTGGTGCCTGTAATCTTTGTGGTCACCTGTTTACTCATGATGGATTAGGAAAGCAAGAGGTGCAAGTTTGGGATGTTCTGAGAGTGCCAGCACTGGCAGCGTGTCCCATGTTATTCCACCCTTGTTTCTGCTTTCATTAGTAAAGCACTTTCCCTGTTAACCGACAGCTACAAATCTTTAGTTTGGATTTATTTGTGTTACTGAATAAACAAAATAGTATTCTTTAGGGGGATAAATAATCTTGGTGAATAAGTAGGGTGTGGGACATCACATTCTTTTTCTTTCCAAAGGAAGCTATGAGCCTGACAGTTTTTGTTATATGCAGACGTGCTTTGTAGGGTTGATCAAAGCCTTATGATTTGTCTGTATATATGCAGATGTCTTCTTTTTATTTCAAAATAAACATTTATTTCCAATTGCACAAGCTTACTTTGTAGCGGGTTGAGGTTTTGTTTACAGGGGAATGCTTAAGGCTTAAAAGTCTTCAAGAGAAGTGCTGCACATCAGAAGCAGCCACAAAGAGATTAATGCTTTGTCTTTATTTTACTGTGTTGTCACACACCCATGAGGACATCAGGGTTGGTGTCCTACACCCTAGATGCAGGTCCTTGATTCTGTGCAGGCTGTAATTCAGTCTGGAGGCCTTTGTATTCATAATTAGTATGTAAACTAACAAAAAAAAAAATAATCCCATGACAGTCCTCTTCTCGGTTGGAGACCTGATGCCAGGTATTGGATTAGCTGTAGAAAAATAGGTTATTGGGCTTGTGGAAAACGTTAGCTCCCAGAGCGTGCAAACGGTGGACAGGAGGAGAACTTGGCTGCGTACCAGCATTTAGAGAAGGAGATGATGTCTGGTTCCTCTTCCCTGGAGCAGTAAAATTTGAAAGGTAAACAGTGCATATGGTTGGAGTAGGGTCCAGAGAGAACAGCTGGATGCTCACTAAAATATTTGGAGCACAGATGCCTGTGTGAAAATGTGGCGTACCGTGTGTTCATGTAAAAGTCATTTTGCTGTCAGAAGCGGTTCAGTGCTCACAGCAAGTCAGCACAGAGACTGCTTTGTACCAAGCCCTGCCACTTTCTGTGCCTTCAGAGCACCCACCCGCGCTGCTGGGACAGCGACTTCCTCTGAGGTGCTGAGCACAAACAGACTGGACTGTGCTTCACCAGTAAGGAGTGTAATGTGGATGGGGAATAAAGGTCAGGTTAGGCACAGAGCTGGAGTCACAGAACGGAATCAGAGAGCAGTTTGGGTCAGAAGGCACCTATAAAGGTCATCTAGTCCAGCCCTCCTGCCACGAGCAGGGACACCTCCCGCTATCCCAGGTTGCTCCAAGCTGCGTCCAGCCTGGCCTTGGACACTTTCAGGGATGGGGCAGCCGCAGCTGCTCTGGGCAACCTGTGCCAGGGCCTCCCCACCCTCACAGTAAAGAAAACATCTTCCTTATATCTAATCTAAACTGACCCTCTTTGAGATTAAAACCATTACCCCCGTCCTAACACAGCAGGCCCTGCGAGAAAGTCTGTCCCCAGGCTGACGAGGAGTGACTGAGTGGTTGAAAGTGGCTTGTTGGCTGTGGACACAACCAGCCAGGACAAGGTTTGGTGTCGTTGCTGTCCCGCAGACCACAGGTTCTCGCGTTCGGGGCCTGCCGGTGCGCTCAGGGTCCCGCCCCGCCTGCAGCCGCTGTGAACTCTTTCGGTTCTTAGAAACCCCTTGTTCCAGAAAGTCTCCTGGAGCCCGTGGAAGCCTCCCTGGGGCTCTCGGCATGGTGTGGGACCACGCAGGGTAACCAAGGAGGTCATGGGGGGTGGGTGGTTTACCAGGTTGATCACTGTTTCTTTATGAAGGAAGCTCGTGATTGCGGAAATGCTGGACTCCCTCACCCTTTCCATTTGCCCCGTGGCCAGCTCGTGGCTGACACTCTGCTTCATCTGCATGCACAAGCCTGGAAACTCATGTTGCTGCTGAGAAAGCCTTCTGCCTTTTCCTCTGCTTTGTGGTGTGTTCTGTGTAACTTCAGCAGCAGCTCAGACTGCTCTGACGCATTCATGTTGTGTGAAGAACTCGAGTCCTAAGCGTACCAAAGAACAGGCTCAAGGCTTAGGAACAGGCAGCTAACTGAATCATAGGATATTCTGAGTTGGAAGGGATCCACAAGGATCACAGAGTCCCAACTCTTATCGCTGCACAGCACCATCCCCAGGAGTCACACTGTGTGCCCAAGAGCACTGTCCAAATGCTCCTTTGAGCCCTGTCAGGCTTGGTGCTGTGACCACTTCCCTGGGGAGCCTGTTACAGTACCCAGCCACCCTCTGGGTGAGGAACCCATTCCTAATACCCAACCTAAACCCCCCTAACACAGCTTCAGGCCATTCCCTCCCCGTCACTGGGCACCAGAGGGCAGAGATCGGTGCCTGCCCCGCTCCGTCCCCTCATGAGGAAGTTGTGGACTGTGATGAGTCTCCTTTTCTCCAGGCTGAACAAACCCAGTGACCTCAGCCTCTCCTCCTCTAGACCCTTCCCCGTTGCTCTATAATTTTGTCCTGTGCCCATTTTCCTTCACTTCAGCATCCTTCCGTATTGAGTGCTAGGAGGTGTTAAAGCCAGGATGATCCAAGAGCCGGGCGTAGCGCAGGAGGTAACGGTGGAAGCTGGACCTGGCAGTCCAGGCTGGCCCACAGGAAAGGGCTGGACCTAGAGGCAGGTTTCTCTGGCAGGTCTGCGAGCCTTCTGCTGCAGAACGGGCGTAGGTGATTCCTTAAGGACGTGCGTGGGGTGGCAGCAGCATCGGAAATGCTCAGCTGTGCCTTTTGTTTTTCTTTTCCCTCCCTGCATTTGCTTTCCCATACATTAAGATGCCAGTCCGTGGTTAGAGGAATTAACAGTGCTTGTAATTTAGCTGGAATGTGCCAGGTCTCACGTTAATGGTCAGAACTCAAGGGCTGGAAAGCAGATTTGCAAAGCTGGGAGATTGACAGCCCGCACTCCTGGGACAGCAGTGAGACATCAGACAGCACGGTGGCTGTACACATGAAGAGCACTGCACATGTTTATGCAAGAGGCCAGTATTTATTGCTTTGTTTCAAAAAAAAGGCTTTGCTAGACGTCTTAACAGCAAGATTTAGTGTGTGTGTGTGTGTGTGTGTATGTGTGAGGCAGCCTCTGGCTTTCTAGTCATTCCTTTGGCGCTGTGTTTGAAATAGGTGACTTGAATTATTAGACAATTAAGATTTTTGGATGAGGCTGTAGCTACTTAGTGAATAATGCAACATGAATTAAGTTTGATTGGTTTCTCGCTCTTTAAAAATGCATGCTGTGGGCAAGGGAATGAGCAGAGTGTCCCTGGAAGGAGATCTCATTCTTCTACATCATAGCTGCTTGTAAGATGCCTTAGAAAAATGGCCAACCTGCCAGTGCCCATGGAGTGGTGGCATCTCTGCGTGACGTGGTGGAGGACCAGAGGCTGCCCCTCCTCCCAGAGTGGTCCTTTGTGTTCTCTTAATCTGCTGCAAGGCCACACCACGAAGAGACTATTGCACAATTGGCCTCTCAACACCAGCAGGTCTGTCTCTTTGATTAAGTAATTTTACAATTAGCAACGATGTGGTGAAAAGTCAGCCCAGTCCTGGTGACGTGTCTTTCCTGACTTCTGAAGTAAAAATGAAAGCTAGTTGCATATTTCACCTGTGTTGGTTTTTTTTTAAACATGGTATCTGCAGCCTTACAGCTTGATATCCTTTTTGTAAAAGCAGATAATGAACTAATTTAAAAATGTAACTGTGCTTTTTGTAAATACATAATCTTTAACTTTAGTTACAGCTTAAAACTGCAAAACTACAGCATCTTGGTTTTACGAAGCCACTGGTAAAAAAAATTACTTCAAAAATTACTATATTATTCTATTTATTATATGGCCATGTAGTTAAGATATTTTAGATTGTTTTATGCTGCCTTTGTTGAGTGTGGTAACCTTTTTTCCCTGAATTAGTACAGCCTAAGTGTGAAAGCCTGATCCTATAGTTCAGTTCTTTTGGGAACTGAGAAGGGAAAACCATGGAGAGATATAAAGCATATTTTACTAACCTGTGGTATGACATGAGTACATAAAACTCCTTAGTTGTAAGGCAGCAGCACCACGAGTCAGAGTTGTCTATGTTTAACTAAAAATCACAAAGAAAACTGCATGAAAATACATACATTTACTTTTTAAAGTGTTTTTTCTCTGTCCAGGGCGGTGACTGGGATCACAGAGGGCACAGACATCACTGGGATGGTGCAAAGCCTTTTTGGGCACTGACTCTTCTCGAATTGTGCACTCAGCAGCTCGACTTCCCCTCTGCAAGGGGGAAGCCTTGTTTATCTCCTAGGAGATGGAAAACCAATTTCTACTTCTTGATGAGAAGCTGGCAGGCTATTTGACTAAACAAGAGAGGCAAGGCAGTGTGGTCGGGAAGAGGGGAATTGCATGCCATAACATACCAATATAAATGCAATTTATTCTGCATGTGCTATAAAGCCCCAGGCACACGTTTTAGAGGGGGAGTGAGAATTTTTTGCATGCTGAAATGCCAGCTCTAAATAGAAAAAGAGGCAAGTTTGGCATCCAGGCTGCGTTTATAACCTTGGTTTTATTTTTACTGTAATTGCTTTGCATGCTTTTATGGATGCTCCCAATGTCTTTGTGGGGCAAAGTGCAGAGGAGCTGCAGGGATCTGCGCGGGTGAGCCGATAACTCGGGATCTGTCTTGTCCCACGGCTGCAGACTTGTTCTGACGTGTGGCCGAGGCTGCTATGCTGGACCCTCCTTGCTGGGGTCCCATCCCTGCACGGCTCTGCCAAGGCACGGAGTTCCTTTGTTTTTTCTCTGCTTCTCGTGGGTCCTGTCATGGGTCAGCTGCAGGGGAAGAATGGGCACTGCTGGTCTAAACACCTATTTTTTGTTTCCGTTCTCTCCTGTTCCAGCTGATCGATCGTTTATATGAGTTTGTTATGAATCTCTTTGTTTTTCATGCTGTGTGTCAGGGCATCAGCAGCACGTGTGGTGTGGTTGCTAATGGTGAACCCAGGTCCTTTATGGGCTCAGCTGTAGGAGTGAGTCACGGGCGAGGCAGTGAAGTGGGGTAATAATGAGCAGAATTGGCTGATGGACCTGTAAAGTGAATTCTATAAATAGCTTAATGGAATTTGGCTTGTACTTCAGTGTTTTGGTGTGACTTTGTCTTTCTTAATCAGAAGTAGCAATTAGAAAGCAAGGAGAGAAATAATCTGAGAGCCTGATATGGCATTCCATGTTATTTCATGGTCCTTGAGCTCTGCAGCAGTCCAAGGCAAAGGTTCACTCTCACCCCTGCCCAGCCACAGGAGAACACACTTCTCCATTAGAAGGCTTGGCCTGGGCTGAGGCTTGGTTCTGCCTGCACCTTGGTGAACACGGGTGCAGGAAAACAACTTCTCAAAGTTTCATGTGCTATTGAAGCCTTTAGGAGATTGCAGTTCACTGTCATCTAGAGACAAAAAGGCTTCCCAGGGAGAACAAAAGAAAGGGAAAAATCAAAATACTTTTTACTTGTCTGAGATCAAACTAGATTAAATCGTGCTCACGGGTGATAATTGTGTATATAGAGATTGCGTTTTGGATGCTGTAGGTGATCTTGACATGACAGTCATTTATGGTGTGGATTTAATTAATACGACATCACTAAGACTTGTTTATTAAAGCTGCATGTTTCAAAGGATAAGCCAGTAAAATAGAGATTGTGAATGAAATTTTGAGCAGTTGGAGGCAGAGAGGATAGAGACAGGATGCTGAGCCTAAAGGGCTTGCCACACCTGACCAGCCCCATCTGCTGTCCTGATCCTGCTGAAAAGTGACTGCTGGTTCTGGTCAGCACTTCAGATCCTGCAAAAATACCCCGTGCATCAGGTGTGAGCTTTAGCAATATATCAGCAGCAGGGAGCCTGCCACAGCCTTATTGCTGTTCTCTTCAGCAGATGTCCTTTCTGTGGTGAGGCCTCGGAAAGGGAAGGCCCGAGGAGGGCAGCGAGGGGAGAAGCGGAGTGTTCATCTGTGTGCAGCCAACCTGCCAGGAGCTGGTCAGGGCTCGAGTCCTGCTGCCTGGCTCGCACTTCCATGGGCATGAGGGCACTGCTCTCCCCCAGCTCTGCCTTTGGCTCTGCTGTTATCTGCACCCGTGTCTTCTCGGAGGGGAAGAGTAGTTTGCTACCAGTGGTGTTAAATAGGACTTTGAACTCAAGCCTCAAAGGCTCCAAAAATCCTGACAAAAGACTTTTCAAATCTTCCCCTCCCATTTTAGAGATCCAAATGCAGCTCAGCTAGAATCGATCTGTACCAGTTTCCCTTTCAGTTTCTTCTGCTTCCAGGCAGCTCCTCCAGGCTCAGTTCCAGGTGTTGTTCTGGGCGGGCTGAGCAGGGTTGATGTGGTGGTAGCTCTCGAGACGGAGCGGATGTTCTTCCAGCTCAGGAGGAATCCAGCGTGATCTGGGCTCGGACTTGCCTAAGCACAAATCCGGGTAATGAATTAGTCATCGGACAGAGAATTCATTTCCCTGGGGACATGGAGAGGGAGGCTGGTGCAGCCCAGCTGTCAGTCAGGGACTGCTGATGCAGGAACTCTTCACCAGCTGAGAAGGTTCCCCCTGCTCTTGGTAATATAATATGTTAAGGCTCAGTTGCCAAATCCTTTAGTTTGGCATTTCACTAGTAACACGAGTCCTTCACAGCGGGTGCTTAAAGGCTTTGGTCTCTTTACCTAACCTACAGGGATATGTTAACTGGCTGCTTTGAAACCAAAGGCAGCAAACCTTAATTGTAGCAACTCTGCTGTCTTCTGCACGTGAGGCAATTTTACTGAATCCTTTTTGTGTGGTCAGCAGGGCATGCCAGAGGGTTTTGCCATCTCCATCCGTTTTGGGAGTGATTTCCATGGTTACTGAGATATATGGGTCACAGTGGGGTGAGTTTGGGAAGAGATGTTTCTGCTCTGTCACCCTCTTTCAACCTTGGCCGCAATTCTCATTCTGTTTTGGTTTCATTTATTTTTCCTCTCTTGTTTTGCATTCAGCAGTAGCGTGTGGCTCGTGGTGGCTGGTCTCATGTGTGGTAATTATTTTCTGAGATGTTTGGAAGCTTTATCAAGTAAGGAAGAGGAATTACAGCATTGTGTGCTGTTCTATATATAATTAGTTCAACGTCTATTTGAGATTTTCTCTTACGTGCACCGTTTCAGTCTTCAGAGTGGTTAAAAAAGGCTTGTGTCATTTTCCTTCTCCTGCCTTATGAATTTCTCCAGCATGACTCCCAGCTGTGCTGCTCATTTGGGGAAGTGCCGTTATGGCTCTTGGCCAAACTCTCAATTTTTCTGTTACCTTTGCTGGACAAGCACCACGTGCAGTAGCAGATAAATGAGTGAGTCTCTGCTGTAGCAAGGGGAAGTGGCACAAGAACTTCAAGATAGTGGTTGCTACTGTGGGCTTTCAAAATTTATTTTTTTTTAATACGGAATAGTACCTTCCAAATTTTAGCTTCAAGTTTGCCTTAACTTTCTGGTACCCAAAGGGCTTTATTTTTGTCAGCTCTAATACTGAATTGTGTTGGAAGTGCAAAGTTAAAATATTGCAGGGAGATTTATTCTGTGCATTTCATTTCTGTGAAACTTTTTACTTGCACTCTTTTCTCTGAATGTTTTGCAGTTACTTCAGCCATGATCATGTTGGAGTTTGGAAATGGTCTTGTGAGAGCATAGTCTGGGGAATGAAGTGTTCAGTTTCTGGTGCTGTAATGTTGCTGTATTGTCACTTTATACGAATTGCAGGAGATCCACTTGAAATAATCTAAACTAAAAAAAGAAAAAGAGAGGGAAGAAGTTTAGACGTAGTGCTAACTTCACAACTTCCTTAAGTTCTTTTGCAAATGTCTACCAGACCTTGCAGTCCTCACGTGATTCATCTGTTGTGAGATTTTTAAATAGAGGAAGTAAAGCCAAACCTCTCAGCATAATATCTGAGGTCAGTACAGGTTTCATCTTTTAGGAGCTCCTTGTAACTGTAGCCCAAAGAGGTGGTATTGTTTTAATTAATCATATTTTGTCAGATGAAAATAGTTAGCTGTAACAGCATGGAGAAAACTGCCACTGTGAGTTCTCTTCCCATTCCTGTCTTTACTTTTTCCAGTCCATTGGCTAGGCTAAGGCAATACATCTTGGACCGCTTGGGAACTGGTGTTTTGTCATTCTCTGGTTTTCAATTTTAAGCTTATTGACAGAAATGAGCAAAAAAAAAGGAAGTGCTTCATGTGCAATGCTTAGTTGCTTGAGCGTTATGTATGGTCAGAGTTGACAACTTCTCTATTTTAGGCACTGGATACAGATTTTGGGTTGGGTCATCGTTCAGTTTTTGCTCTTTCAAGACCGGCATTGTTGATATTTTTGAATCCTGAGTCCTACTTCTGGGTTTTCAGTTGGACTCCAGTTGTGCTGTGCTGGGAGCGAGCGCAGCTGCTTTGCGCTCGGATGGCGCTGCACTAGTTCTCTCTGCTTTGCATAACGTTGCCGTGAGCTTCCTTGGAAAGTTGATTTATCTTGATCTTCAGTTTCCCGTGTTGGAGGGTGACAAGAGGTTATTTGAACTGAAAACAAAGGCTCAAATAGCTATGTGAAATCTAAACAAAGCAGGGAGTGTGCCATCTGAGAGCCAGTTCGCTGTGTTTCATCCGGCGCTGCGCTCGCACACCACGCTTGGGGAATTTTTTGTTGGTGGGGAGGAAAGTTCCCAGTTGGGTTGCAAAGCCTGTGGCTGTTCCTGAGGAGAGGCAGAGAGGAGGCAGAACCCACCCACCTCTGCCCGACGACCTTGAATTCATCTCCTGGGCTTTCCTTCAGCGCGTGGGAGAAAAACTATCTGCTCAGATCCTAATAAGAAACGGCCTGTTTAATAAGCGTGCTGTACATCTATTTATTTACAGATATTCTTGGTCTGTAATTAAGGGAGGCAGCTCTGTTCCGTGCTGCCTGGTGCTCACTTCCAGGCTGGGAGCTGCTCGGGATGAGTGACTGCAGGCGGTGACGGCTCCGCGCACCCGTCTGTTCCCAACAAGCGGTTTTGCAGCTGATCAAAGCGGGAGGATTAGGCTGCTCCTGTGGAATTAAACTGGTGAGGAGGGGATCAATAGCAGCTCTGAAGCAGGCCTACCTGGACTGACAGGCTTTGTTGTCAGCAGGATAATGGGAGTAATTTGGTTTGGGCTGTTGTTTTGTTGTTGGTTTGGTTTTTTTTTTTAACAGAGGTATTGTTCTTTCTAGCGGAATATTTGCTCTTCAAAGCCCAAACCAACCGGGGTACTTCAGATGGAAAGCTGCACTGAACATAGCTCCACACGCAGTGCAAAGTTCTTCTCCACCAAGCTGTAAGAAATGCAGGGCATCCTTTGTGGGCGTGGGTTTTCCAAACACTTTTCTCATAAAGAGGGTTTTTGGTTCGCACACACGTATTAATAGTCCGAATTAAAACCTGCATGGATACTCTTAGGTCTGTCTTAGAAAGCAGCGTATTTATCCGAGCCATGGAGAATAACAGGGAAGTAGCAATATGTCGTGGATTCACTTGCCTTTTGGGCTCTAGGTGAGAAGTCAGGTTGTCTTCCCCCCCTCCCCCTGCCACATTTCTGCTTTTTTAATTCACCAGATATTCTCACCTAAATGGCATTTATTTAGGTAGCTCTATTCAAAGGCAGTCTTTTTGTTTTCTCTTTAATACTGCTTTTTATTCATCCAAAGTGCACCTCTATGCATAGTAAGTACTTGATAGGAGCCCATATAATCATCTTTATGTAAAAAGAAATAGCTTTTGGAAGAAATAATTCTTTTCACGTTCCGCACTTAAGCATTTAAAATTATTTTCAAAAACCTAATTTTCGTAGGCTGAATTGAAGTTTATGCAAGTCTTAAAGTTTCGGTGACCCATTAAGTAATAAAATAAATAAATGAACAGCACAGACTTTGATGTAGTGGTTTTGGAATTCTGTGTGTGGAAATGCCACTGTCCCTGTCCAGAAGGTGCTGGTGGAAGAGCTAAACCAGCTGCTATGAGCTGTGGCCTCCTCTTCGCATGCAGTGAGGTTCTTGTCTCTTCTCTTCCATTGTTGTTTTATTTCAGGTTAGAAACCAGTAAAAAGTCAGAGTTCCCTGTTAAATCAAGAGTAGAAATATGTCAGCGTGTCTACTACAGTCTGTTTCCAGTTACTGCTCCTGTCAAATTGGTTACATTCACAAAGTACAAGTGGCATTTGTGATATAGGGTCATTTTTAAAGGCAGATTTTGTGTAATAGCTTTTTCTTGTCATTTTATTTTTATTACAGCTTTCTTCTTACTGCACAGCGAGGGGTTTTACGTCTGGAATAGGATTTGGTGTCTGATTCTTTGACAAGCTGATTTTGGGTCTGGCTGCGTCTTATTTTTATCGATTACAATATTTCTTTTCTATTTTTTGGGTACCTAATTTAGTATTTGGTGACTGAAGACACTTGTGTATTCTGTAAAATTCCAGCGCGAGCGTTTGAACTTGGATTATGTGCTGCTGTTGGGGAGCGGAGGAGGAAGAGGAAGAAGCAGAAAACTGTGGTTTGCTTTCTGGGCAAGGAGTGAATTCCTGCAGCAGGCATGGTGCTGGGCAAGGGGGAAACCCAAGACTGATGGTCCTGAGCTGTTTCACTCCTTGCCTTTGCTAAATCTTGTAAAATTGTTGGAACTGTGACTCACTTTCTTACAGAGGGAGAGTAAGATAACGTGAGTAAGCTCAGAGCCTTTACTGCTCTCCACTACGTTGTTGATATATGACTTTTTTTCCTTGATACTGTTAAAACAGGCCTGCCAGACTACCTGAAAGGTATCTCGACTTGCTTATCTCCTATGGAAACCACTCAGTTCTGGGGATAAGGTCTGTCCTGCCTTGCCTCTGGAGTTAAATTAGCTGGTTTGGTGTAGGGGCTGTTACTTGTATCATTTTTTGTGGGATTTTATGGAAGCGTTGTTGAAAGTGTGGGCATGACTCCGCAGGATTATCGAGGCAGGCTTTGATGTGTGCCTCGTTAGACACCATCATCCTTATCCCATTGCCTGTAAAGTGAAGGCCACTGAAAGAGCACACAGATGATCTCCTAGAAACCATGAGCAGTGCAGACCAAGCCTGCAGAAAACGGCTTGGGATGTTTGTCACGACTCAGAAGCACAAAGAGATTTGGTGGTGGGTCCTGAGCGACTTGGAGCTTGTTCTCAAATTTTTTTTGCTTCAAAATCACCTTCTGTAGCACTTGTTCAGTTAAGCCACTGGGTGTTTTCTGTTTTCCATGAGCTGCACTCTCCTGAGCTTTCCCCTTTGTGTTTTTCCCTGGAAATTCTCCTTTCAGTGTAGTGATTGGACTAATTTAGTTTTGTGAGCATCTTCTGCCAGTCATTCCTGTTTCAGCTGTGGACAGAACCTCCTCAGTAACAGCCAGATTGCACCTCATCCCATGACCCACTGCTGTGGCTGGTTCTGGTGTCAAAATTTACTTACAATGCACTTCATTTTAATTTTCCCTAGCAGTTGGTGCTGGCAGAGAGCGAGGATCCGGTGTTCTGATTAGAGGCAGCAGGAGGGAGTTTGTCCTCTGCCGCTTCCCGCTCTGCATCGCCCGTCCCCGGCGGTGTGAGACCTGCAGGCTTTGCTTCTCCTGCTCTCCCGTGGGTCTGCTGGAGTTCCAGACCTTGCATTGTGTATTAGCGTTTTAATTTTTTATGTTTAACCTGTTTAACGTTCCACTTTACATCTTTCAAGCATTTCCTGTTGGGGGAGAGGTGACGTTCGTTTGGTTTGGACTCCGTGTTTAGCTTTAATCACCTGTGTGGCATTAAGAACTTCATCCGAGTAGAAGCTTGAGGATTTAAAAAAAAATCTGAGACTTCCCTCTGTTCTTGCTGTTTGTGTATGGAAGTGTGTTGGAGCGTTCCCTGGTGATGCTTCATTTGAATAACTTGGAAGTGTGGTTTCTTATAATGAGTATATTTATCCTGTGGAAGAAACTTTAATCATCCAGATTTTTTTTTCATTACTTCCTCATACCTAGTTGGAAATTCATGAAACCTGGTCGAGCTTCCAGGACCCTTAAGGACTTGCAATGTTGAAATCATTCATTAACTGTTCTAATTATGTGACTTCTAAGGCATGCCTGTGTGCTTCAGGGCAAGTAGATGTAATGACAAATACACGATACCTGGCCTAAATTGCAGAAACGCGGAATCATTAAGGTTGGAAAATACCTCTGAGATCACTGAGTCCAACTGTGAATCATGTTCACCACTAAGGCATGTCCCCAGGTGCCACATCCACACAGTTTTTGAGCACTTCCAGTGATGGTGATTCCAGCACTTCCCTGGGCAGCCTGTTCCAAAGCCTGACCACCCTTTCAGTGAAGAAGTTTTTCGTGATATCCAATCTAAACCTCCTCTGCTTCAGCCTTTTCCTCCTGTGCTGTCACTTGTTAGCTGGGAGAAGAGAAATGAAGGCTTCTCCTTAAATGCATCTGGGCTGATGATGTGACTGTTAAAAACGTTAGGGAGGAAAAAAAAAGAACAAAATATAGTGATAGGTCAGATGGTGATACATGGGCAGTGTGCATGGATGTTTTTGTTTGTCAGATACTTATTTGCAGGGCTGAAAGACTTGGCACAGGATTTTCTCCCAGGTGTTGATGAGGAATTTGGTTTGTTGGTGTTCTGTTGTTAAAATCAATAGAGGCAGTTTTTAAGAAATTTTTTTTACACCTACAAAGGCAAAAATCTTTTGCCAGTCAAGCAAACAGATCTATATTTTCCTGTGATTGATGTTGGCTGATACGGGTGGCATTTGAAATTCAAACTGCAGGCAGCTTCTGACATCTCTGTTGCAGGTGGCTTCTCTGAGGTGGACGTGTAGATAAGGCTGCTGTGTAGGCCTCTTCCAACATTAAATGTCAGAAAGGTGAGCTAAAATGAGTTAATTTTATTAATGCAGGTAAGTTGGAGCAATGACGATAGGAGGCGGTAATACGTTAAAGTGCATTTTAAAGAGCAGTCAGCCTGAGTCTTTGCATTCAGGAGGGGTAAAACAGCAGTAGCTGGAAACAAGAATAACAAAAGTTTAAGTTTTTCAAGGTAGAAGAGAAGCAGTTCATCTAACAAAAGCCGTACTGTCAGGAGCAGAGACAAACCAGCTGCTTGGGAGCAGCTGCATCTGCTGGTTTGTCTTGGTGGTCCTGCAAGAGTGTGGCTGCTCCTGCATTTCCACGGAGCACTGGAGTAAATTCTCTCAGACTCGGGTGGTAAGTGGCTTCACCTGTGCTTCGTCACCAAGTGCTGAGAGAGAGGCACGCTGGCACCACAGAGTTCGTTTAGATTTGCCCAAACGGAGTTTTAGTGTCTGTTGTAAATTAATTGTAGCATCAAGCACGTCTCTTGAAAGTGCTTGTTGGAAGGCTGCCTTTTGTGTCTGAGTGAGAAGTTATCTTGTTGATACAGCTGTAAACTGAAAATGAACCTAAAATTGAACCTAAAAGTAATTTTCTGTTACTGCGTCTGGAAGTGATCATTTGGAGCCTGGAGTGCTGCACAGGGAGGAACAGAACCGGTCCCATTGGAATTAGTAGGAAATTAGAGCTTTAGGAGCAGATCAGATCTCAGAAGTAAGCACGGAATCGCCGCCACCACTCGTGGCTTGTATTTCTGTTGCTTTCTTTCCCCTTGCCCCCGCTGGGACAGGGAAGTCCCAGTGACATTTGTCACAAAGGCAGAGTGTTCCTAGGGAAAACGCCGCTGCTGGGGGCTGTAGGACTCTGGAGCCAGCCTTGTGTTGTGGTGGCTCAGTAACCACGGGGTGCAGGAACAACACAGAGAGGCATGTGGAAGACAGCACACATTCTCCAGCTGTAGGCAAGAACTGGTTTTCTTGCATTTCCTTTAGAGAAACAATCAGGCTTGTTAAGATGATTAATTAATGCAGTTTTCAGCCATTAATCTTTCCAAAGACCAATATATGTAGCCTGCAGTAAAATCCATTAACATGCCGTGACCCTGTGCTAATTGTTTAACTCTTGCTCTATGAACAGCTCAGTACTGAGGTAGATGCACATGAATGGCATGGGTAAGAATGGCTCTCTCACCAATGAAAATATTTAATTATTGATAAAACTCATAATAATGCTGGCCCTCTTGCTCTTTGGTTGTTGACTGGCTTAGGTAGAGTATGTTATTAATGCTGTTAAAGGTATTAAGTAGGAGGGAGGAAGACATGATATGGAAAGGGGAAAATCAGTGCTGCATCATCATCACGTATAACCTTGGCCTCGTGTGAGGTTGATCCACATGACAACTCATTTAAAACTTGTTTATTTAAACCCCTTGTCATACAGCTCACTGGGTTTGGAAAATAAAGATGAGGGAAAAAGGAGCACAGTCAATGTTTCAGATGAACCACGGGTTTCATGTGACCGTGATTCGAGTGACTCCAGTACAGTGGAAATAAGTGCCCAGATGGACTGGCTGCTAACTGAAGGCAGTCTTTCAAAACCTAGGCAAAGTGTTAGTGAGAGCTACAGACAAATTTTGCAGAACCTCTTTTCCACCACTCTTTTACAGGAGTAATGTGAACACCTACTTAAAGGAAAAATCTAATGTGCCTGAAAGGATAGGCAGTGCTTGAACTTCATGAAGAATAATACTGAAGGGTAAGATACTGAAGGCTTGGTCACTGCAGTGACCAAAATGTTGATGGAAGGCAATGCTGATCTCCAGAATGATGAATAAGATGCCATGCAGTTATGGTTAGAGAAGTATGTGATTATCTTCATGCTCCTAATTGTATCAAAAGTGCTTGTTTACATCTCGTAAATTGACGTTTCTTGTTTAAATCTGCAGGGTATTCTTGATGCTGTTCAGTTGATTGTAGAAACTAATCAGGGGAAAAGGACTTGTGGCAACATTTACTCACAGTCTCAGTATATTTTCATTTGAGTCAATCGAGAGCAAGACACTGACCTCTTATAAAAAATCCACGTGAAGTCAAGATTCAGCTAAAAAATAAAACAACCAACAAACCAAACAAAACCCCCCCACCAAACGCAAACCCTTGCTGTTACAACATGTCAGGTTTAGACAAAAGAATATGATTTGTAGATTAACTTTTTAAAATCCTGTACTGTGGGAAGGCTTTGTTTTACAGCAGATGCTATTTAGGGTGTGCAGTAGTGGTGAATTGTTGTTAGAGTAATGGCAAAGCTCTGAGTTACTTCAAGACTCAATAAATCCCTCCTCGAAGTGCTGCTGGTGCTGTCAGTACTGTAAGTGCTTGGACATCCACGAGGACAGAGATCTGCTCTTGCCATGGCAGCAAGCCTGATGCTGCTTTACAGTACTCTGTTTGAAACTCTCTGATGTTCCTGGGATGCTTTTGGTCTCTGCAACTTCCAGGAAACTTTTTTAAACTTCCTTATACAGCTCCAGCTTCAATGGATATTAAATATCATTTGTCCCATGCAAGCCATCCGTTATCTGTTTCGGCAGCCTTCAGATAGCAGCATTCAAAGAAAGAAAAATGCTTCCCTCAGTCCTGTGCTTTTTTTGCTTTACTGTCTTCAAACAAGTTAATTTTGTGATGTTCATCCATTTGCCCAAGTTTCTTATCTCTGCAATCCAGGCTTGAGGATTCACTTGTGGACCTGGTGTTTTGGGATGTGGAGGGGATAGCTCTAAGGGTTAGAAGTAGTGTTATCTCAATTATTGGCTACTTCTGCATTTCTTCCATTAATCTTTGTAACTACCATAGAAGTGCTTAAAACTATGCATTTTCACAGACTGAATGGTGGAAATGGAGTTTTGTGCTGTCACAAATGCTGGCATTCCTGTGCCACTTGGATCTGGCTGAAGAGTGGGGTTTTGATATTTTGACATGGGCTATAAGCAAATCTAATGGTTCAGCCCTTTGGACCTCTGCAGCTGTGGCTCAGCTCATTCAGCCCCAGTTTCCCCCTGTGCTGGTCCTGCTCCACCCCTGGTATGTGTGCACACAGAAGAGAGTACTCCTAGGAGGATAAATTCCTGGTGAGACCCCCAGAACGCGCTACTCAGCTGTAGGAGGGAACTGCATGCTCATTATATATATATCTAATAATATAAATATTGCTGATTCCAGGGTTCCCTTTCCTCAAATCACTGGTTTCCCGTGGCTTTTCGGCAAGCTGATTGTAAATTGGGTCTGGTGGAAAGGAAGCTGATCTCTCCAGGGTTCCACCAGCTTCACTCTGGCCCCGGAGTTTGGGCCAGCAAATGGTGAGGTTTTTGTCTTACGACCACTCTTGCAGCCAAAGTGAGCTTTCTGGAACTCGTGTTACCACTGAGAAGAGGATGTCAGGTCTTTTAGGATGCTTTCAGATGGACATGAAACAATTGAGGTTTCTGTTAGTGTTGTGGGCAGTTTTTTGGCAAAAGCCCTCCAAGGTACTTGGCTGGTGCTAAGCTTCTGTCGCACACTCACCAACAGCTCGGACTCCTTGCTTGTCATTTGAGAGGAAGGGGGAAAGCGGAGTGGATGGCAGCCTGAAAGGTTTTGTGTGGCGTTAAAAAAAATTGTTTGGCTTCCATGAAAATGTTATTTGAGGAATGCATAGACTCTTTCCCAGCCCGGAAAAAATGTGGGATTTTTTTCTGTACGCTGCACAATTACAACTGAAGGGACTTTGTCCAGGCTTCCAAAACATGACTTGTATTGGCAACAGAGCCCAGGAATCCCTAACTTTCCTAAAGTTTGGACCATGTGAGAATTCTCTGTGATAAAACAGTAAAGCTGTTAATTTTCTACTAGCAATTGGGTCATCTTTCACTGAAAGATGAGTTTAAAATAACCAAAAACCTTGCTCAGAGAGGAATATTTGGTCATAGGTCTGGTGCAGGCAGATCCACAGGCTTCTCATCACATGAGAGTTTGGGACTTATTATTTAGTGCCGTTTCAAACACAAGGAACTTTAAATCTAAATTTGATTCCTACATAGAAATTAGACGTCTTTAGAAGCTGGAATGTATTCTCACAACAACTTTCATCTTATTTTAGATGAACATCTCCTGAGGTCACTCCTCTTTCTGTTTTGAAGCTCACACTGCCACAACATCATAATTAAATGGGATGCTTTTTCTAACTTTAACATGTATTGTTTGATGGGTTTTTTTGAGACATCAGAAACTGGAATAGCTTAAATTAGAATGGTGAGAGAAAAACAGATTGCTATTCATTGAAAAATAGAAGGAATCAAAGCAGTATTTATTTCACTTTTATAGCTGGTGATTTGTTTCAGGACCGTGTCTGTGAGCAATCAGCTCTTGTATCTATCTGCAGTCAAGGAAAGCTGCTGACATGATCTCCAGTTAATCTTTGTGCTCATTTGAGACTTAAGAGCTGCTGAAATAATGAGAACGTATCCTCTCTCTTATAACATTTGCAGTGATGGGTTTTCAGCATACATCCAATATTGCACAAGGTACTGAAATCCCGTAACTCTTTTTAAACAAAGCCTCTCTACTTGGCTGATCATTTGGATTGGGTGGGTAATGCAAGATGGCTTGAAATGTATTTCTGTCAGAAAGGATTATTTGGAAATTGATCTTTTCTAGCCTACAGTGTCTGAATGATTCTGGTGCTTGAGGTGTCTTCTCTATTTGATCAGCAAAGCACCTTCTTCAGTAACTTCTCGAAAAGCAAGAAACAATTGTGCCAAATACTGCTAAAGTCCAAGAAGTGTCTTTGCCTTAGCTATCCTGCCTGGAGAGAAAATGGCTACTCTAGGTAGGAGATACTGATGTTAACTGGAGTGAAAGAAAGGGAAGAGGGGAAAACCTGTGCTGTGGTATGAAGATCTACCCTACACTTCAATCCTGTTGCCATTTTTGAGATAATTCAATAGCAGTAAGACCCCATGTGTCTGAAAAGAAAGACAACAATTTCTCTCAACTCTTGGCACTCCTTTGTTCAGACACTGTAAAAAGCTTTGGATTGTTTTGCTGGAGGTTCAGCACTTAATATTTCTCAGGTGCTAAGAGGGAAGGAGCTGAAATCTGTTTTGGAGCCTTGGTGTCTTATTTTAGCACGCTGGCTTGGTCACCACCCCTGCTATCAGATAGCCTTAATCCATCATGGAAACCTACCTGACTCATGGCTTTCAGCTATGCTGTCTTGTCATGAATGATTATTTCCACTTGCCTGTGCCTTTGGATGTGGTGCCTTGTGCTGCCTTTCCTGAACTCGAGTCACTCTGGATGTCTTATGAGCAAAACCTAGTAACTGGCCAGGCTGATGATACTGAATTGTTGATGTACTTGAGCTTCAGCTGTCGCTGTCTCGGTGGGGTGTGGGTGGCCTTTCCTGTGCTGTCATGCAGTGGATTGTGCTTGTTTGAATCTGGCCATATACCCATTATTCTCCAGCTTCTAAATGTTGATGGCTTCCTACACAACTCTTAAAAACCCCCAAAACCCCTGTTTCGGGAGTGAGCTCTTTCCTGAGCTCTGGAACTAAGATTTTTTTTTTTCTTCCATGTTTCTCAAGTGGTGATTTTGGTGTCTGAGACCACTGCAAGCTCAGACTCAAGTTTTTTCTTTACAAGTGCCTTTAAGGCAGAAACTTGTCTAAACAGGCTTCCAGGGAGTTTTATTCTACCTACTTCCTTGTCTTATTTGAGGAAGGTGCTGATAAAACCTTGGGGCAAGGGGTGAGGGAGGTTTTACTGGAAGGCAGATGTGCAGAAACTGGGCTGAAATGGTCACGCACCCTGGGCGTAAACCCTGTCTTGTTGAGACCCTTGAGCAGCTGGACAGTATCCACATACTGTCTTATCTTCAGACGTGTCTGCCTTCCTGCTACCTACACCTGGCTTGCTAATTGCGGCACTGATTGATTTCTAACAGCACAGGCAGCTGAAGCAGCTTCATTAGCAAGGAAACGGGTTGTTGAAATGGAGGCTTGCTGAAGGGTTAATCATCAGTACATGGCCACCACCTGTAGATCCCTGCATTTCCCTGAGGAGATGTCACCGGTGGTACCGAGTGTGTTGTGTCTTAGTGACAACAGTTAGGTTTGGCTTTGTCAAAAGGACACCTCATCTAGAGAAATCTGCCCAGCGAGGATTTTTTCAGAAGGATCCTGTTTCTATTTTTTACACAGCAGATGATTCTGTAACATACTTTTGCAAGCATTTCTTTTTCAGGTCTAACACAAATAACGTAATAAGCAACTTTAAACTTCATGAAGTGGAGCTTGGGTTATTATGCACAGTTGATTTTCTTGCAGTAGTTAAGAGGAGCTCTCTGAAATAGAGAATCGAGACATTTTGTGGGAGGCCAGTTAGGGTCATCTGAAGTTTTCCATCTCCCCCACTTATTTCCTCTTCAGGGTTTTCTTTATTTTTTATTTTTCTTGTTCCAACCTTACAAATGCTCTCACAGAATAAAAGTACCTGTGTTTTACAAGGGGAATTCTTTCTTTAAAGAGCTGACACAGATGAGTGAGCATCACCCAGATTTGTCTCCTGCTTTCATGTACTTTCCTGATGGGTCACTGGAGCTGACCTCACTTATGCTGGCCACTCGTGCTTTTAAAAACACTAAACGGAGGGATCTGAGGCAGCAGTGCATTCTCCAGGGAACTGGTGTGACTTGGAGGATGAAATAGGATTTGGGTACAAGGTCGTGGCTTCCTTTAAACATGACATCTAGGCATAAAATAGTGCTAGCAGTCAGGATTTAAAAACAATTCACTCAGGAGAAGAGTAAAGAACAAATAACTTGTAGAGACTTTGCTTAAGCAGATTAGTCAAACATTTTGTAGACGTTTTCCTCCTTTTCAAGCACTGGCTGTTAATTCTGGCACGACTCCTTTCTGCAGTAACCCCCCAAGCCAGACCTGTATCTGATGCAAGTTGTGAATCTGCCTCAGAGGGCGGTGAGGAAACACTCCCACTTACTCAGATGTGGATTTTCAAGGTAATGGCCCTGACCCACACAATGAAAGGTCAGTGAACGCAACGTGCACTAAAGCAACAAAAAGGTGAGGTTCATATGATGGGCATCCATGATGAAAACTCAGAATTGTTTTATTAAATTGTGGTTTTGTGTACGGTACAGCACAATGTAGAATTATTAGTGTGACAGTGCAGCGTATTAAGAAAAGTTACAGCTTTTCCCCCGAGTTGTGCCGAGGTTTCTGACACAGCATTTCTGAACTGATGCCCTGAGACCAGCTGCTGTCAGAAAGCTGCTGCTGTGGAGCAGCCTCTCCTGGCTTAGTGAAGTTTTTGTTCTTACTGCCCGAGGACATCTGGCTGGTGCTGCAGCACTCTTTATGGTATTTTGTAATTGTTACCCCTTAGAAGTTGCTGACCGTCTGTCAGGATACACAGACTTCTGGTTTTTTCTTAAGATCCTCTAGGAACCAGGTTACCGTGAATAATAATAAATGCAGCATCCCAACCAAGAACTGTTTGTTGCTCAGTATTTAACTGTCTTGGCTTGATATTCTCCTTATAATGTTGGAGGATTTTTCCTAAATACTTGTGAAATAAAAGTGGAAAAGAAGGTAATTTTCCTTTTGCTCACGATGATGTTGTGTGAGCTGAGCTACTTTCTAAAGTCCGTGTGCATCTTTCTGAGAAGCAGCTGGTGAAATTCCAGGCTGAGCAAGTGAACAGAGAGCAGAGATCACTGCTGGTGTATTTATTGCAAACTTGTTTCCCTGCACTGATGTGGTCTTTAACTTCTGAACATCTCTGGCCCTGTAATGTTGTCGTCTTGTCTCTGGCGCCAGCTTCAAAACTGTCACTGCCCAGTTTGTCCACCTAAGCCTCCCACCTAGTAATTTGGCTTCTCTTAATTGATAGAACAGAGTAGAAGTTCCCTATATTTGACTCCTATTTACTTTAATTATAGTAAATTTTGTCAGAAATAAAATCCCGCTGTGCTTTGTACGTTAGGAAGCTCATCACAGGGAGCTTCGCGTTCTCCCATGGGTGGAAGCTGTTGTTCTCCCCATCAGCTGTGAGGCTGAATGGACACTGCACCTGTGTTAGTGCTGGAACCTGGAACCAAGATGTTGCCTTGAGACTTGGCAGCACAATGTGGTTTTCAGCCACAAAAACCTGCATGCAGCCAGCGTGGAAGCTGTTGGTGAGATTTGGTTGTGAAGCACGATCACCTGGAGCCCGGATCTGTGTGCTTTAACCAAGCAGTGCTGTTACTCGAGTCTACCTGCTCTGTGTTTATCTTCTTTGTGTCTCGAGCCCTGGGTGTTTATGACACAGGAATTTCTTTAGGGCATCCTTAACCCTCAGGTGTTGTAGAGGCACTGTGGACATGGGCAAAAACATTTGTAGGAATGTAAAAAAATGCATTGGTGGAGGATGGGGGTTGCTGCCTTCATTTCTGTTGTTTAAGGTTTCTTTGCTCACAGCTGCAGTGAGTTAGTTGCTCTACTTGTACTTTTCATGGTAGATTCAGTAATGAATGCCATCTGCAGCCTTGTTTTGGGGTGCTTTTTATCATCTTTGTGCCTTTGGTCTCCAAAAGTGCTGGCACAGCCAGCCAGGGAGGCACTGCTGCTCCAGAATACCATTACCTTGAGTTACTCTTTCATGTAGTAACTGGAGGGATAATATTCCCAAGTTCCACCTGCAAAAACAGGAGCGTGTAGCAGGTATAAGCATGCCTTTTATGACCCACTAGATGTGAAGAGCTCCAGGCAGGCTGTTTGTCTTGTAGCCCTCAGCTTTGACACAGCTATTACTGAGACTGGCTTTGGCTAGTTTTGTAATTTTGTAATGCTGTTGTGGCTGCCTGGCTCACCTCCATAACCAAAATGAAGGTAAATTACAGCATTCAGCACAGAAATGGATCAGAAGTTAACAATGCTTGTGTTTATAATGCAGTTGGAAATTGGTATTTGAGATGTCCTGGTAATGGTGTGTCTTATTGTTCTAGCTTGTTGGTGCCTATCCTGTGATCCAGGGATTCAGGAACACCTGAGTCAGTCTTTGGTGCTGTGCTAGATGAAAAGTGAGGCAGGGGGCTTTGAAAATTGAAAATATCTAGTCATTGGGTCTCAGGAAGAAGTTCTTCCCTGGGAGGGTGGGGAGGCCCTGGCACAGGGTGCCCAGAGAAGCTGTGGCTGCCCCATCTCTCAGTGTGTCCAAGGCCAGCTTGGAGGGGGCTTGGAGCAACCTGGAGCAGTGGAAGGTGTCCCTGCCCATGGAATGAGAGGATCTCTAAGGTCCCTTCCAACCCACACCGTTCTTGGATTCTGTGGTTAACTGCTGGAGTGGAGATGGGTTGTGGCTGTAGTGGGAATGCTGTTGGTTCTTTTGCACGTCGTTACAGTGGTTATGGATACAGCTCCTTGGGGGGACAGCAGTGCTTTAAAATTTCTGTAATTTTTGTCCTCCGTGGTAAGCTGGGAATAGCTGTGTCCTTGAAGCACATCTTGACTCTTTGTGGCTGAGGAAAAGATTTCCCTAAAAGCTTTTAGATCTCTAGTTTAGCAACAAGAGCATATAGCTGCCAAAATGAACTCCCTAAGTTGAGTTTATTAAGTCAGTGAGACTGGAAGGGTGGAGATGGAATGTCCAAGGGACTTGGCTGTAAGGAGGCCCTGGCAGCAGATTTTGCTGTCCTTCAGCTCCAAAACCATGTGTTTATTGTTCCAGCGTAACTGCAGGCACAGCTCCCTCTGCAGATTGTGCCTGACGCCCAGGTTCCATGGGTGGGCAGTGAGGAGGTGACTTTGAGGACCTTTAAGTAATTTTGTCGAGGCTGATGTACCGATATCTTGATGTAAAAAGACTTTTTACTCTCAAAACGGGGGGAGAAGGGTTAAGGGGATATCCAGAAACAACATTAGACTGTGACGTTGGAAGCAGACCTTCACCAGGCGTTTCTTCATAAATATCTTTTAGTAAGGTGTAAGGCGAAGGGGGTCAGATCCAGCTCACAGTACCAAGCTCCTGAGGGCTTCCACAGGGCATGGAAGAGGGTCCTCAAAATCTCCTAGTCTTTTTCCCTTTGAAATCACCTTTGGGAGTATCATGTTGGACTTCCATCATTTAAATACGTCCCCAGAAACCCAGGACGGAGTGATGTTGGAGATGGGATCTAACACAGGTACTATCAGATTTATCCTGAGAAAAAGTGTGTGGGGTTTTCCCACTTGCTTTAGGACTTTCTTAATTTAGATAAGAGCTTCTTTCTGGCTTCTCCTAGCTCTGCTCTGGCTGATGTAATTCAAGCCAGAAATGAGTATCCACACTTGTGTCCAGAACATCAGGCTTTGTTTGTTCAAGATGCATCAGATCTCGTGTGTATCATCAGCGCACGTGGGCAGTAACACGAGCGGTGAGTTCAGTGTTTGTGGGAAGCATCCTACATGCTGGCTGGGCAAATCTATCTTCCTTCTCCTTGGACAGGTTTTCTGGGGTGGAGGGGACAATGCTCTGGGAAACATGGCATGTTTCTGTGTCTGTTGTGGAGAGTTCCTGAAATGTCCTACTGGTGATTGTCTCTGGAGCTCCTTCTTTTCGGACAACCCGAACTTGACACAAGGAATCTTTAGTTAAAACTGTCAGCTTTCTTCTTGACCTGGAAAGGTGAAGTTCTCAGAAAAATGGGTTACATGTAACTGTAAATACATCCATGGATATCCCATCACTGTTGATACAGCTGTCACCCAAACCTCGTGTAAAAGCAGATGTGAAATCGATACCTACATGATGCCTCCAAGTCATGTGCAAACAAAGCTTATTTCTGGATTGCACTCTTTTGGCTCCAGGATACCGGAAGGGGCTGGGAATGGGGAATTCCCAACAGAGCGAGTAACTTTCACTGGGAAAAGAAACAGAGGAAACACCTTAAGAAACCAGTGTGCCCAATGCTAGCAAGCATCACTATTAATTATTATTTCAGGGTGATCATGTTTTCCAAATATTCGTCAAAAATCCCCCAGTGAGAATGGGAGAGATTTTGTGGAAGCCACCTTCGGGAACAGGGAAATGCCTTTCAAAGAACTATTGGAAAGCAGTGAAAGAACATATCCTTCTGTTTGGCTGTGTTCCTAGAAAATGCAGGCTTTGTTGGTGAAGACATAGCAGGGATGACCTTAGCAGTGGGTTTAAATATGTTTAAAGATTTAACCCATTGCATTCTTTGGAAGTATGTGTGTGTGTTCATGCCTGTACTGATGTGATCTATGTCCTTGGTGTATAAACCCTCTGATAATGTCAGAGGGCAGAAGGGTAGTCGAGGATAAACTCAAATAACAGGAAAACTTGGATTTGTCAGAAAACAGTCCTCTTTCTTTCAGTAAAACTGTAAGATACCTGCCATGGGAGTGCAAGACCCTTAGACTTGCATGCCTCTGTGCTTTGTGGGTGTGCTCGCTGGGAGCTGGCTGAAAGGTTCAGAATAGCTGCAGTAGGAGGTGTTTAAAAGAAATAAAATGGATCTAATATTGCTTTCCTGTCACTTCATGATTTTAATGTTTTTCGGTTTGGAAGATAGGAACTCTGAATGCCTTTTTTTGAATCTTTCTCCCAGCTGGGAGGTAGGAAGCCAGATCACATTTGATGACTGCTCAGGGCCACAGAGATTGCTATTTATTTTATTACTGGTTGTAGGAGAGGGTGACTGCATCTAACTGCTCCAGCAACCAAAAGCAATTAATGCTGCAAAGTGAAGAGACTTCAACTCTGACTTCAGACATTGTAAAATTGTGCAGCTGATAACCCAAGAGAGGGAATGAGGGAAATAAGTTCTGCTGTGTTACAGACTGGCTGTGAACCCTGTGTCACTGAGAGGGAAAGGACGTCTGAGGGCAGGAGCCCCTCTGCCCTGGGGACAGGCTGGGAGAGCTGGGAGTGCTCACCTGGAGAAGGGAAGGCTCTGGGGAGAACTTAGAGCCCCTTCCAGTGCCTAAAGGGGCTCCAGGAGAGCTGGAGAGGGACTGGGGACAAGGGGTGGAGTGATAGGACAAGGGGAATGGCTTCCCACTGCCAGAGGGCAGGGATGGATGGGATATTGGGAAGGAATTCTTCCCTGTGAGGGGGGGGAGGCCCTGGCAGGGGTGTCCCTGCCCATGGCAGGAGGTTGAAACCCGATGGTCTTTAAGGTCCCTTCCAACCCAAACCATTCTAGGATTCCCTGGTTCTGTGATTCTAACAATTCCAAGAACTGGTCATGATACTGGAGATAATTTTATGAACGGAATTTGGCAGAGGTGTGAGTAGTCTTGTCCTTTGCAGCCACAAGTGCCTTTCAGAGACTCTTTCCACATGGATGCTTGCAGGAGAACGATCTGCTAGGACAGCAGTCTTGTAAGAATTGACATAGGAGCAAAAAATCTCTTCACCATTAAGAAGTGTGCTAAGTGTTTAGATTTCCTGTTTTGCGGCGAAGAACTGAGTGTCTTGGGGTTCTCCCTTCAGCTTTGTTTTTGCAAGCAAAATGTGAAAGCATTCACTGCACCCTTCTTGTTACCAATCCTTAAGAAAGAGGAGGTGGGGGATCTTTTAATGGCAGCTGGATTCCAGGCACAGGTAGATTGCGAGGATGACGTTTGTGTGGGCTGAAATTGGAGTTTATTTTTCTTTTTGATGTGTCTTTTGTTATAGATCTGCTCTCATCTCCCTGGAAGCTGAGGAATTGGAACAGCAGTCAGAGAAGTAACAGAGGAGCAGGTTTTAGGAGAAGGCAAAGCTTATTAGGGACTGGGAGAGTTACCTGACTGTACAGCTAGTAAACACTTGAAAAGGAATATATTTTCTTTATACTAACCATGCATTAAATGTAGCACTTGCTGCTGCATTTTTTCATTTTTGAGATTATTGTGGTGTTATATATATATATATATATATATATATATACTTTTTTTTTCTGTTCCTTGAGCTTTACAGTGAGCTGACTGCAGGCTTCTGCATTGCCTCCCACCCCTGAGCCTGCCTCTGTCCTTGAGTTGTCCTTGCTTTCTGAATGCACCAGCAACACTTCATGGAAAGTGTTACTGCACTTGAGACACGGAGATGTGTTCGGTGGAGTCACCTAATGTTGTGCTGGGCCAGTTACTTGAATACATATTTTCTTTAATCCTTCTGAATGTTGTTCATTTTATATGCCAGACTAAACTGTTTCAGAAAGGACAAGAACTCCACTTGGAAGCGCAATGGCAGACTTGGGAGGATGCTGCGGCTTTGTGATGCCTAAGTGCTTTGTGCTAGGTGTTCAAGGTGTGTGTGTGGGGAGTCTGTGAATAATTAACAAAACCTGTGTGCTTCATTTTCTTTTGATTGACTGAACAGGAGGGCTCAAAGTGGGTTCAGCATTCTGTCTTCTTGCTCTGTGTTGATTTATCGCTTTGATTATTAATCTTACTGAGCTGAATTTTATGCAAGTCGTCTCTCGCATCCCCGTGAAGGAACAAAATGTTGCTATAATAGTTACCCAACTGTGGAAATTAAGATCAGGAAACTATAGCAACTTTCTTGCATATTATTTTCACAGTTTTGGCTGATGTTTTATCAAGGACAGCACACTCAAATGATTGATTGAGACCCCTAGAAACTCATAACACGACAAGAATGGGTACCAGATAAGTCCTTCCTGGTTTTGTCTACTGCTGGTCTTATTTTTCTCTTTGTCTGTCAGCATTTTGTATTGAATATCTTTGTACTGAATATTCTTCTTGGGCACTGTGTTGCACGTAGGGTTGTAGCAAAGTGTGTAAATGCACCGTGGTGGGTGGATGTGTGTGTAAATGCACCTGAACTCTGAGCAGGAGCTGGCCTTGATGCACAATCCTTTACTTTGTACCTGAGAGAGAGACACAGCTGGGTGAGGGGTTGGAAAAGTGAAAATGGGAAAGCAAGGCTGCTGGAAAAAGATGGGATTTCTCTATCAGACCAGTTGTGTGCAGTGCTGGTGTTGCTCTTCTCCCCCACCTGCGTATCCCGCTTCAGGAGGCTTGGACAAAGCTGGGAAAGGTGCAAAGGAGGACAGTAAGGATGAATGAAGGTGCAGAATGGCTTTGGTGTGACTGTGTTGATTAGCACCATTCAGCCTCGAATAAGAGAACTGAGAGAGGTCTGTGTGATTAAAAAGATGAGAGAGGTTTACTCTTTCTTCTGAAACACGAACTAGGGGACATCAAATGGAAAGAGAGGATGCCAGATGCAGAGCAAAAGGAGTAACTAATTCTGTTACAGGTGTTAGGAGGAGTCTGTGAGATCAAAAAGGGATCAGCAAATTCCCTTGCACACAAATATATTTAAGCTCTGAAAGCAAACTCTGGAAGGCCCTTGACCACAAATAGCTACTTCTGGAGAGGTTATTCAGAGGAAGCTTCACTTACACAGTTCCTTTGTCATCGCATCTTTCTCAAGTCAAAGCATAACGGCTGTAAGAAGCCTTTATTAATTATTGTGAGATGACTTGCAGCAATCTTTGGGCATTTAGTGTGACGTTTTGGTTACTTCATTAGTGCTCCTGTTGCTGTATGAGAGCATGTAGGAACTGTAAAATTTGCTTGTTACTAGAGTGTCCTGGCAATGCAAACCTCTGGAGGCGTCCCTTTTTGCACATTTTAATTTATGTGCAGTGTTCCTTTCACATCTCAAAAAGGGGTTTAACTGCATCTGTTTGTATAAAACAGGAACAATAATTGTGTAGGCAGATGTCTGTTAGAGCTACTGGAAGTTATTAATGAAAAGGGTGGGACTGTTACACCCCCTCTGCTTGCTTTAAATTAAAGAGGGATATGGTGGGGCAGATGTCAGTCCCTGTGTCTCGGAATGGTGCATTAATTTTACTCTGTCTCTTGGCAAAGCAGCCAAGTGCTGTAAAGGCATGGGATCCATCTGCAGGCATGGTGAGGTTTACTCTGGGGTGGTTTGTGGCTTGCATTTATTGTGTCTTCTGCAATCAGAAACAAGAAATGGCATCTTTAGAAGGTATGTTAAATACTGTAAAAACTGTCTGTCACTTGACATGGCAAGCTTTCCTGCCTATGGACATAGGAAATTCGGCAGGCATTGTGAGCCGTTTCCTCAAATAAATCACAGTGTTTTAGGAGTCGTTTAATAAGTGCTGTTGAAAGTTCTTTCCTTCTGGAGAATGGTGAATTATTATATTACTATATGATGTCTGGTAATGAGACGTTGTCCATCACTTGACGTAGCACTGTTGTGCCCACGGTCTCTAGTTCCTCTCCATCCCCACAGCAGGTCTCAGTAGCCAGTTGTTCCTCTTGGTGAGATGCTGAACACCCAAGGGCTGCTGATAGTCTTTGCTCTGATTCCGGACACCTGACGATACAAAAGCTCTCTCTTAATGTGTTGGCCATAATGTAGGTGGGATTGGATGCCTGGCTTTACATGTTCAACTTTGTCCCGAACAGCCTGATGGCTGCTCTAGTGCTGTAAGCCTGGGTGCTGCTGGCTTGTCTAATCAGCCACTCGTTCAGAGCCTGACTGCAATCAGGGGAGGGGTGCTGGCTTTGGGGAGAGCCTGTTTTGATGCTGACTGATAGAAATGAGGTAGTTCTAATTCAGCAGTGCTGGCACGGGGAGATGAGTGCGTGCTCACGTCCCCTGCCCGGCCCTTGGCAGCTGTGCTCCGTGGGGATGGTCCCCGGGGCAGCGGTGCACCTGCGTGTCCGTGGGGACTGCGATGTTGTCTTACTGTTTAAAAGCTCATTACGGTTCCATCTCCCCTTCCTAGCTCCCTCCTTGCCCCCTCTGGCTAGCTGTCCAGGCTTTTGTGAGCAAACCAGAATTGATCATAGCAATTAGCTAAGCCCAGGGGACATTTTGAAATGCTAATGTATATATTTTTTTCCTTGCTATTAGATAGCTCTTTGCTACTGCCAATGATTTGTGCCTTCTCGCTCTGATGCATTTGCTCCTCTTCCCTTTTAGAGTTCTCAGTAGACTGGTATGTGGGTAACATGGTACCCTTAGATGTTTGTTTAGCCTTAAATTTCCAACTCACTATTAAACTGGTGATATTTCCAGCAGCTGTTAAAATTCTGCTGGTGTTTTTCCCCCTGAATTGGATGCTCTTACACAAAAGATGCAGAGCAAGTGGCATTTAATTCATCTAAAAGATGAATGGCACAAGTGAAGACTTTGTATACTCAGAAATAACTCAAGAGCCAAGCCGCTATAGGCTTTTAGAGGAGTTGGGTTGTTGGAGCTGTTTCTTGGTTGTAACTTCCTTACCTTGAAACAAATCCAGTTGAAAAGAAGAATGTGTAAATATTTGGTTAAGAGGTGATGGGACACTACTGTCTGAACCTTAAAGCTAAGACTGTTATGTATGTCCTAACAAGCAGGTAGCTTACCTCTTCTTGGGAAATATTTGTCTTTTTCCTACAGAAGCAGCATTCAGTGTCCTTTTCTGACTGATTTCCTCCTTTTTTGGCCCACGTTCAGCATTAGCCTCGGTTCTGAAGAAGTGGAAACTCAACAGAAAGTTGTGGCTTGCCAACTGAGAATCTCAACTGATGTGACGGGTTTGTAGTATTGACTCCATGTGGCAGTTCTAATCAAAATAAACACAGCTCACCCTGGGAACTGGATGCTTGCCTTGGAAAATAGGATTGAAGAAATCAAACCTTTAGTATTTTAGTCTTTAGGATGTCATTGTAAACACTTAAACAGCAATGTTGTTATGTATTCAAACAGTTTCCTCTCCTTCGTGTCACAAGTAAGACCATCTCTTTTAGGCTAATCTGAATTTTTCCTCTAAGATTATTAGTTATTAAAGCTGTTATCCATTTCTGGGGCTGCTGGAAGTCCCCACATGCTGCAAATTTAAGGAAGTGGGAACATCTTGTACCAATACCCTTCTTAAACTATTTTTGTTTGTTTTAGAAAAATGCCAGACTAGCTTGGTGTATTTCCAGCTCACACCATGGTGGTGCTCTGTTCCTTTGCTGAATTATTACATGGGTTTGTAATGTGAGTTTGTGGGCATTCAGGGTTGAATCGTTTCTACCTCAATAACTAGGCCCAGATTTACATTCTATACTTTTATAACAAAATGTGAAGTTAGGTGTTTCTGCTCACTCTCAGTATAGAACTAATTCTGGGACAACCTCTGTACCTAGTCACTCGATGCTCTTTTTTTTGGGCTGCATCTTTTTGATGTGAGAGCAGGTATTTTAACTGGGGAACTTGTCTCTTATCGCTTAGGTGATGGCTTAGGTAGGTGGCTTGTATAACTTAGATTTTCAAGGCCCTCCCAGTCTTGTGCTCTCTTCTCAGTGTTAGGGATAATTCTTGGGTGCCAGCACTAATTTGGAGATTAGCCAAACATACCCTGGGCTGCATCAAAAGGAGCGTGGCCAGCAGGTCAAGAAAGGGATTCTTCCCCTCTGCTGTGCCCTGGTGAGAACCCACCTGCAGAGCTGCATTCCATATGTGGGGCCACAACGCAAGAAGAACGTGGAGCTCCTGGAGCGAGTCCAGGGGAGGCCACGAAGATGCTCAGAGGGCTGGAGCACCTCTGCTATGGGGAGAAGCTGAGGGAGTCGGGGTTGTTCAGCCTGGAGAAGAGATGGCTCCAGCGAGACCTCAGAGCCCCTTCCAGTGCCTAAAGGGGCTCCAAGAGAGCTGGAGAGGGACGGAGTGATACAACAAGAGGGAATGGCTTCAGACTGACAGAGGGTAGATTTAGATGAGATATTAGGAAGAAATTCCTCGCTGTGAGGGTGGGGAGGCCCTGGCACAGGCTGCCCAGAGAAGCTGTGGCTGCCCCATCCCTGGAAGTGTTCAGGGCCGGGTTGGACGGGGCTTGGAGCAACCTGGGATAGTGGAAGGTGTCCCTGCCCATGGCAGGGGGGTGGAACGAGATGATCTTTAAGGTCCCTCCCAACCCAAACCGTTTCATGATTCTATGATGAAAAGAGCAGCAATGCAGTAAAATGGTTGCAGGTTTGAGTCAAAGGCCAAACCAATGGCAGGTGAGGAGGTGGTGGTGACCTTTACATTCCTAGGAGGACCTAGCCCTTACCTTGCTTCTTGTATCTAGGTGAGGATTTTTTTTTTCTCCTCATTTTGCCCTTCCTCTTCACTTCATATGAATTCTAATTCTTTCTTCTATTTTGACTCCTAGCCAGAGTCACCCTGTGGTTCAAACACACACACTGAATCCGGTGTTTGTATTTAGGGTGCAGTCTTTGATATGAATATCACTTCCTGTCTTGTCAACAGCATTAGGACTATAAAAAGTACTCTGGAAACCTCAGAAGCATCCTTCATAAATATATTTAATTAAACCCATAGTTTCCACTATGCCTCAAACACATATATTGTTCCAGCTCATGACATAGTGATAATAAGATGACAGCTTTAAATTGTACTGCTTTGGCTAAGCCCTCTCCTTCCTCGCTTCCTTTGTGGTTTTTAGGGGCTATTGATGTTACAGCCTTCATATGGCACATGAATTCTTTGGCAGAGTTTCCTCTGCTTGCAGTCCAGACCTTTACTGCTGCTCTTCTCGCACATTAAAATGTTGGGGGGTTTACATTCCATTTCTGTAGCCTTGTTGTGCCTTGTTAACGACAAGGGATAAATAGTTCTTGCTTTAGGAATCCACAAGAAATGCAGTTCTTGCATTTCTACTTGCCTGGTCATGGGCTTTTTCCTCCTTCAGCGATCTCTGGAGATGTCTTCACCATGAGGGAGGCCCTCAACTCAACTCCACTTCTTTCTTTCTAGCTCACCTTGCTGTAAAGGGGTGCAATTTTTTTCCCTAAAAAGTAAAGACTTCATGGGTTGAAGATATAAAATTAACTCCAGAAATGCCTCAGTTTTCCAAGTAGAAATGTGGAGCATTTTTTCTGTGCTAGGGTGCAGATGGAGGTCGCATGGTGGCCAGGAGATGAAAGCGCCCGTCTTGTGTTACAAATTTAATTGTCAGCCTGCTCTTTGGTTGTGATTTTGTAGGCACTGGATGATTTGGGTGCACTTCCTTCTGCCCCCAAAAGCCTCCAGCCCTCAGGATTGGTGCCCTCTTGGTGTCTGGAAATGCCACTGGCAGAGCAGTTCGTCAAGAGGGGGTAACAAATGCACTGAAATGCCCAAGATATGGATTGCTGTGGGAATGGGAGATGTCAAGGAACTTGCAGAAGACTAATCAGGTTTGGGACCAACAAGCGTGAAGTTGATTTATAGGTTTTTAATCAAACGTGTTGCTACTCAGACTTGCTTTTTCCAGAAGTAAAAGCGAGATCAGAGACCAGATTTCCTGCTTTTCCTGGCTTTCAGCAATGACTCTGTAGCTTGGAAAAAACAATCTTCATTGCCCTCCGTGGTAGTGGGTGGCCCAGTGTGGAGCTGGCAGCAGCTCCGGGGCTATTGCTTGTGCCACCCATGCCGCTGGAACAGTGCTGACACCCAGCTGCAAAGCACAGCTTTGGAATCCTGCCAGGAAGGTGCCTCTGCCTACTTCAAAAATGTGGATTCACCTGCTGCTCTCAATTGTAGGTGGAAGTTGAGGGGTTTTTTGGAGACACCCCTCACCTTTGGGTAGCCCCAAGCTAAAGGGAGAGAGATACTTGTCATACTCTCCTCTCTCCGTGGGACTTGATCCAGGATTTCAATTAATAAAACAGATTATTCCTAGTCACCCTCACTTTCTAATGGAAAAATAGAGAAGGAGGTTTTGGATGGAGATGGGTGCAATGTGCTGAGCTGGATCAGAGCTCTCTCTGCAGCAGTGGGTTCCTATTTATCCAAGCATTCACTCTGAACTGTGTGCTGCAGCCCTGGGCAGAGACAGGGCTCTAATTTTTAGGGTTTGAGAGATGGACTTAGCCGGGACTGCCACACGTCCTGTCTTAAGAAGTACTGTAAATGCTGGCCTAAGGATAACAATGCATTTCATGATCATTTCTCTAGGTAATTATTTTAAAATGTATGGAGGCAGTCTATTTCTGCGAATTGGAGCAATTAGATTGTGAGACTCTGCACAGCCTTGCAGGGAGGCTGGTGAAGCCTGTCCAGTTCCACACACACTCATCTCAACAGCATGTGTGTTATTTCAGTGCCATGGCAAAGCTTTTCTGTCCTGGAGATCCGTGGGCAGTGGGAATTCAGCCTTGCCAGGAGCAGGGTCAAGTTCTCATCCCTCAGCTCTGGCTGACTCTGGCTTTTTTCTTTATGATGTAGATAAACCTTCTTCATCATTAGACTGATTGTCACTTAAAACCTTCAGCTTATATTTCTGAGCTAAGGGTTTTGATCCTAAATGAACCAATTTTTCATCCCCTGCAGTGTTCCCATATTTGGGTAAAGCACTTTTGAAGTCAAGGAAAGGCAATTTAACTTTGAAAAGAACAACATATTGTTCATGACTACAGCAGTACTCCAGATCCTTTTCTCGATAAGCAGAATGGCATTTGGAAGGTGATTTCCTGCTTTTCTTCCTGCAGGCTCTACAGGATGTAGAGAATCTACCGTGGAGGGGAGCTTGGGGAAAAAGAAAAGTGTATGGTTTTCCTTTTTGCTTTAAGTATCTTTGAGACCTCTCCAGTGATACCTTTTCTTCTCACTCTGGAGGTCTTTGGTCCAACATCATGCTCAAAGCAGGTCAAGCTAGATCAGGTAGGTGAGGGCCTCATCTAACAGAGCCTTGATTAGCTCCAAGGATGGAGATGCCACCACCTCTCTGGACTCTCACTCGGTGCTCCACCGTCATCGTGGTGAAAACATCTCCTCTAGTTGGGTTTCCTAAGCTGCACTGTCCACTGCCTCACGTCCTTTGGCTGTGCACCTCCAGGAAGAGTCTGGCTCCATCTTCTCTGTACCCTCTGATGACAAAGCTGCAGAGGTGTAAGGCTTTGTCATTCGTCATCTTAATACTGAATAAACCTTCTCTTCAGCCTGGCTGTATTGTGTGGTTTTGTAAGAGATGCAGATGATCTAGAGGTCTTCTGGCCTTTCAGCTGCTTTCTTGCTTTTTGTGGTGAAAGGAAACATTAGCTGGAAAAGTATCAATCTGTGAAAGGCTGCTGGGACTTCCCTTGCTTCTTCCGCGTTGCAAATCTCAACAGCTTTCCTTTGCAGACATTAGTTACCTTGTCTTGTTTCATTTGTGAATACCAACAACTCAAGAGGAACTCACTGACCTCCCAGACAGGTGGTTTGTATCCAAAATAGTTGAGTATTGCCACTGGATTCAGTCTGGACAGTTAGAAATAAAGCTCTGCTCTAAAATGAGGATGTTCTTTGTACGTTCAGACAGATTTTTAAAGACTTACTATTTTTCTTTTAGACTTGTATGGTTTTGACTGTATATTAATGAGTCTTTCAGAAGCAGAGTCACAGTAAGTAAAGGTGTTGAGCACCCAAAATATCTTCTCTATTTTCTCCTGGCAGATACAGCATATTTATTTATTTATCAGGGAACTGGGTAGCAGTAATCTCATCCCTGAATGCTGAGCCCTGCAAATAGTTGGGCTGAAATAACACAGGCAGATGCTGGGCTGGAAGGGGTAGGACTGGGGCAAAGACCTGGGGCATAAAGACAGGAAGGTCAAAAAGGTGCTTTTAACAGCTTCTTTGTAATGGTTGTGTGCTCAGAACTGACCCAGATCTCCTTGCCAGTTCTGTTGTTAATTATATTTGCCTTGACTTTTTGTAACACAATTTTATTTACAAACAAGTTGTGGGAATTCTAGTATTTGCTCATGGTATGTTTAAGAGCTGAGACCATTTAATCTTTTTTTTTCTTTTTAATTTTTAAGCTAGATCTTAGTTTCTTTGAGCAGCTCACCTTAAATAATATTGCTTTAAGAAAACAAAAACAACCCCCCGGGGCAAATCTTATTAAATTTCATAACTGAATCAATTGGATGCCAGTTCTTCATAATTTTTCCATTTATAGCACTGCCATGCAAAAGAGCTGCTCTAGCATAAATTCCTTCCTAAACAAGCTTTTCTGTCCCTGTGTCCATTTTTCTCCATTGCTTAATATTCAAGAAACTGCTGCTGCTTCCTAGGGGGTCCTCGTTTTGCTTCAGACTGCCTTGCAGCATGCTTTGTTCTTGTTGCAAAAGCTTCATAATTGGTTAATCCTGCCCTTATACTCCTGTAGTTTAATGTCTTGGTTTTTTACTGTTTAATGTGCTTAGTAATGTCAACTTAGCCTTGAACCTATTAAAAGATTGTGTTGCTTTGTTTTTAACCTTTTCTCCCCTCACTGTGGTGTTGGTATATGCTGGGTATCCACGATGCTGTTTCACAGCCCTGTTGCCTCTCATCTCTTCTCTTCCTTTGAGGACTGGTCTGAAGCATTTTCAGAGTTTTCAGTTTTAAAAAAGAAATGTTTTGTGTCTGTGTGTGTATCTGTCTGTCTTTAGGGATTTATTCTAAGTGGTCTTTTACTCCTTGTAAGTTTTCTTGATAGGGATACCAAAAGGATATTGAAGGGTATTGAGAAGATTATTTGGCTTATTTTGAAATAAAACCTATTTAACTGAAGAAATGCCTGTTTCCTCTGGGACCCTTGCTCTTGCATCTGTAATTTAGGAGTACAGGTGTCAAAGATAGAGACAGCTGGCTTAAGTGCTTATCTAGGAACACGGATAACAAGGCTGTTGTAGAGTTTTTCCCTGTTTCCTGGCAGGAAGAATTGTGCACGTACTTGCTGTAGATAAACTAGGTGTTTTAGTCGTATCTGTAGACTCGGTTTGTCAATTTGGATGGCTGAACCAAATTACAGTATCATCAGTCTGTTTTCTTCCCAGGTTAGAGAACGCATGGGATAAATGCTGCTGATAGCAGAGGAGGCTGTCACTTCTGTTTTCGAGGTGGTCTGGTATCCTGTGATGTGCAGCAAAACACGATCGGGATGTCACAGGGGATTTTCACCTTTCCAGCCCTTCTCCAGTCCCTGTTTTTCCTCCTGTTGCTGCTTTGTTTCCAGCTCGTGGCATAAGCAAACAGCTTCTCTTCCAGCTTTCTGCAGGCAGCTTGAAATCTGAAATTCAAAGCGAGAAGGGGTCTCTGGAGTTAGTACAGAATGTTGCTTCTTTTCTCATCCCCGTAGGTTTAAATTTCTGCCATGAAGTGTTTTGCAGAATAAACAAGTAGTACCGGCCTCATCTGCTGCCGTCGGTTTTGTAAAGCTTTGTTGGAACGACTCTTTGAGGAAAGAACAATTCTGCAATTAGTGGGATTTTGCTCGGTGTTAAAGGTTGAAAATCTTGCTGGCAAGGAAACGGGGCCTGTGCCAGAACATGCTTTTAAATATCTGTATTCTGATCCCGTTTCCAAAGGCAATACTAAGAAAGCCCAACCCCTTTACTTGGCTGCTGGGGAGAAAGCGCCGTGCTGGAAGGAATCCATCTTATCAGCTTGTGCCCTTTTCCTTTGAAGAGGAGCTCTTTGTCCTTTGCCTTTCTGAGAGCCTCCTATGAGCAGAGCGAGGTTTCTTGGCTATTGTGTCCCTCCCTGAGCCGCCTCGCTGGTGCTGGGCTGAGGTGGCCCTCCCGCAGGGGTGAGACACCACCGGGAGCTCCCTCCTGGCACGCGGGAGCGTCCCCTGCTCCTGCCTGCTCTCCGTGCCCCGCTGGTCGGTGTCCAGAGCCTCCTCATCCACAGGGATGGGTCCTCTTTGCCGTCACCACCGGCATAGAAACGATGTCCCTGAATTTCTTCTGTCAGCCCTGACTCTGGCCAGTGACCTTGTGTGTGATCACCAGGCTGGGACCCTTGCGACAAGGAGGACGTGGAGGGGCTGGAGCGTGTCCGGAGAAGGGAATGGAGCTGGGGAAGGGTCTGGAGCACAAGACTGATGAGAAGCCGCTGGAGGGGCTCAGCCTGGAGAAAATGAGGCTCAGGGGAGATCTTTTTGCCCTCTACAACCACCTGAAGGTTATAGACAGGTGGGAGAAGGCCTCTTCTCCCAGGTGACAAGAACAGGACAAGAGGAAACTATCTCAAGTTGATGTTTTGTTTGGATATTAGGAAAAAACCCACTGAATGGGTTGTCGAGTATTGGGAGAGGCTGCCCAGAGAAGTGATAGAATCCCCAACCCCAGAGAGATTTAAAAGATACTCAGAGGTGGCACTTGGGGACGTGGTTTAGCGGTGGGCTGGGCACTGCTGGGTTAACGATTGGACTCGGTGATCTTGCAGGGCTTTTCCAACCTAAACAATTCTGTGATTCCACAGTAAAGAGCCGTGTGAATTCACAGCTTCCCCCAGTAGATGCTGATGGTGCCTGTGAGCATGTCCAGCCATCTCTAGTTCCTCAGAAACAGATGGGCATAAAATGGCATCATGGGACCGGAATTTTATTAGTTATCATTGTTCTCGTGCTTTGGAAAATTAATTTAATTTGAGATAACTAATGAGAAAGTCGTAGGGGAGCCTTTCCTGTGGCGGCTTTGCTGCAACTGTGCCTCTGCCATTTGCTGGGCAGGTTGGTCTTAATATATCCATTAACGTGACTCCTCCTGGATGGAGGGAGCTGCTGGCTGCCTGTCTGCTCTGTCTGCTCTGTCTGCTCTGTCTGCTGCTGTCACTTCCCGATGTAGAGCATCAACCTGTGAGCCATTATGCCACTAATAACCAAAGGGCTCTTTGAGTGCTTTTTCCTGGTGTGCAGCCGCTGTTTCCGCAGGCTCGGGGGCTGGAAGGGAGGGATGAGCCAGGTGGATCGTGCTTGCAGGAGGTATTTTTCCCTGCTCTGTAGGACAAATGTGGGAATGTGTAGTCTGCACATGTTTATTTTCAGGCACACAGCAGCAATCCTTGCCATGTTTTAAAAACTGACTCTTGAGTTGCTATGTATTGCAATATTGATGTCTTTCAAAGAAAGCTGCCAGAGAAAACTGATCAAAGCAGAGCAAAGACAAAACACAAGCTCAGAGCGTTTGAGTTTTCTGACCTCATTACCTTGTCTCCAGCACTTCAAATTAAGCTGTTTAGATGACAAAATTCCATCTTCCTGAAACTGAGAATCGGCTTTGACAGCACACTGAAACTGTAGTGTCTGGTACCTCTGGCCCTTACTGCATAATTCATAACATCTTCTTTACCTAAGCCTTAATTAAACCTCCAGATAAGTTGGGTTTTAGTGCTGTTTACACATTCTGACCAGAAGAGCCTTACTTTCGTGCCAGTGTCACCGTTTCCCATGGATTTTTGAGCAGGGAGCAAACGGATCAGCTTGTGTCCTTTCATGTCTCTATTTGCCATATGATTTTTTCATTGTTACCAAGGCAACCCTTCTACCCACCCCCCCAACAGGCGAGCTCTCAATACAATGTAAGTTATTGTCTGGAGCAATTATTAGGCTATTATTAAAGCCCTATGGAGATTTGTCAGCATCCCGTAGGAATTTTAAACAAGCGGGAGCGGAGACAATAGCGAGCGCTGGCGGAGCGCGAGCGCGCCGTGCTGCTGGGAGCATGGGGAGGGTGCCTGCAGCCCTCCTCACGATGCCTCGTGAAAACTGCGAGCAGCCTGCCCAAACCGACAGAAGTCGGGACGTGCCAACGTGGATTAAGGTGGAAAGGGAAAAGAGGGGAAGCGCTCCAGCAGGGCTCTCGGGCTGCCGTGCACGCCGAGCCTCTTCGCGTGAGCTCCGTGCAGCCCACGGGGACGTGCTGGAGCACTGGGTGCGTTGTTTTGATGGAGATAGTAGTAAAGTGTCCCCATCCCACGTGGATGGGAGAGTGTCCTTTGTTAGAAAGTCTTCTGCATTCGTGGTGCCTGTTTGTGTGCCCTGATTTTAAAAGGGAATTATTCATCATCAGTGGCAGGAAGTGTGGGAGCTGGGCGGGTAAAATAAGAGGGGAGTGTGACTCTTGACATGATATGTTTATTTATTTATAGATTACAGCATGGTGTTTCTTTTCCAAAGGAAGGCTTTTCCAGTTTCCCAGCAGTGGGAATTCAGGAGATCCAGGAGCAGAACTTGCCTTGCAGTCTCCTCTTGCCATACATTCCCCGCTGGCGTTGTATTCATGAAGCCACCACCGCTCACGCAGCCATAACAGCCCGGCCTTTTCCATCCTACCCCACATCCTGGGACTGCATTTTCTGTCGCCTTTGTCTTGCTGATGCAGTCCTTCTGTTGAGCAGTAGCAGAACTGACAGGGTTTTATAGCACCGTATCGATTTCTTCCAGGAATTTCCTTCCAAGAAGCCGCAGTGTTGTCATGGGTCAAAGATGTCACCAGACTGATTTGGCGTTTCATTTGTGACAGTTGTCAGAAGAGGCTGTGGCTTGCCCAGAACATCTTTGTCTTGGGCTGTGCAAATGTTAAGAGCAATTGTGAGTGCAGATGGAGAACCCATTAATGAGCTGCATATGCAAAGGAAGAAAAAAAAAAAAAAAGCAGGAGAGTTTGCAAGAACCTTTTTTCTGGCTGTTGGAAAGTGAGACTTTTTCTGGTTATTTAAAGGCTCATTTCTCTGGGAAGATTACTTTTAACTCCTGTCAATAAAAGATCCACCTCCACCATTTCTCCTTCCCACTGCCTGGGAAAGGTCTCCCAAGGTGTCTCCATCCTCCACTTAGCACAGAAGCGGAGGGGGTTTGCCTCAACCCTCTGCACAGCAATGTGTCATGATAAATATTTGGGGATGTGTTTGTATGTCTCTTTTTGGTGTTTCTCTCAGACCAGGACACAGTATTGTAAGGCTGTAACGCTCAGTCTGATGTAGAACGTGTTTCCTGATTCTCATTTATGTTTTTTCTGATGTTTAGTTCTCACACAGATTTTGTGTCCGTGGATAGCAGCAGTGAGGGTTTCCCAGCTAGCAGAGAGATCCAAGTGCATCTGAATCCATCTGCTGCCGGCATCTGGCAGCTGTCTGTCAGGTAAAGCCTGCAGTGGCTCCAGTTCTCCAGTTCCTCCCTCATTTCGGTGCCCGCTCTGCTCCGCTGGCTGTTTTCCTGACCTCTGGTGCAGTGAGGGATGGGAGCTGGGTGAGCTCTGTGGTCACCCGTAGGTTTGTGGGCAGCAGCACAAACGGATGCAAACGCTCCCCCCGCAGCTGCTCGGAGCTTTTTGTGTTCTGGCGGCGCTGGAGGCAGCTCACCCCGGCTCATTAACGAACGCTGCGGCGAGGCACGAGTTGGTTCATTGAGACTTTGTTAAAGGCTTCTTAAAGGAAGTCAGGTTCCATAGCTAATGGCACTGGAATATCTATCAGCATATGTCTTTTGACAGCGTTACCATTTCAGGCTCTGAAAATGATGTAACTATTTTACTATAATAAAATAATTACAATTTTCAGAGAGGAATCTAGGGCAGTAGGCTATGGTTCATAAAAACACTTGCTTTGGCAAACATTTTACCACTCAAAATAAGAAGCAATTATTTAAAATTATAAAATCTCTTTTGCACAGTGTTGCAAACCTTATTTTAAGTACTGGCAGCGTTCCTGAATGTGTCTGAGGAGTACACCATCACCTCTGTGGAACATAGTTTAATTCTTGTCAGATTTGCCTACTCGAAACTTTGTTGTGAATATTTTAAACATAGGCTGTAGCTGTTAAGTCTTTGCTGCTAGTTGTAGAGGTGGCATGTATTTATACTACATTTGCAGGGAAAGGGTTTATTTTTCGTCTTTCAGTGCTAATGGAGCTGCTAGTGAGGAGAGATACATAGTTTGTGGGTATCCAAAGGACAATTCACAGGTCATTTCTTAAACAGTATTAAACAGCATGCTAATAAGGCATGCTAGGTGGATGTGCTGGTGGATCTTGAATTGCAAATAGCAGAAGCAAACCCAAAATGTTAAAATTCTTTGCTGTTAGCTGCAAAAATGCTTTCGCATAAAATGTCACTTGCTATAAATTCCCTAAATTTGCTCTTTTACAATAAGCACAAACGATACCCATTAGTTCAGCAGCAGCCGCTCGCTCAGCTTGGTCTTTTCAAGCTCGTTCTTAAGAAGCGAGACTGATTTAATGTTCAGTGACTTTTGTGTGGGGGCTGCCCACGGGTTCTGTGCCTCGTGGGTGTCCCCGTGTCCCTCCAAACGTCCCCTGTAACCCAGAGCTGAGCCCGGTGCTCCAGCAGCAGGCGTGACAGGTATCCCTACATCCCTGAGAAGGGGAAACCTGCTGCTTTTCCAGTCGGTTTGTACAGTTCCCTTTACATGTATCTGCATTTTATTCTGTGCCGGGGTTCCTCGCTGCCCGTGGGACCTTGTGCTGACGTGTCCTCTTGTGCTCGTGCTATACCAACCTCGTAGGCTTGGGTGTATTAGCACCACACGGACCTTTCAGATGGCAGGGTGATTACAGCAAGTGCTCAGCTCGGGCCTGGTTACAAGTTTCAGATGTTATTTAGGCTCCCTGTCTGTATGAAGAATGTGTTCCATCCCAGAGGGAGGTTCTGTTCAGACTTGCGTCTGTCCAGTGTTACCTGTGTGTGACAGCCTGCAAGTGCTTGTCAGGTGAGCTCCAAAGCTGAAAACTCCTTCCCCAGAATGAACCGTGTTCATTCTGCCCGAGTCTGTCCCTTGCAGAAAACACTCTGTCTTGGCCTCTGGTGCAGGCTGTTTCCTTCGTGCCAGCAGTTCCTCTTGGAATAGTCTCTAAGTTCAGGATGACTTCTTCCTGTGTCTCAGAGGTTAGTGCAGACACATCAACAGATGCTTGGTTAAGTTTACATCGCAGTCCCAGGCCGCTCCTTTGGTGTGAAATGCAGTTATCCTTCATCCAGCTGAATCTGAGATGACAACAATAGTGGAAGTTCTCCCCTCTGGAGAGCAAATATAAGACAAAGCTTTTGGTGGAGCACCTATCAGTACCGTTTGGGGCTTTTTTTTTTTTTTTTTTGGACAAAGCGTTGTTGGAATCCTTCTGGCAACCCCATCTTGTATTTCTGCTGAATTCTGACTGTTTTGTCATCTGCATGCTACCTGCCATGTGGCACATTTCATATACGTGTTTGGCAAAGGAGAGGAAAATACATCCATGTTCTGCTTTAAAAATAGTGCCGCCGTCTGTAAGACCACTTGTGTTGTGTGGGGGGATTGCCGTGCTAACACTGTCTCTGGAGGCAGATTGATAGCTACAGAATTGCAGTTTCGGGCTGTGTGTGTGTGAATCAAGTGATAAAACAGCCAAGAAACCTGAAAATTAATTCATATGTTCTGTGTTAAGTTTGCGGGGGGAGGGGGGGCCTTTAATCTTTTGGACTACTTTTTGGTTAAAAATTACCATTGTTTCAGAGGAAGGGCAAGAAGGTTCATGAGAAGCCCAGTTGGCTCCAGTGGGTCAAAAGAGGTGGGTGAGGCCTTGTTTAGCAGGAACTGTGTTTCTAACGCAGGGTAATGGAGCCCAAAGCAGAAGCAAGTAGCTCTTGCTGGCAGCAGGACCAAGTGCAGCATCAGCAGCTTCCCTCCCCAGAGCCACAGAGGGCAGGCACACAAGTGGTACTGCTGCCATGTGTACATTTGTCTGTGTACTGGAAACTAGGCTGGTTTAGCGGTGGCAAACACGAGGGGTTTTCAGTTTGGAGGCATTTCTTTGAGGTTAGGTGTGAGCTTTGTCCTCCAGGAAGCCCTAAGTGCATGGATATGGACATTTTGCTTGTGTCTCTGGCTTATATTTCCACTTCATTCATTCCATCCTTCCCCTCCTAACCCATCCCTGTGTTCTTTCATGACTGTAATGAATTAATGATTTTATGTAAATGTGGTGTTTGATGGACTGAGGAGGTGTGCCTTGGGACTTGTTTAAGCTATCACATAGGAAATGCATCATCTGCTTCATGTTTTCTGCAATTGCACTCGGTTTGATTTTTCCTTTATTCCTTTTCCCTCTTCTCGAATTCTTTTTTCCCCTCAAAACAGTTCTTTAGGCATGTTTAGACCTTTCGCCTGGATTTAGAGGATTTAATTCTATTTTTCCATCTCTGTGCCCTACCGCCCTTATTTTCCACCCTAAATGTGAAGGGGAAAAAGCAACCATCCCTGCATTACATACCTGATTGCTATTCAGTTCCCAGGGGAGAGGCCCTGAGAGCTAAATGCAAGGGCTGGAGGTCTGGGCTCTCTGGTTAGATTCACTGAATGTCACTAATTAGAGCAGAGTAGCCACTCACACATTTATTCATGTTTCAGAACAGTTGGTGAATCAATTGAGTGAATGAACTGGGGCAGCTTCAGTTCTTCTTGAGCTGAATTTGCTGAAGGACCAACTCCCAAACCTTATATGCTTAACCCCCAACTCTGTTGAGGTTGGTTCTTTGTGCCTGGCTGGTATGGACCAGCATGGATGTAACAAAACTTCATTTCTGTGTGACTTTTAGATGATGCTTTTTCCTCGCCCCCGTCTTCTGCTGTTGAAGAGGAGCTGATTCCAGCCTCTGAAACACTTGCCAAAAATAAAAAAAATTATTCTGGTGAGAATGAAATAATGCTACCTTTAAGGCCATCCTCATCATTCTTGATGGATTAACTTGCCTAAAGCTTAAATTAAAATCCTTGCAGGACTTGAAATCAGGACAAGAGCCACTTGTGCTGGCGCACGAACAAACCAGCACGGAATAACCTTGCAGCTCATGGTGGATTTTTTTAGACAGTGCAGATGGATTTCCCCCGTAAACACCTTGAAGTGTTGCCTTTCACCAAAATCCTGTCTGAATTTAGCTCCTAATTGATAATAGCTCATTTACGTGGTGGGAGCAGGCTGGTGACAGCCTCGCGGTCCCCCCTCGCTGGGAGATTTGCATTCCATCTGCTCTGGCTGTTGATTAGCAGCATGCCGGCTACATGAGCAGTGCTGCTGGATGCTGCGGTCATCTGTTGCGATAAAATTCCTCTGTGAGGGCACAGCCACGAAGCTCGAAGCACGGTCAGGGCAGCGAGGATAACCACTCTGGGGGCTGCTGCCCCGGGGAGCTTGGCTGGAACGTGCATCGCTGGCTCCAGGTTTCCCGGAGCACGGCAAAAGCTTTCCGAGCCTTGGTGGACAAAACTCCCAGCTCCTCCCTGCTTCCTGCAGCTGCAGTTTGGAGTGCCTGTCTCTCCCATTCCAGTTGTATCACCCGTACTTGAAATAAGGATCAGCCTTTAATCTTACAGGTTTGGCAAATAAGGAGGTTTCAAGTCAACCACAGCTTCAGAGAGGGCAGTGTCTTGTTGGCTGCTGCCTGGCGGAGTTGCTGCGTACACGGCACGCGGGATTCTTTGGGAAGATATCCATAGATGATTTATTCAAGTTTATTGAAAGTACTCTTGTTCTGTCCGTTTGCACAGCTGATACTGCAACTGGGACTTGAATTTAGGCTTTTTGCCACTGTCACAAATAGGGGTAAAATAGAATTAAATGTGGTGGCTCTGTAACACGTCCTTTGAAATGTAAATAAGGAGTGACTTAGGAAGTTGGGCCATTGAGTTTTTTACCCTCGGCATACTTGGAGTTTGCGTTTGGATGCAGAACCTTTCTGTTGGCAGTTACTTCTGCAGTTTGTGTATTCCCTTCCCACCAGGTTTTGTTCGGGAAGTAATAGAAATTACTGAATGGTTCCTTTTGCCTTTTTATTTACCGAGTGCCAGCAGTGCTGTGCATTGAGCCTGAGGGAAATGCAGGGGGGAAATCACATGCCTCTCAATCTTTCTTCTCATTTGGGGTGTAAAAATCCTTTTCAGAAGGATTCATTCCAGTTCCAGTCTGGCAGGGATGCTCCAAGAGGAGATACCCAGCCCGTGTGGTTTCTGGCTAGGGACTTGTGCTGTGCAAAATGAAAGAGATTAACTTGGAAAACAGACAAACAAACAAGTGCAGTCCTGGTCTCTGCTGCATTTTAATCTTAAACTAAAATTACCCCTGGAACACAGTAGCTCTGTTGAGGAGTTGAAGTGGGCATAGACTTCCAAATCAATCCCTTTGAAAGGCTATCTTCTCTCCCCTGGAAGGAAGGACATTTGAAGTGGAGCTTATTCCTTCCATGTACTTAAATCATAGCAAAGTGACATCCGAGGAATGCTGCTTTTGCTCGAATTGGATTTAAACAAGCCATTCAAGTGCAGGGTTGAGAAGAAGGGAAGGCAAGGGATGCTACCTGAGCGTGTGTTTAGAAGAAAACAGCTCCAAACTTGTGGGGACCTGCACTGGAGAGCTTCTGCTTATCTTGAATTTACCACAGTGTCTCCGGGCGTGCTTCAATCCATGTGTTTTAATTAATCCAGCAGGGTAGGGCTCAGCTGGGTGGCTGTGCACTGCGTGAGCAAGGAGGAATATAACCTTGGGTAGGCTTTGTAGTGTTGTGGAGAGGATCCTACAACATCTGTTGCTGTAATAATGTAAGAATTAAAGCAGAAGAATTACTGCCCTGAGTGGAGAAGCAGCTACCTTAATGTTAATTTGCCGGTGTTTTAGCTAGAATTATATAATTTAAAAAGAAAAATACAGTTTTAAATTGTGCAAAATGTTTAGGAAGATGCTGTTGTAAACATTTGTGAGAACTAACAATCTGTTCTGTTCCTGAACGTGGTCTGACTGCAAGGCCCTCTGGTAAAATCTTGCACAGAGCCACTCTCGAGCCCTGTGTCATTTCTCTGAGACACCTCCGAAATGTATTTTTCTTCATCCGATAACTGCTTGCTTATTATCTTCTTGCTAACTGTTTGCTTTACTAGCTAGTAAAATAAAAAAGGAAAAATGAATTTGAGTAGTGTTGGCTCCCTGGGGGGAAATGAAGCCATTGAGAGCATGTTTGAAGTAGGTTTGTCTCTGTACCATGTGCTCGCTGTACTCCATGTAGGGAGCCTGTTGTTGGTTCTGCGTCATTTGTTTTGTCTTTCTAGTTGCTCTTAATATTAATTGAAGTCTTTCCCAAGACACAGTTCTGTTAATCTTCCTTTTGTCATTTCCCTCCTCCTCCTGCCCCCAAGATTTCCAATGAACATGCTCTCCTGTGTCTGAAAAGAGCTCTAAAAGTACCATTGTTGTTGCTTTTTTAATGGTGACGGTCCATTTATTCACCTGTTTTCGTTTTTTTTTTCCACCAGTGCTAGTGTTTCTAATTGTTTGCTTAGCATCTGAATTTTATATGTGCTGTAATTGTTATAAGGATGCAAATAGTTTCCTGGAGTGATGGGTATATGTCTCTTCACAGCCCCAATTATGCAAAATGTTTTCAATTAGCTGTAATTCCCTTCCCTGCCTCCCCTCAGACACACGGATCTGAGCAGGGTCTCTCCAGGGACACCGGTGTGCTTTGCTGGAGCAGCCTTTCCCTTCCACATCGCATCCTGTCCCGGCAGCCTCGGGATCAGGAAGCACGCTCTGCTACTCCTTTTGTTTTTCAAAAGTTAAAATACTCTTCACCACACCATTTCCCTGAAAGTTTTCAGTATTTTGAAGGAGGAGATACTCGCTCCATCTTTAGAATCCCACAATTTTGCCATCAGCAATGGAAACAAACGGCCATCCTGGGCTGTGGAGCTTTTCCTCGAGCTTATCCCCTGCTGTGCAGAGCCATAGAAAGTAGTAAAGTGCTTTTTACAGTTCTGGTGCCACCCAAAGGGGGATGCTTGGGTAGATGGGCCGATGGCTAAATGTGAAAGGGCAGTTTCTGTGGTGTCTTTGCACAGAACAGTTAGCTGCCAAGAACTGACCAAAATGTTCCTGTAAGCTCTGAGGTGGTTCTGGCTCTGAGGTCACCACCTCCATGTCTGGTGGAAGGTGTCCCTGCCCATGGCAGAGGGGTTGGAACAAGATGGTCTGTCAGGTCCTTTCCGACCCAAACCATTCCATGATGACGATGTGCAGTGACAGAGGACAAGGAGAAAGCAGAGGAGTTTCCTGACAGAAGGAGTCGTTGTATGGAGGCTTTATTGAAGAAGAACTGTGGATGTGGATGGTGCTTGCCTAGGTAACGCAGAGGAGAGGTCCATGCCTTCTGCCTCGTATGGAAAAGATTCCTGTGTTCAAAACAAAGCTGCCTCTGGCTTGCCAATGAACCACTGAATTGTCTGCAGCAGGATGAAGTAACTGGGTTTAAATGCCTTCATCCCTCAAAAGAAATATTTTGAAGCCCTCTGAACTCTTCGTCTGTAGTTGGAATATGCTTTTCTTCCTATTCTGCCTCTAAGTGACCTCACTGCTAGTTTTAGGCCTCATCTTGGCCCCTAATTCTTACTCCCTGCCTGACAGAATCCTTCAGGGAACTGAGGAGGTCAAGACTCACCTTTTCCAGCCCATTGTCGTGTGTTTGCTGGTGCAAGGGGTGAAAGGACTCAAAGCAGTGCCTGAGTCCAGAGCAAGATCTTGTAAAAACTAATTTGATGCCTCTACTTCTGTGTTACTCATTGATCGAGAAGGGTGGGTCCAGTGCATGGGTTCAGTTTTTGCAGCTATTTAAGCCCCCACCAAGAAAAGCGAGCTGGGCTTGGTCCTACAGCATGCACACAGAGCTTGGACAGGGCATGGCTTTAATGCTGAAATACAGCATTTCTTGAAGCTCTCAGAGTGTGTGTCCTGCTGGTGGCCACCTGCAAGTCTTGGTGAAGAGCAGAGCTGCTTGGGTTTCCCAGTGTCAGTCTGGACAAGTGTGGCCAGGGCGCGGTGGCTGGTGGTGCAGCGCAGGTGATCTGCTTGTCAGGCTGCATTTGCAGGGATGGCTTTATCACTGGGAAAACGCTGATGGGATCTGGGCCTCTTGTTTCGGCATAAATTAGCACTTTTCTTGCTGCATTTGCTCATGCACAACCTGATTTTTGCCAGCAATTTAAAAAGAAAAATCAAATGTACATATACTCTGTAGAGTATATTTGGTGGAGGGAGAGAGGGGAAGAAAGTGGGGGAGAAGGCACTGAAAGAACAAGACTTAAACTCTGTTTCAAGATGATTCTGCCCTGCATTTATCTTGTTCTTTAGATGTGTGGGTGACAGTTCAAGTCTGTCATCAGACCCAGCAGAAGGCATCCCTGAAGGATATCTGTGGAGGGGACAGCGGCCATCCTGTCCAAGAATACTTTGATCAAGCCATTGCCCATTTCAGAGGTCCAGCTTGCATAACAAAACGTTGCTGCAATCACTTGTGCAACGCCACGTCGCAGCGAATTCTCAGTTTACTTTGTTTTCCAACTTATTTCTTCTTTTAAGCATTTTACATTTTTACACCAAAACAAGGATTTGAGGGGGCTCTGAGCTACCTGCTCTAGTTGAAGGTGTCCCTGTTCATTGCAGGGGGGTTGGCCTAGGTGGCCTTTAAAGGTCCCTTCCAACCCAAGCCATTCTGCAATTCTGTGATTTTTTATTTCTAGGCAAAACAGCTTAAAGCAGGCTGAAATATCCCAAAAATGTTTGAACGTCAGTTGTGCTGGAGTACGCGGAATTAGCCAGTTTGCATCCAAGGTAGGGATGGCTTTTCCGCACAAGGGTGTGGAGAGAGGGTTGGAGAAGGCAGGACTGCAGGCACACGTGGTGCTGGAGCCTTGGCAGGAGGGGAGGTGCCGCTGAGAGACAGAGAGACCAAAGCTTGGATGCGTTCAATCTGTTTTAATTTAACAATCCAGACATTTCCTGTGTTCGTATCAAGGGTACGGACATGTGAATCCAACTCGAGTGAGCTGTGCTGGCTTCTCCAGCACCTCCTTGTCAGCCGAGCTGTGGGGTGACACCTTGAGCCATCTCCCGCCACGGGACAGACACGGGTCCGAGCAGGTGATGTGATGTTCCACTTAAATCAGTCCAGCAGGTCGCTGCTGCCAGAGGGGGAATCTCCCTCTCACCGCCTCCTCCCTGCGTGCAAGGAGCTCTTTCAGAGGGCTAAACCACAGGAAACGGCTTTATTGATCAGTTAGGTTTGTAATGCCTTTTAGTTTTAATGCTGGGTAGTTCTTTAAATACCAGATTAACTTCCCGAACTGGTTCACTGTGGTCTCGGGTGAGCAGCAGCACCAGAGCAAGGAAAAGGGCATTGTGTGTGTGGTTATGCCCTACGAGAGGGCATAAAGGACAGCCATAACTACTGCTAAAATTCCCCAGAACTCCTTCTCCAAGTGGTTTTCCTAGGAAAAACTTAATACATACAAGACTTAAAAGTGCACTGTATCAACATTCCTTTAACTGACTGTAATCTCAGTTTTATTTTAATTCTTCTCCTCTTCTTGGTTATGTCTGATGTTCTGACAGTTTTTGTGCAGTTTTAATGAGAAGGTACTTGGTGCTTGTTCAGTAAAATTCTGGAAGTAAAACTATGAAAGCTGGAGGCTCAATAAAAGGAGCATAAACAGTCATTTTATTATGAAGCTTTATTTCCTGACAGAAACTTTTTTTTGCTTGATTAAAATATTCACAACATCGAATTTACATCTTTCTTGATAAATAAGAATGTACATTAAAGAAGATTATAAAGTTTCCTCCTGTTTCTCTTTCCATGCCGCCTTCCACCTTCATTCAGGAGATGGGGCAGAGAACGAATATTTGTGGGTCTGAGGATGAGGGATCTCTGCTGTATTCAGCACTATTTGAGTTTCCTTTGATTTCCTCTTGCTGCTGCATTTCCAGTACCCATTTTCTCCATGGGGTTCCAAGGTCTTGTCCCCATGGAAGTCCCCAGTGTTCCATCACTGTTTTGGGAGCTGGCCCAGATCTCTACAGCTTGAGGCAATCTTGCCCTACCTTTCCTGGAGCAATATTTGCTTGGCTGAAAGGTCAGGAGCNGGGCAATCTTGCCCTACCTTTGCTGGAGCAATATTTGCTCAAGTGTTGCTTGGCTGAAAGGTCAGGAGCACTTGTCCTGTTAATCAGCAGAGGGTTGGCTGAATCCACGGAGCTTTGCCAGGCTGAAGGGAGAGGTGGCGAAGGTGACTATACAGAAAAACTTAATTTGAACTCTGAGCACCTGATTTTATATCAGTAATTCTGGTCTTGGTTTTCCATGCTGCTGTGTGCTTTTCTTTTATATTTGTCTTCTTGGTTTAAGGACCAAATTGGGCATCCTTATTTCCACCCATGTGTTTTAGCAGAAGGAAGATTTTTCAGACAGGTTTGTAGCTGCATAAAACACAGCCGTGCTTATTTGCTTGAGGTCCATTCAGTGGATCTTAAAAGCATGAACAGGTCCTGCTAAGTTTTTTATTTGGTGGCCCTGTCATTGATGAAAGGGGAGGAAAGACTTTCTTGGATGCAGCATTGCTCAGACGGAAGGCTGGTGAAGAGGGAATGGATGGCAGTGCCGAACTGCTGTCTCATGTAGCATCAGCCAGAGGTGCAGGGGCCAGTTCAGATCTTGTCTGTAAGAGGCTGGAATATCTCTGCTTTCCTTAACCTCTGCTGTGTTATCCGTGGTATGGGGTTTTGTGCGAGCGTAATTGCTGCTGCCTTGTGTTGTTCTGATGAAAAGCAGCACTGGAGGAAGCAGGTGAGCAGCTGGAGGAAGGTGCAGGTGTGTTGTGTAAACAGGGAATGTCCCGCCGTGATCCTGGTAATCCCACAAAGCCGCAGGATCTCCGTTTGCATCGCTGGCTGCTTGTCACAACCCAGCGTACGTGGCCCGGACAGGTTCTGGTGTGTACCAGCTGAGTAACTCAACCCTGGTGTTCTCCATTCTTTGTCCTGGAGTAAAGGTCGGCGTGAAATCTGACTCTCAGTTCCTGTTGACTGTCTTGCCTTCACCCTGGGGTGTGTGGCAGTATTTCTGGTCTAGCTTATTGGGAGACTTCTGCAAAAACGCACATAAATCTTTACTTTCTTTCTTGAAAAGAGAGGAATTTCAAGGCGGTTGTTAACCAGGGAAAGCAGGTTTTGAGTGCTGTCCCTGTATGATGTGTCCTGGCATCCAGGTCTGTCACCCTATATCATCATCAATATTTTTATGGTAGGTTTCGAAATATTACTGGGCATTTGTGCTGCTTTTCTTTTAATTTTTGATTTTTTTTTTTTTCTCTCACACGTTTCTGCCTAGCTGTCCTTCAAATCTGAGGTACCACATAGCCTTGGTTTTATAATTCTGCTAGGAGTAGTGAACCTCCTCATGGTGCAGCCGTGAAGCATTAGTGACTCCCCTGGAGCAGCTGACACAGACCAGCACTGCCTGCCTTGCTTGCAGAAGGACTGATTACGAGTGCTGGATGCTCTTTAAAGAAGAGCACCTGTAGGGCAGCTGTGCAGCCGCCCTGCAGGCTGCAAAACCTGACACTTGAGCTGTCTTCTCACATCTGGCTACTGCACCGCCTGGTTTTCCTGCACCTGAAGGTCATGCCAGGACGCTGTCATTGCTTTAGAATCTGTGTTTACAGAGTCACAAATATAAATAATTTATAGTAGACACTCGGTTGGATGTCTAGCTTGTAGGCATGTTGTGGAGGCTGCTTTTTCTTTCCAGCTAAACAAACCATCTGTAAGAATCTGGCTGGTTTCCTTGTGAGATTTCCATGATACAGCCTAAAAAATAAGGAAGCAGGATTTTTACCAATCTGAAAATCGTCGTTTCTAAAGGTATTTTGAGATCGATTTTGTTCACTCTGGGTTAATCGGTAAAAACAACAAAATGGCGAACCAAAACCTGAGAGAGCTCGAGTCGCTGACCTGCAAAAGTTCTTGCCCCCTCCTTCTCCTGCCCACCCATAAAACCTGTGTGTGCAGGCAATGCCAGCCCCATTTGCTACCTGAGTGAGCGGTCATTTTTTGTTGCTAGGTTTAAGGCAATAATTTAATAACCAGATCTAATTTGGGCTAAAGGATTGATTAAGTGGAGAGCTGACCAGCTCATCTGCGATGGCTCAGAAAAGCAGGCATATCCTGCTTTGAATTTTCTTGACAGTTTTTTTAATACCGACTAGCTCATGAAGCTTCTTCCCCGATGATTTTACGGTATTTTAATTCGAGGTCCACTTTTGGTCGATGGAATAAATCCCACAAGAGATGCACGCCATTACGTGTGCAGTTCGCAGCTCAGATGTTAGGGTGGAATAACAGGAACGCAAATGTTCCTTTATTTGCAAGCAGGGCTGGCTTCCTTCCTCTTCCTACAGCAAGGATAAGTGCTAGGAAGAAATTTCTGTAGCTGTACTTAGAGCACTTAAAAGTTTGTACAAGCAAACTTTTATTTGCTACAAGATGGGACATAAAAGTGCACGGTGAGTGATTAATTTACTGAAAGTTTCAGTGAATGATCCAATTTCCAGCTGAGCCAAGTGTGGTTTTCTGTTGTGAGAAAGGGAGTTGCCTTGTGGAAAAAGCTTTCCTTTGGAAAAATACCCCAGTAAACGCGAGGATAACGCATTAGAAGTATAAAGGCAACATTTGTCCTTGCATTTAGGGGCTCCACAGTTTGATTTTTTTACCTGCAGTCTCACTGTACTATGCAAAAGGGTTGGGGAAACTACGATCTTGGTGCTGCAGATCTGTCAAGGGTGTGAGAGAATTGTGGTGGTTGAGTAGACAGACAAAGCTGGTGGGATTTTGGAGACAGATACATGTTTCCATTATAGCGACCACTTTTTAGCATTTTGAGTAGCAATAGAAGTGCCTTTTCCTTCTTTTTTTCCCCACTGTGCCACTGGGCCAAGAAGCATAAGCAGTTGCTGTCTTTGTAGAAACAAGAAAACTATCTTTTAAATATTGTTAATTTTTCATAACGCAGTTCTGTTGTAGTCCTAGTTGAGCGCTGGCTGCAGGGTGTGGGAAAATTTAAAAAACTAGTGTCTTCAAAGTGGTGCTGATGTTAAACTTGTGATCACCTGTTCAGTATTATTTGATGTGTTTAATGCCAGCGTTGAGCTTCATTTTTATTTTTATTTCACTGCCTAGATTTCAGATCCCTCCTCATAAATCAAATTGCCTCCTCTCTAGCTGGGGTGTTGAGATAACATTTCTCAGATGAAGCTGTTTTGTGACAAACAGAAGCTGATTCAGAGAACTACACCTGTGCTGATCACATAACAAAGCTAATTAATCTTCTTTAATTAAATGCCCTTTAAAATTTAGCATGATAAAGAGTAGAGGAGTTATTAAAAATGATTACTTTTAGATGGCACTGCTCTAACAAAGAAAACTTGTACTGGTGTGTTCTTGCAAGGGAGGGAGTGAGCGGAGCTGCCTGGGATGCTCATCATTTGTTTATATGCTACAGCTGCAGAAAATGAGAAATTAAATGAACAGGTGAGAGGAGAACTGAGAAACGAGTGCCCGGGACAACTTAGGAATGTAATTTGGATGTTAATTTTTCAACTTCAGGTTCTATTTTAGGTGTGCCAACATCTCAGCTCTCCGTAAACCTGAAAATGTGGCATGGGGCGGAGGGGGGGAGCACATCCAGATTGCTGCTGGTTCGGGCTTTGCAAGTAAAAGCAAGAGATTTGCAGGCTGCCTGTGGGGTTTTTTTCATTCGGGACAGGGAATCCATAGGAAGATGAGGTCGGGAAGCTCCACTATTGATCAGACTGACTTCTCGGCAGCCTCGTTGACGGCAGCTCGGCAGAGCTGAGGGTAAATGGAGTATTAAGGCTATAGAAAAAGAACAAAAGGAAGGTTAGGCCGGCCCTCCTGGGCAGCAATAGCTGGATGCCTTTTAGAAGCAGCCCCTGTTGTCATGGAGCTGCCGAGCCCAAGGCCGGGTGCTGGCGCTGCGATTTTCTCATGGCAAAGCTGTCCCGTCCTAGCCTTGGGGGGAAATAAATAAATAAAGGCAGTAGCCTTGGCAGCGCTTGTCTATTATTGCAGCTCGGAGACTGAACTGCAGCGGGACCGGCACCAAAGGGATCTTTTCCCTTTTCTTCACAGGGATTCCTGATTTCTTTTCTAAGGCTAGCATCTACCCTGGCCTGCAAAATATCTTTTATAAGGCGGCGTTTGGCATTTGGAGAAGGATTTTGAACAGTTTATATAGAACTTGCTTTCCTCTGAGTCAGCAATGTTTTGAGGCTGAGATAGAGACCTGAATTCCTAATCTCAAGGGTTTTGGAAGGGCTTCCAGTAGTAGTTGGTTTGTGTTCAAAGCCCATTTTCCTCTTCTAAACTTTAGATTATGGTCAAACTGTTCAACACACTTATTTGTAATTTCTTGAACTGGTCGATAATTTACAGAACAAGATCTTTATTGTGATATTTGCCATTGATTATGTTAGTGTAATGCTATGTTGCTTTACTGAGCTTCTCTGTTATCTTAGAAGGTGCTATTTTGCTTGCATAGAAAATATTCATGATTGATTGACTTTATGGACAAAAAGTATATTCCATGCCTGAAGAGATTTTTTTTTTTAATCCTTTGTTAGTTCCAATTAGACTGAAGTTTAAAAACTTGCTTGGTGTTACTGTTGTTTTGTGAGTGTACTGACACATAGCAACAGGAGACACCAAGGGTTTGGTGTTTCCACAGCAGGAAAGCAGTGAGCTTCTGTGCTTTTATATCCTTATGACTTATTTTTAAGTGCAGGAAATTATGTTTCCCCCATGTCAGAAAGCATCTCTAGGTAAACTTTTCTGCTAGACGTGGGTGAACTCTTTGGGCTGGAGAATTCACCTTTCAGGCCCTTCCTTAGGAGTCAGCTCTGGTACCTCCTGATTACTATTATTTGAAAAGTTCCAGGCAGCTAGTGAATAAAATCTCTGCATTTTAAGTATTGCCTGGTAATTTCTGCTGCTTCAGCCCCTGTTTGTGCTTTGCTGTCGGGTCAAGGATTCCGAAGTCTTGGAGGCAAGTTCAGGTCAGCCTTACTGGGAGGGCCCTGGGGTGGGACGTCGCAACCGCTGTGACTCTGCTGTAGGGAGCCACCAGCCCTGGAGCAGAGCTATTTTCTGTCCCTGTGGTGGTCAGGCTGCCCGCGAGGAGGGACCCGTGTGGGAGCTCTCTGTGCAGTGGGAATGCTCGTTCTTGGTCCAGAGCCCTCGAGCAGTGTTGGAATGACACCTCGGGGCTGCTGCGGTTCTCCTTCAGCAAAGAGGAGCCCAAGCCCTGTCATTCCAGGCTTTGTTTGCTCCAGGGAGGGAGCCCTCCTCCTCGGGAGTAGCCGCAGAGCTGCAAGTATAATGATTGGATAAGAAAGGAACCCTGGGAGCCAAAACTTGGAGTTTGGAACAGGCTTTGGAGCCCTTGAGAATTCTTCTCTACAAGCCCTTGGGTGGTGGAGTTGTAAACACCAGGCATCTGTGCAGAACTGGTTATTTTCTCTCTGTTTACTCCTTAAAGCATCATCAAACTCCAAAAGAAGACAGACTTCTTCCAAGGTTGCCCCTGCCCTGAAGTTTTGTGTTGTGTTCTTTACTCTTTCCATAGCGTCCCTTAAAAATGGTACTGAGGTGTGTGCAGGTTTGTGGTGCTTAGTATCAGAGCACAGACAAAAAAAAAATCAGAAAAATCTAAATGTTGAAATTTTATATTTAAATATTCTCTTGAGGTTGGTTTTACCTAGAAATCAATCCTAAAAGAAAAAGATTTCTTGATTGTGACAGTCCAATACGTGTATCTGATAGTGAATGAAACTTCTGTGTAGTCATTTGTCTTCTCAATTTAATAACGTGTATTTCAACGTCTCTTTGAATCTGGTAGAATCAGCATCCCTGGAAGTGTCCAGAAAACACGTGGATGTGTCACCTGGGGACGTGGTTTAGTGGTGGGCTTGGCAGTGCTGGGTTGGTGATTAGCTTCAGTCATCTTAATCCAACCTTGAGCAATTCCGTGGTTCTGTGGTCTGTTTCTCAACGTTATTGAGACCATAATAAAGCCTTAATTTTCCTGTTTGTTTTAACACTAACCCTTGCAATCTGTGAGAGTGCATGAAAATTCAGGGGCTGTAACTATGGCAGGGTATGAAGAGCCTGCTTTGCTTCAGCATTAGGAACATTTGGTTTTTGACAGTACTGAAATTGGTAATTATAGCCTGTCTTGATTTTTTTTTTTTGCTCATTAAACTAATTTCTTAATTACTAGAAAATGCATTCTGCCTTTGAGATTCTGCACAATATTTTTTATAACAACAAGGTGACCGAATTGCTGCTTTAACTTCAAGTTTTGACTGTAATTATGGAATTGTATGTAGTTCTTGCAAAAGAATTAAAACTGTCCCAGAGCAGTGGGGCGAAGGAGAGTTGTGGCTCTGATCACAACCACCGTAATTTAGGGCTTTTCCTTTCAACTTTGCTTATGAGAGAGAGTTTTTATTTTCTGGGAGGGAAGCTTCCACACAGTTTTCTGTATGGATTTCTGTATGGATTTTAGTTTGCTGTGGTGCTGGGTTTGTGTTTGAAGGATTACCCTGACGAGAAGGTGGGAATGGTGGCTGAAGTCAGTGAGTCCCCTGGCAGATCAGGTGAAGGCTTTGGTTAAAAACCTGGTGCTTTCCTTCTGAGTACAAAGGTTTGCTAAGCTGGAGTGAACGCTTCTGGTCAGCTTTGGTCTTCCAACACAAGCTGGGTCAGGAAGTGCAAATGGAGCTTGTGAGATCTGGAACGGCACTTGAAGGACCAAAAATGGTGATGGGAGCTTTGGTCAGGGTGCTGTTACCGCTGGTGCGAGTGTGTCCCTCTCTGTCTCGGTGCAATTCCTTTGACAAGCAAATACATGCTCCCTCGAGCCCTTTGGACTCGGTTCTTCTCCTTTCTCTGCATGACAAAGGTGGTGGATTTACACTGAAGAACCGTTTCCGTGGCAGCCACTTGTAAAATTGTTCCTGTTACAACTTCTTGGGTTTTCTGTTTTGTTTCGTAGACACAGATGAGGACACGGTGAAAAGATGTTTTGCCACGTTTGAAGAGAAATTCTTCCAAACCTGTGAGAAAGAACTTGCCAAAATCAACATTTTCTATTCAGGTAAGGTGCTTATTTGTGTGTATTTGTGGAAAATTCAGCAACAGAAAAAGAGCCTGAAGGTCCCAAACTTTCAGGATAACCACAGTGGTGGTGCAGGTCTACCATCAGGTAATTAGAGGGCGGGTTTGTTTGGAAAACTGCTCTGGTTTAAGGACAGACGTGGAGCTAAACCCTGGTGTTTGGGTGGAGGGAGAATGAGTGGCAGGTGATTTCATTTCTTTGAACCGCCGAAGTATCCTGCTGAACTTTGTGGAGATGCTCTTAAAACTAGAGGGCATAGTCTTTCAGCTTATCCATGCTGACAGTCTCCTGGACATGTTTTAGGTGTGCTGAGCTTCCTAGCCGGTGTTTCCTGAGCTTCTTCAGGAATAGCTCTCATGGGCTTGCCTGTGGATGGCAGCTTGATCATCTCGAGGGGTCCAACAAGTTTTTAAACACTGAACTCTTACTGAAACTCCGTCAGCTTTCTGGAGTACGTCCGCCAGCAGCAGCTGCCACAGGCTGTGTGTTTTGGGTAGAAATGTTGTGATGGTAGGAGTGGGGATTTCTAGGTGTCTTACATCGAGTGCTGTTGTTTGTTGTTTTCTCTGAGAAAGTTGCCTTCCCATCCTGTGTTTTGAAAGCAACTTTGGAATGGGTTAATTAGAAATTGACCCTGAAAAATTGCCACAAAAGGCTCGGTGTGCTCTGGCTCCTCCTGCCATTACTCTTCAGATGATTTTCAGCCTCTCTTGGGGAGGTTTAAAATGGGATTTCACCTAGAAAAGCATTTAAATGCAGATACAGCAAGGCATTGGCTTCTATACTTTCTCGTAACATGTTGATTTATTAACTTAGGGCTATAAACAGGATTTGCAGCATGATATGGTAGCCTTTTCTAGTTCTGATTTTAATCTGGTAACAAAGACACAGCTGAATTATGCAAAATATTTTCATAACCATTGGGTGATGACTTTATTGCTGGCTCTTTTACTGCCAGCCAGGATCTGGGTTGTGAACATGAGGATAGCTGAAAGCATGATAGATGCCGTGGCTGAGCGCGGCAGCTTCCCTCAGTTCAGCTTCCATCTAGGGAAGTGAATCTCCTTTGGCTGTGCCTGCTCTCCCAGCTCCCTGGAGCAGCGTGAGTGTCAGGACAAGAGGCAGTTTTTAGGTAGAATTGATATTTTTTTATTAGGTCGGCTGGGTCTTGCACTTCCTAGGCACGCAGTTCATACGCACCTGACTCAGGGCAGTGCTCTGTGTTGTTTCCCAGGGAGAGCTTGTGTTCCTACCCCAGATCTGAGGGTTTCATGCTCAGAAACTTCCTTTCTGAGCCGTATCAGATCCTGTGCACTGCGAGCTAGACTCTGTGCAGGAAGTTCTGTCAATTTAGATGCACAATACAGATTATAATTTTCCCTAATGAGGACCTGCTGCCACACGTGCGCCCACATGTACGCAGCCATTCCGGCATTGTTTAAAATGGCATTAATAATACGGGGTAGGGTTGTTTTTTTTCCCAGCTAGCTGTCATTTCAGAAAGTTCCAGGAGAGAATACATGTAATTTGAAAATCTCCTGTGATAAAATTAAAATAAGTCTTTTATTTGCAGGGGAGCGACGTGACTTTCGTAGAATGGAAACCTGTTATTAGGGTTATTAGCATTGAGCTACAGCTAGAAATGTTCCATCAGTGGTTCCTAGCCGTGGTGGTGTCAGAAATTTGTCACGGCGGACCCTATTGTAACTCCAGGCATGTGTTGGCTTGGATTATGACCTGGCACGTCCTATTTATTACAGGTTTATTATACAGCTTATTACACCCCTGTCTTTACCACAGTAAATATTGTTCATTTTCAAGAAAGTCAGGTTTTCTGTTGATCCCTGCTTCGTTTCCTCGTCATCTTTCCCTGGGCTGAAGGATCCTCCGTGAGCATCACCCAGGACTGCCGCAGCACAAACAGCCTCACCCCCTTGGGATGGGCTGCTCCCCGTTCCTCCACGGGATCCTCCGTGAGCATCACCCAAGACTGCCGCAGCACAAACAGCCTCACCCCCTTGGGATGGGCTGCTCCCCGTTCCTCCATGGAGCACTTGGAGCTGGAGTGGCTGCTGCAAAATGCCTTTCTCTGCCCTTCCCCGTGTGCTGCCAGCAAACACTGCCTTCACCATTATCCCAGCTCAGGGGAAAGGAAAACTGCCGTTAACTAAATCAGATTTGACAAACACTTTTCAATGTCTTTGACTATGCTCAAGAAGATCTGTCCCCAAGTGTAAGAAAAAAGAATTGCAGTAAATTTTTCAGATGGTTCCAGCTGTTCAAGTGCTAAAGGTTTACCCGTGGTCAATTTTGGTTTGTGTTTGGGATTTTCTAGATGGCAGGTTTGTTATATTTTAAATCACCATCATCAGGATTTGGCTAAACGGTAGCCAGCAACATTTTCGTGGTTAATTTAGGGATGGTTTTGTTATTTGTAGAAAACCCCGGCTTTAAATTGGGAAGCAAAATACTGAACATGATGTGTACAAGTGGGGAAGGGAAGGAATGCTAAAAAGGGAAATGCCCTGAGCTGGGTAGCTGGCAGGAGGTTCAGGCTGTTGGATTAGCTCCTGTGTGGTGAAGCAGGCTCTGATCACGGCCATGCCCATGTAAACTGGAACCCGGGGGGAAGTTTTACTGGCTCCTCAGTGTAATGGTCTTTTTTGCATCATCCTGATGCGTGAACTTTTGTATAAACTTGGGAAACGAAGTAAAAAAAATCAATCTGGATTTGCATAGTTGAGGTGATAACTCTTTAGACTCTTTTAGTCAGGATCTAGCAGCACTTTTTGGGCAAAGCTGCTGCTTTATGGCAAGCATTTTTGTTGAAGTCTGCCTCTCTCGGATTTCTCGTTAGTCTTTGCCATGAAATTACACTTGAGCCGAGGGCTCAGTGGGCATCAGGTCATGCAAAATGCTGCAACACAACAAGAGTGGTTCCAGTTTCTAAGCTTTTTTTCTGACTTGAGCGACGTATTTTTTAAAGTCAGAGAGATAAATTAGCGGTGGATAGTGCTAAATTAGTGATAGTGGTATACGACTTTTCAATTATTTTGGAGTGTGCTGCAAACTGAGAAATTAATTTCTATTCTGCTCTGCTGTTTCCTGGGCAATTCCCTAGGAGGTTTTCAGAACAGCAGCACACGTTTTGTTTCGTTTTGTTTTGCTTCTGCACTGAGTCTCGATAGTAAAAAAAATGGTGCTTTAATAAGATGAAATGATTTGTGGACAGAATAACTGGAGTCGGTGCGGGAGGGAGAAGGTGGTGACAGGATGGCCGTTTCTCAGGAGTGGCATTTGTTATGGATATCTGCAGTCATAAATATTTCAAGGCATTGTATTTTCTTTAAATATTATATTAGGCTGATGGATTTTAAGATTTTTTCTGGACATAGGGACAATGGAACGGTGCTTTCAATTGCAAATATCAGTTTAAACTCTTCCATATCTACTGATTTGATCTAGAAGAAATCTCAGTGTATCACAGATGGTTTAATAGATGTTTTCAATAGAGAGAGTGTGAGCTTTATTTATGTGAAGGCTTTTGATTTGAACAGATATCTGTTACTTCTTCCCAATGGAGTTGCCATAGTGGGGAGGGATTATTGTTTTTGCAGTCTGATCTTGCTGTGGTAAATATTATGTGGTTGTAGGCTGTGGGCAGACAATTCTCACTGTGGGCTGCATTGCCTCTGTTTGGTGGAGTCCTTGCTGCCGTGGAAGTTGTCAGAGAGGAGCTGCCCTTTCCTACATTTTAAATCTTCCTTTATTAAAGTTTGTAAGCAAGCCAGTCAGAGTTTCAGGCTCCTCTGTACTTGACTTCCTACACTGATCCCCATTTTCTGTTTGGAAAGGCTTTCTCCTTCCGGCAAATACCTTACACAGAGCGCTGTGAAATTATTTATAGAGTAATTTTGCTCTTAAAATTAGACAGAATTGAGTAAGACAAAGGAAAAGGGAGAGTAAATCTTACACCTGATCGGGGAGCAATTGAGAATTCTCAGTGAGTTGTTATGTAAGATACTAATGAAGAGAATTAAATTGGCATCCAGGAGGCTGCTGGGCAGAGCTTTGTGTAGTGGAGGGACCTCGTGGCTCTGTGGTTTCTGGTGTAGTGCTGGGTGTCCTGCTGGGTGGAGGTGGCTCCAGCTCCAGCCCTGTGAGCCTGGTCAGCATCTTCCTGGCCAACACCAACACCCATGGTCTGTGACCCTGCTTATCACCAGAGGTGCCAAAGCTGTGACTGAAGCTTAGCAGGGGAAAAAAGCCTGGAAGGAACCAGCTGTACGGAACAAAGAGAACAATAACAGTCTCAGCTATGCTGGTTTTAGCTTTAAAAGGTTGTTATTTAGCCAAAAATATTATTTTCTGAGAGTACATAAAGCAGCGTGTTTAAAGGAACACCTTCTTCATACTAGAGGTGTGAGGAAGAGAGACAGGCTTGTTCTGAAAACACATCAAAATGATATTTAAGTGCAGGCTGGCGGCCTTTTTAACCAGTAAATAACGAGGCAATGCTTCTAAAGTGAGGAAAAGAGGGATAAATTATTACAGCAGATCATGTGCAGCAGCCAGCAGTGTTGTAACTCCTGATCAAAGCAGAGCTGTGTTTGTCTGTCACCGGGAGCTTGGCAGAGGGGCCGTGCTGCTCTCTGAGCAACAAAATTCAGTGTCACATTTGAAGTGTGGGGTTTGTCTTCTTTGATTTCCCTACTGTCACATGAAAAGATAGTAAACATGTAGTCAGTAGTGGGTGCACAGATCTGAAAAACGCTTTGCTTACTCACTGTCATGTTTCATAATGTTGCCTAACAGGATTTTTCCCTAATGCTTCTTGTGCACTTGATTTATGTGGGAGAGAGGAGCAGCTTTTGGTTTGCGCTCAGAGCAGCCGTGTGGTCAGTGCTTTGGCACTTGGGTGAGCCCCTGCCCCGCTGTCCTTGTGCTGGTTTTTGGTCCCCAGGTACAGGCTGGGCCTCCTCCATCCCTAACAGGCATTTGTGTGGTGCTGGAGCGAGCATCCTCTAGAAATCAAAGCTGGGATGGAAGTTGAGAGGTCTCAGTTAGGTATTTTTGTGGTGGTGGACCGAGCATCCTCTAGAAATCAAAGCTGGGATGGAAGTCGAGGGGTCTCGGTTCCTGGCTAACACTGCTTTAGTCTGTGGGTTTTTCTTTTTTTTTCCGTGAGAACTTGTGTGTTTTACGTAGGTTTAATGAGAAGAGCTGCCTCCTCTGCTCTGCCCTTGTGAGACCACATCTGGAGGTCTGCATCCAGGTCCAGGGCTCACAGCATGAGGAGGACATGGACCCATCAGAGTGGGTCCAGAGGACTGGAGCACCTCTGCTTAGGGACAGGCTGAGAGAGCTGGGGGCGTTCAGCCTGGAGAAGGCTCCGGGGAGACCTTAGAGCCCCTTCCTGTGCCTAAAGGGGCTCAAGAGACATGGAGAGGGACTTGGGACAAGGGCCCGCAGTGACAGGACAAGGGGGAATGGACTCAAACTGACAGAGGGCAGGTTGGAATTAGGTATTTGGAAAAAAAATCTTTATTGTGAGGGTGCAGAGGCCCTGGCACAGGGTGCCCAGAGAAGCTGTGGCTGCCCCATCCCTGGAAGTGCCCAAGGCCAGGTCGGACGGGGAACAACTGGTCTGGCGGGAGGTGTCCCTGCCTGTGGCAAGGCGGCGTGGAACTTGCTGGCCTTTAAGGTCCCTTCCGACCCAAACCAGACTGTGACTCTGCTGCGTGAAAAGAGAAGCACGCGGAGCTGTGGGTTTGATGCGTGATGGGGCAGGGCCGCTCACCGCACGCCGTTTGAGGAGCAGGCGCGGTGGGGCGGTGGCGCGGTGCCGTGGGGCTCGGTGGTGCTGTGCCGTGGGGCTCGGTGGTGCAGTGGGGCTCGGTGGTGCCGTGGGGCTCGGTGGTGCTGTGCCGTGGGGCTCGGTGGTGCAGTGGGGCTCGGTGGTGCTGTGCTGTGGGGCTCGGTGGTGCAGTGGGGCTCGGTGGTGCGGTGCCGTGGGGCTCGGTGGGCCGCGTGTGACTGTCCCTGTCCTGCCCACAGAGAAGCTGGCGGAGGCGCAGCGCAGGTTCACCACGCTCCGCACCGAGCTGCAGTCCACCCTGGACGCGCAGAAGGAGGCCAGCGGGGCCTCCACGCTGCAGCGGCGCAGAAAGCCCGTCTTCCACCTGTCCCACGAGGAGCGAGTGCAGCACAGGAACATCAGAGACCTGAAACTGGCCTTCAGCGAGCTCTACCTCAGCCTCATCCTGCTGCAGAACTATCAGGTACCCGCGAGCAGCGGGGCTTTCCCGGAGCCCCGTCCGGAAACCGCTCCGCGCCGTGTGTGTCCTCCGGCTGCCTCGCTGGTTTTCATTTATTTCTTCCTTTTCTGGGGGGCCCCTGAACACTTCTAAAGAAAAGGCAGGCACCTAGCAGCTGGCAGTGTACGTCTGGTTGCTTTTCACTGAGCTAGAAGTGCTAAGCTGACCTGCAGAAGGACTTTCCTTCTGCCTTTTCTGGGCTGGCTGACCCCAGCGCCTCTGTCCGGGCAGGAGCCCTTCCTTCTGTAGCGTGTTGTTCTGTGCGGGGCTGGAGTGGGCAGGCTGGGGAAGGAGCTCTTCTATCTAACAGTTCTCATGAAACTTGAAATCCTAATGCACTGTTTCCTCTGGGCGTTACCATGGTAGTGGCTGTGACCTCGCTGTATCAGAATTTCTTGCTAAAACATCAATTTTAAAAAAAAATATTTCGATTTCTGCAGGATACAGGCTCATTTGCCTTGAGGTATGAAAACAAACGAATCTTTAGTTGTACTTGGATTTTTGGCCTGGTAAATATTGCAGACGCTGATCTTGTTCCAAAAATTTTGAAATAAAAATCTGAAACGGTTAATATATTTTTGGCTGGGCTACCTCTTCTGGAGTTAAATGCTCTGAAGTGCTTTTGAGTGTTTTACTGTGAGGGGTTTTAGCTTGTTAAATAAGAGTGTGGGAGCTTAAACTGACTACGTCTGTATTTAGATCTTTGCCAGATCTTTACTGGAGAATTTTACTAAGCAAAATTCACAGTGAGAATAAATTGAATACCACTGCTGTGTGGACAAAACTTATTCTCCCGAAATTCTGAGTACTTGTACCTCTCCCACAGTGATGTTATCTTTGAGCATGTGTCTGGCAACGATGAGTTTCTTAATAAAGCTCTTTAATTATTAGTGATAGTTCCTAGTTCAAATTCTTGGGAAAGGTGGAGTATCTGTGTCTTTTTAGGAATGGAGTGAAGCAGCATCACCTGCTGTGATTTCTTCACTTACATTTATTTTCTTTTTTAAAAGAAGACAGCTGTACTTTTAATTGCAAAAAATCAATTCTGAGGCTTGATGAAGAATTTAAATAGGGGATGACATGGGTCGTTCCTTTGGGAAAGCTTTTCCTGCTGTTCCTCAGAGAAGAAAGGCACGTTGCACACTGATATTTTTGCTTTTTTGCTGCCATGAGTCCAGACCCACCGTAAGTCTACTAAATATTGATCTAAACCCCATCTGGTTTTGATGGCTTTCACGCTTTGTAGAGGCAGCAGAGCTGCTTTCTGCAACGTGACTCCAGAGAGAGAATGAGAAAAGTTCCTTCCAATCGGTCCTGAAGTTGAGGACAAGGAGCACAAGCCGTAGAGCTAAATCCCAGAGTACTGCTGTTGTTCATCGCTCTTGAGCTTAGAATATAACAACGAGGAATATTCAAGCTCTTGCAGGTTTGGAGAGAAGAAAAAACAATAACCTGGTGGGAGGATGATGTAGCTGAGCCCTTCATGTAGGAGATACAGCGAAGTCAACAGCAGCATTATAAATACCAAACTGGCTTTGATGAAATGCCTTGAGTTGGGTTACTGAGGAAGGAAAACCCACCTGAAGCAAATCCCTCAGTCTCTTAGGGCTGAACAAGAGCACAAGTTTCATGCATTCATTCCTGAGGTGCACAAACCAAAGATCAACTGAAGCTATAAGCAGCCTCCAGGGCAGCTCTTACATGTTTAACTTATCAGTGACTAGACTTCTGATAAAATTAATTTATTGTTAACAGCAATGTATTATTCTAGAGTGTGTACATACATAAAAAATCAATTTATTTGAAGTGCTGTGTTTTAGGACAAACAAATACTGAGAAATTAGGCATATAATATTTAGTTATTTATTCTGTATATAATATAGTGCATTTATTGGGTGAATAATAGAGGCTGAACCAGTTTTATTAAATTGCCTTGCTGGTGCATTTCCTAGTATATACGAGCAAAGATTTTTGAGTTCACTGTTTGATTCTACTTGATGTTGCACTGTATTATTGCCTAAGTTCACTGTTTGTTGTTTGTGGAGGGTTTGGGTTTTTTTTCCACAAAATGCAGCAGAAACGGAGGTCAGGCTTGGAGAAGGCCCCCTGCCAAACAAAAGCAGCAAGAATAGCAAAATATGAGACTGCATAAGTGCTGTTTTTTCTGTTCCACGGTCCCATCACTGCCTGTTCCTTGTCAGAAGCACCACAGTGACCAGCTGTGCTTTTGTCGTGCACTTTGGGGCTGCAGAATTTTTGCAGCCAGAGGATGAAATGCCGCTGGAGAGGTTTTAGGGTGTCTGGTATAAACATATCCCAGCCAGCCAAGGAACTCCAGGGTTAGGCTGGGATTGCACCCATGGCAGATGAAGGGCTGTTAGTTCAGGCCGCAGAAGGATCTCAGACCAAAATCATCCTTTTGTTGCAGTTTTTCATGAGAAATCGCTGCTCTCCTTGGGGTGGAATGCTGGCTTTCCCAACAGAAAGTAATTAAAGTCTCTTGTCTGCAGTGAGGCAGGTCATTAATGCTTTGGCTTCCTGCTCCTGTCTCCCCAGCCCCATTTCCCACCTATATGGAAGAGGTCTGGCATTAAATCACTCTAAGCATAATTACATTGAAAATAATTTCAGTGAGTAGTTGGTGCCTCTCCCCAGGGCATTGGATTTTGCTGTTTTCTCTGGTTTTCTTTCCAAGCTGCTCTCTAAGCTTTTTCCAGGAGTGAGTCTTGCCATGGTCTCTCTGTGTTTCTGCTGTTGCTTGAATGAATTACTGAGTTTTTTAAGTGGCACTTCCTGCACAGTGAAATGCAGGATTGCAAATACATCATGCCACAGCAACTGCTGCCGTGTGATGAGCTCTGCCTGTCTCAGGTACTGTGCAGGCAGGTTGGATCAGGGATCCTCTACAACTTGGAAATCAGCAGTTGATTCCTGTTTTAAGCACTGTGTGCTTGTCTCCCCAGACTGGAGAGTTACATCCCCCACATCTGCAAGCCTGAGCTGGTTTGGCAGTCGTTGTGCAACATGCTGCGTGAAAAAAAGTGCTGCTGTGGGGATGCACTTGTCTGGATTTAATCTGCAGCACTGACAACTTTCATACAAAGATTTCCTTCTATAATGAATTTAACTGGAGAACTTGGTTTGAAAGCAGTGTAAAGTTTAAAGAAGTCAGTAACTCAGATTTTTCAGAAGGGAAAACCCCTTAAGGGTTATTTGTCTTCAAGGCAGCATTAGGTCACTTCTTGCATAAAGGAGGAAAGTGGAAGTGATCTGGCTTCTCAGGGAATAAAAAGGTTTAGGTAGCTCCCTTTTTATGCCCTTGAGTCCCACATTTTTTATTTTACTTGCAAGGATTATATATTACTTATAATAAAGTAATAACTCAGAAACTTCCTGACAATAGATGCAATAATTTTGGTTCTTATTAACGATTCCTTTCTCGCTAGCACTGGAGAGAGAACCATTTCTCTTTCCTGGGAGATGGCTGGGGTTAAAGGTCTTTTCCCTTGTCTGCAGAACCTGAACTTCACCGGCTTCCGCAAGATCCTGAAGAAGCATGACAAGAACCTGGAGACAGCGCGGGGGGCGGAGTGGAGGGTGGCCGAGGTGGAGGTGGCTCCCTTCTACACCTGCAAGAAGATCAACCAGCTTATCTCCGAAACAGAGGTGAAGAGGCTGGCCTGGGCACTGCTCCTCTTCTAGCTAGCAAAAAGTGGGATTTTGGTCACTGCTGGTTTCTGGAAGAGTCCAAGCCCAGGCTGGACGGAGCTCTCAGCAAAGCTGTTCTAGTGGGGCTGAACAAGACCTTTACGTCCCTTCCAGCCCAAACTGTTCTATGACACTGTAATTTCTATAGTGTTTTGCCCTCTCTTTGTCTCGTATTTACCACCAAGGTGGCCAATAATCGATTTTGAAGTGCCACTGATTTCTGGCACCGCCTACATGAATCTGGGTACGTTCTCTTCAGCTGGTAACTTTTCCCTTGGAAAAGCCTCCTGCAGCCTTAACTTCTGCTGTGTAGGAGCCTGGCATGGTGAGCTTTTCATGTCTTTGCATTAAAAGAGTACTGGGCCAGGGCTCACCTGTAACGTGGAAACCAACCATCATTTTTGGTTTTAGTGCATTACCACATGCTTATCCTCGAGGTGGACTTGAGCAGTGTGTGTCTCTTTGTCTCCTTAGGAAGTGGTGACCAACGAGTTGGAAGATGGAGACAGACAGAAGGCAATGAAACGTTTGCGTGTTCCACCCTTAGGAGCAGCTCAGGTGAGAGATGAGGGCTGCGGAGCGAAGCTGCTTCTCCAACTTGTCAGGCTGCCAAATCAGATTCAACATCTGAGCGAAACAGTGGAAATAATTGGTGTGAGCGTGTGTGGGGCATGGCCACATAATCTGCTTTAGTTCCGGAAGGTTTGGAAATAGGTTACTACTCCTAATGCATGCAGACAAGGTAATGAAGGGAGGAGATAAGTGGTAAAAGGAAATTTGTGCTAATAAAAGCATATGCTTAGTGTTTGTGTGGTCTGGAATATTTTTCAGGGGGCACTGAGACGCCCAAGCTCTGTTTCAACATGGCAAGAACGTTACACAGCATTTTCAGTTTAAAAAACCACACTCCAAGAGCACGAGTGCAGTCAGGGATCAGGACCTCGTATTTCTGATTTTAAGTTTGCTCTGCGAACTAATCTGACTTTGCTGATAACCTGTTTACCTCGCCTTAATTCTGCCACGGCTTTGTTCGCAGCCTGTGCCAGCCTGGACTACATTCAGGGTTGGATTGTTCTGCGGGTTGTTCATCGCACTGAATGTCACTGTCATACTTTCAGGTGGGTATCCTGCCACGCCTCTGTTTGGGCGTACTCTCATCGCTTAGGGAGGGCCTGGACCTGGATGTTCTGGCTTGAATCAGAGTCGTATCACACTGGTGTGAATTACTGGTTCTGCTCAGCGGTAGGCTGTGGCTTTTCTCGTGTTATACATGTGAATTTTGAACACAAAAATCCTTTTCTCCTGGTTTCCTCCTTACTTTTGTGGGAATATTCTGAGGGTGCAATATCGATGTGCAAAAAGAGATTTTTGTTATCGTTCTGTGAACACGCAGCCCGTGCCCACCTTGAGACAGGTGCTTGTAGGACTTGAGCTTTGCACGGTATTGACTCCCCAAAGAGAAGGCTACCAGACACAGAGCCATGCGACCACAATGCCACTCAGGATGGAAATCGGGAACTCCTGTGGCAGTTCCTAGGGTTTCAATGCCTGGAGTCTGTTATTTGAATTAATTGACTTTTTCTTATTGGCAGAGGTTGGCAAGATTGTTTAAAAGCTGCAATAAATGATTGCATCTCTCAGGCCCTGGCTTTATTCTGCTTTGTGCCTTCTGAGTTTGGCCCCTGATTAGAGTTGGAGCCACGCTGGTGCTGCAGATCCAGACACAGCTTAATCATAAGCGGCTTTACTAATTGTGTGTGTGATTTCTGTAGTGTTGTAACTTGCTTAAGCAGTACAAAGGAAAAGGCTTAACAAATCAACTTAGGAGCTCTTGCATTAGGGAAAGCCCATGTCTGTGTTTTTATGACTTAAAAGAATTTTTAATCGGATGTTTCTGTAATCGGATCCAGCCATCTCTTGGGATAAATGCCTCTGTTCGAGGAGCCCTTTGCAGTGCTCCCCGTTTGGTCTTCCCATGGTAGAGGCATGAAGTTGACCCATCTGCATGAAGGGGCTGTTTAATGTGTAGAAACTGTTCTTTATTCATCGCTTCTGTTACTTAAATTGTTTGATCTCAGTGTGAGATGCAAATATGACTGAAGTTGTGTTTGCTTTCCCTCTCGGTGCTGAGAATGAAAAAGCGGCGCGGTTGTGAGAAGGAATTAATAAAAATGATTATATCTCCAAAGCAGGTGTTACTAACTCGGTGTGGGTAATAGGTGTGTGGTATCAGCAGGCATGATCTGATAGCTGAACATTACTGCAGATTCTGGGCAAAAACCTGGGTTCCAAGTGCAAAGGGTCTGTTTTTAATTGGCTCGTACTTTGCTACCCTCTCGGCTGCTTTTGCCAAATTGTTTCTGAGGTAGGATTTATTGTTCTGCGTGGGGAATTTGTGAAACAGCATCAGAACGTGGCTTCTGTCAGTAACACGGTGCTCCACTGCCTGCTTTGAGAACTGGAGCAGCAGCATTTTGCAGAGATGAGTTCGTCATCACTCGGGGGCTGTTAAAGGCTGCAAAGCTACAAGTGGGTCCCAGGAGGGTGTCACCCTAAAGAGGGCCCGTTTTGAGGCTTCACTGTTTCTGTATGGGCTTCCCTCGGTGCCAAGCTAGTGTGTGAGGCTGGAATTTCACAGAAATGTGCATTTGCTTTATGAACCAGAAACCTGCAAGGTTTCATGCAAAATCTCAGGCCCTTGCTGCGGACCTGCTCTTGTTTGAGAGTTAGGCTACCACTGGACTTGGCACCAGGGATATTTTCACTTCTCAGTCAGTATTTTTGGGGCTACTCTGCCCTCTTTGGAGTTTGGACCAGATGACCCACTGTAGTTCCTTCCAACCGTACCCATTTTGTGATTTCCCTTGGTTTTCAGGTAAAAATTTGAAAATCTGCTTTTACAATTCCGCATTTAAGACTCATTTCCTTCAGCTCCTTTGGGGGTGTGTCATTTCTGTCCAAAAGTTGACTCTGTTCTGCCTGAATCCAAGGGTCTTAAGTTTTAAATTCAAAGCAACAGTTCTGGAGTCATTGTTCCTTGCACAGCTTTTTCTCCATAAGTTATGTAGTATGAAGTATAGATGCCGAACACGTGAAATTCCCTATGGATTGGCTTTCTCTGAAAAAAAGTTTGGAAAACTTGAGGCTGTAATTTAGGCAGGTCTGTGGGAATAAATTCTCAGCTTCAGTTCTGTGAAGTGCATGTTCTTTCTTTTATCCCTCTTAAAAAGCACGTGAGTGAGAAACTCGCAATGAACCTAAAATTGAGGGTTGAATAAGTGTATTTTATTTATGCTTTTCTCATAAAACCTGTGTCTAGTGACCAGGGGAGACAGTCCTTTGCAAAGAGGTTTATGCTGGAGAAAGCTGCTGCTGTGTAAGGCTGTTCATCGTTTGAAGTGAAGCACATTTGTTTCCAAACCCCTGAAAACTGAACAAAGGAAGCAACAGGCTGTCCAGCACTGCTGCCCTGTGCTGGGGTTTCTGCTAGGTGGGGCTGGCCATGAGTGTGTATTGCATTACAATCGCACTGAGTTGGGTGATTAGGCGGGTTTAGCATTGTTTTAAATGCTGTAAATGGTTCCTCTCGGTTTTGTGGGGAGCTGAAGTGTTTGTGGATCTGTCTGTTGGGATTTCGTCTCTATTAAACCGGAATATTTAAGTGCCTCTAGTCAGATTTATGCTGGTGCTGTCCCTTGTGCCTGTAGTGTGAGGCAGGGACGCTGCTAATGACTTGATTACAGCAGCTGGAAAGGGAATTTTCCCCAGAAAACTCCTAAATCCTCTGACAGGCTAGGCAAAAAGTCCTCCACTTGCTGGAATAGGCAGTTGTGGACATGTGTACCCTGTTTCCTCAGGGTACAGCCAAACGTCTGAGAACCAGGACAAAGCCTTGCTTTGTGACGCGGCCTCTGCTTTCCCTAAAGTCCTTCCTTTCTTTGTCTTTGCCAGGTGTGGCTTTTATAGATGGACCAAATGTGTGGCCACTGGTGAGAATCTATCGAGGTGGCTTTCTCCTGATAGAATTCCTCTTTCTCCTGGGTATCAACACGTACGGCTGGAGACAGGCTGGAGTCAACCACGTCCTCATCTTCGAACTCAATCCCCGCAGCAACTTGTCCCATCAACATCTCTTTGAGGTGGGCAGGAGGGATCTCGGGATTGGCTGAGCCGTGCCGCGGGGCAGCAGGAGAAATCCTGCGCCGCTTCCTGGCAAGGACTCCTGATACAATTACAAGGGGAAGTTGCTGGAGCCTGATTAGATTACAGGATTGAGCACTGCTCTCCCTTTTCTTCTAATGAGAATACATTGTAGTTTTCGGGGCTGTGTTTTTATTAGGTGTCGGTGTGGTTTTTTTTCCTGCAGATTGCTGGTTTCCTGGGCGTTTTGTGGTGCCTGAGCCTGCTGGCATGTATATATGGTAAATTCACCTACATCCCTATGCAGGTGAACCCACTCATCTTGTACGGCTTCATGTTGCTTTTCCTCATCAACCCTACCAAAACCTTGTATTACAAGTCCCGTTTCTGGCTGCTCAAACTATTGGTAAGTGTCAAACCTGCTTTAAATAAATAAATGTTTTTTAGTGCTGTGGCTGAGCAGTAGCTGTGAAGTGTATACAAGTGTCACTAACCCTCAGGAAAGGGATGCTGGGGGATGCTTGTACCACTGTGGTTTATAGAGCAGACCTGATCAGGTGTTGACTGCAGATGGCTTTTGAGGATGGGTTTGCAGAAGCATATTCTGCTTCCTGTACCAGTTGACTTGTTAACCTACCTATAGACAGCTGCTTACAAACTTCTGCCTGTATGGAAACCCTTGGACATCCGTGCTTGTTTGTTCCTTAACCCAGTGAAAGAGTTTGATTAGAGGTGCAGTGCTCTAAGGCAAGGCTGCATGGGTGCTCCTCAGCCCAGACTGGCATAGTGCCAACGTTGAGAGGGTTCACTGATGGAGAGAGAACCTTTTAAAAAGTTACTGCTTATAAAATTGTGCTCATGGGTGGGGTTTTTTTCCCAACAAATCTGTTTGTGCTCTTAAACTCTTTATTTGAGAGCGAGCTCTTTATTTTCCTGTAAGATAAGTCTGGTGAGTTCAGTGTAAATATGTGTGCTGCTTCAGTGTTCCAGTTATAGGGGGGAGCTCTGAAAGAACAAATTTCAGACTTGCTGGGTGACTCATGAGTTTCTTCCCGAATGGCTGTTTCACAGTTCATCCCCACCCTGTGCACCCTTTGGAATTGCCTTTAATCAAGTCGGTTCCCCTGATGCCTTATTCTTGCTGGCACCACTCTGAGAGTGTTGGGCAGAAGAGGGTTTGGCTGGCTGGTTTTCTTCATAGAGTCATTTTCATGCCAATTAAAACAATTAACTTTATCTGGAACGCGGCAGAGATGAGACACGAAATCATGCTTTGAGGACGTGCGTGCAGGTACACACACAGCGAATTAACCTCTGGGTGCTCACCTCAGTTTCTTGATTTGCTGGCTTACTGCTATTCCAGCTTCTTCCTTTGTGCCTTCCAGCACTCAGCCATCCCTCACAGAGGTACCTTTAGTCCCAAGCCTCATTAGCCTGACTGCTGTCCCCTGGTGTGAGGGGAAGCACTGGATGTGCTTTAACCACATGAGCAATATCTGTGCTAATTTACCTTAATATCTTGCCGGGGTGAGATTCTCAGTCCCCACAGAGCTGTTAGGCTGTTTGCAGCTCCCGCCCTGTCCCAGTGGTCTCCAGACTACCCTGCAGTCTGAGACAGAGTTGTAGGATCATGGAATGGCCTGAGTTGGAAGGGATCTTAAAGATCATTGAGTTCCAACCCCTCTGCCACAGGCAGGGACACCTCCCACTGTCCCAGGTTGCTTTGAGCCCCGTCCAGCCTGGCCTTGGACACTTCCAGGGATGGGGCAGCCACAGCTTCTCTGTGCCGGGGCCTCCCCACCCTCACAGGGAAGAATTTCTTCCCCATATCTAATCTACACCTACTCTCTATCAGTTTTAAGCCATTCCCCCTTGCCACTAAATGCCCTTGTAAACAGTTTCTCTCCATCAAACCAGAATCATGGAATATCTCGAGTTGGAAGGGACCCATAAGGTTCACTGAGTACCCTGAGTGTGCAGGGGCCAATTCATCCCAAGGTCTCCTAGGGAAAAAAAGCTTAATCAAAATGCAAGCTCACCTTAATGGTGGGAAATGACATGGTACTTGTGTGCGCTCTGTGGAAGGAGGAAGAGGAAAGAAGAGGCCAGACCACATGAAGAGCACCTTTTACTGTGTGTACTTGACCAGCTGGGTGTATTTCATTTCTCCATGCAGCTGCCAGCAGCTCTCTGGGTGAAAGGAGGTTTAAATAGTGCAGGTCTTAGAACTGCGCTGCTCACACAAAGTTATGTTTGGTGAGCATTTTTCTTCACTTGCTTCGTATGTTTCACTTCCAGCCAAAAGGAAATCTGATGTATCAGGTGTAGCAGAGCATTACTGGCACTTTCAGTTTTTCTGGACCCAAAGCGGGGGCATACTTGAGTGAGTTGCAGCATTTCCTCATGGATCTGGGAGGCTTTCTGCCTCCACCTGTGATCAACATCAGCTGCTTGTCGAGGGTGGGATCTCTTGTGCTAATTCTGATTTACATCAGAATTGATCTTCCTCTGAGTGAAAAAAGTTATTTAGCCTGTAGGGAAGTCTAATTCCCCTGCCAGGCTCTTCTTTCTTGCCTGTGTGCTTAGGTGAGCATTCTTTGTGCCTTTGCTGCCAGACGAGAAGCCCCTGAGTGCCCTTGTGTGGGCTGGGGAGAGCAGCTCGCCGGGAGGAGTCGGATCTGAGCACAGGGAATGGCACAGTGTCGCCGTGCCCACGCTCTCTGCAGGAGCTGAGTGGCCACGGGGAGCCCGTCTGTGAGAGGTGAAAGGCTAGGAAGTGTTCAGCTCAGCTCAGATATCTGGCATCTCAGCACGTATTGAAAGTGCAGGGATCAGCACCAGGAAGTCTGTGCTCAGGTTGTGGAATTGTTGATAGAGAATTGCAACTGGTTATTGAAACTGAGGTGCAACTCCAGCTTCTGGTATTTTATGATTTTATCCTTGTCTGGAGGATGCTGCAGACACTTCTCAGCTGGGGAAGCGAGGAGGTGGCTGCAGTACCTCCACTGCCAGCACACCCTGGAATCTGGGCTGCAGCTCCAGCTGTGCCTGGGCAGAAGCCACAGTGCCTGGCCCGTGGCACTGGGAGGGTTCAGATGGCAGCTCAGGGTCTGGAGGATAGGTGACTCAGATGCCAGTGCCAGATAGTCCTGGATCTATCCGTTGACTCCTCCTCAGCTGTAACCTTTAGGTGGAAAACTTCTACTCTCTTAAAAGTTTTATGCTGTCACCTGGCAGTGCTGAAGTACCTCTCCCTAAACCAAATAACAACAAGAATATTATTATTTCTTATTTTCTTTTTTTTTTTTTCAGGGAGATCTGTCTGTAAAGCTATTTCCACATTCCAATTGCTTAGCTAGTCTTTGTTCATGGACAAAACAATGGTCTATGATGAAAGAGATAAAGATAGCATCAGGGAGTGCTGGGAAAAGGGAGGAAAGAGCTTTTGCAAGGGAAGGCTGGCATGGTCTTTGACCTCTGCAGAAGCTGTTCTGCAGCTGGGCACCCTTGAAGACAGACCTCCCTCCAGGCTGGCCATGTCTGACCCTTGGGAATAGGTGCCATCCAGCATGAGCACGGAGCTTTCTGGGTCAAGATCCACATCTGCTTTATGCCACTAACTCTTAGTCCCCTATTTGGCTTTGGAAGTTTGGGAGCAGAGCCTTAACTCTGCATTACGGGCTGACGGGAGCGTGTCAGTCCCTTCCTGGGTGTCTGGAGCTGTGCACCCTCCAGGTTAGTAAGGAGAGCAGCATAAAGGATCAGTGTTAGCCTGTGCTTTCATTAATTTAAAGGCTCATAAATCCCAGAATGACCGGATGGCGCTGGTGCCGTCTCTGTGAGAAATTGGCCATTAGTAACTATAACTAACCGGGCAGGGAGAGGGGTAATCAAAGCTAATGGAGCAGAAAACTGTCTGCTTCAGGAGGAGCAAAACTGCTGCTCAGGCTTAGAGGGAAAGTGGACTGGGATTGAGGGGGAGTCCAACTGACAGGCAATAGGATTTTCTCTGCCCTTTCTTTAACCCTTTCCCTGCTGGAGGCATTGCCAGACCCAGTCACAATCCTCACTTTCACAACTTCTAACACCAAAGGAAACTCATGAGTTAAGGAAACCGAGGCGTGACCAGACTAATGGCTGTGCTGAGGGTCTAAATCCAACTGACATGAAGTGTGAGGGGGAAGGTGAATGTGGAAGATGTCAATAGACACGATGTAAGTGCCCGAAAGAAAGTGCTGATCAAAGTGGGGGGCAACAAGAGAAATGGAGCTGTGTAGAGCTCTTAAATGGAGACTGGGAGTTCCTGGGAAGGAGCTTGGTTCGAGTTGACTGGGCTGTTCTGCCAGTAAAAACCAAAAGGCTGAGGGGGCACAGGAATAGATGCATACAGGAGGAGGAAAGCAGGCATGTTCTTCGTACTGAAAGTGAGGAGACAGTTATCCTTTTTTGTCAGCAGGAGCAAAAGGTCAGCAGTAAATCTTCAAGCGTTTCTGTTATTTCCATATTTGTTCAGTTCTGTGATGTCCTGCCGCTGCATTTGGATGCCTTTGACACAGCCATGAATTATTCCTGCTTTGTTTTTCCTGACAGTTTCGAGTATTCACTGCTCCCTTCCACAAGGTAGGCTTCGCAGATTTCTGGCTGGCTGATCAGCTCAACAGCCTGGTTGTGATACTTATGGATTTGGAATACATGATCTGCTTCTACAGCTTTGAGGTTCAGTGGGAGGACAATGCTGGACTTCTGGCAGATACAGGTAGAGTAATGCTGATGACCCCTGTGACTGTGGTCAAAACGACTTGAAAAGCACTGAGCCAGGCAACTTCCTAATTGTCTGTTTTAAGAGGGTTATTAATGGTACAGGAAACTAAAATAATTGGCATTTCTTGTAAACATGGCATTAGAGAGATTCTCCCCTTTCTTACTTGCATCCAGAGAAATGGAATTTCACATCAGTGTTCATTTCCTAACCCAGTCATTTGGCCTGATGTGTGTATCCATCAAAGAATTTAGACACAGCGCTCCCGACTGGAAAGAGAAATCCATTTTCCTGGCATTGTTGTTTTATTTCACAGTAGCTTAACCATGTATTTGCCTTTAGCCTCTTCCTGTTGCTCATCATGAGAACCCTGAGCTTGTTAAGCACAGTTTTCTGTGCTGTAGCCTGGTTCTTACGGGCTTCATCACCGTACCCTGGAGCAAGAGAGGGTGGTGAAGCTCCTTGGTGCCACCTCTGATTCCATTTGAGTTGATGCTGTGCTGCCAGGGTTGTCCATGCTCTGTCTTCTTTTCTAGCCAGAAGGAGCACAGGGCTGGAATGTGAATTTTGACTTTGGCCTTCCCGGTGGCAAAACAGCACCTGTCTCCTCACGGATGGGGCTGTTGACTTTCATTTTAAGCAGTGACTGCTGGCAAATCATATTGTCTGATGGTTTTGACACTTGCTGAGAGAATTCGCTGTATGCTTCAATAAGCATCAGTGTTCACTTTGTTCTTCCAATCTGTCTGATCTTTCCCTTCGCTTTAAAAGACAGCGTTGTGAGCAGCTAAATATTTACTTATTAAAAATAAAATTAAAATACATAGAGCAACTGTGTGCATAACAGTCTGTCCTCTTCCAGTCTGAGCAGTGGAATGATCGCACAGTGTTTTGGGATAAACATCAGCTAATAATGTGTCTCCCTCAGTGCGAGTAAGAAACAAATGAATGTTAGGCAGGGGGTGTTTGGTTTAGATGTGCTGAGTGAGACAGCAGAAGGATATGGAGTTCTTGGGGGGTTCCAGGAAAAGCTGAGGGATTCCTGGTCATTACCTCAATAAAAAGAAGGCTCTCAAACGTGGAGCAGGGACCCATTGGCACGGTGGTGTAGCTGCCTGTCATCCCAGTTTTGGAAGCCAGACTATGCGTTGGCTTTGCTTTTTAAAAACCAAAGCGAAAAACACCAAACGCAGTCCCATACTGAAATATGCTTTTTCCTATTACAATGCACAAGAAAAACGGGTCAAGGACATCTTGGGCAAAGTAGCCTTTTAGAGCTGTCCTGCAGAGTTTCTAAGTGCTCTCCCATTTATGCACAAAAATCCAATGTTGAAGGCCTTTTGTAATTCCATCCTTAATTTGATTATTCACAGTACTGCCAACAGCACCGAGCACATTTAAAAATAGATGATTTCTAATCTGCATGTTAGTTATACTGGCAGGACTGAGGGAGCTAGAGGGTGATCTGTCCGGATGTGTCATTGATGTTGTGTCACCTGAATACCTCCAACATGGAACATTGGGCTTCGGGGTCCTTTGGGTTTCTTGCTGTTTGTGTGCCTCGGTGCCAGGTGTTGATGGGGAATCGCTGCCACAAGGTGATATTGCAGACAGGGAGACACTAGTAGTTCTTAAACCTACTAACTCTTCATGTGGACAGCTCTAACTCCTGTTTTTCTTGCAGATAATCAGATTTGTAACAGCTACTCCTACGGAGTGAGAGCAGTTGTCCAGTGCATCCCTGCTTGGTTGCGATTCATCCAGTGCCTGCGCCGTTACCGCGATAACAAACGGGCCTTTCATCTGGTTAACGCTGGAAAATATTCCACCACCTTCTTCGTGGTGACATTTGCAGCCCTCTACAGCACTCACAAAGGTATTGGTGATTTTGGAGAATCCTTTGCAGCTCCTGGCATTTGCTTTTTGCACGAGAGAAAGCTCAGGATCTGGCATCCCATTGAAGCGTGAGCTTCTTGTGTTTTGGCACCTGTGAAACGTCTCTGGGAAAAGGCAGGGGCCTGCCCAGCTTGTAAAGAGTGTTTTAAGGTCTTATTTTAGGTGTTTTTCACATCCCTGGTCTGCTTAGAATTGCACTTAGGGAGCGTGGGAGGGAATATTTAGGTTTCTCTTTTGAAAGGAGAAAACTGAAATACCTGTCAGGTTTTGCCGTGAAGGAAGGTGAATGGGAGGGAGATGTATGAGGAAAGGGATTGCACAGGAAATACTTCTCCCTTAGCATTCATGAATATTTAACCTGGATCATCTAAATAATCAGTCCGTCATTCCTAAATGTGGAGGCATGTGCACAGTGCCAGGAAAAAATGCTCTCTCTGATTTTCCTGTGTGATTCTATCCATGTTTTTTCTGCAGCTGGTTAGGAGTTGTTTCCAATCCATTTAACTGCAGATTGAGCTCTGATCCCTGAAGTTCCTCATCTCCCTGGAAACGACAATTACTCGATTCTACTCTTGTTCTGAAGGAAAAAGCTTTTAGTTTCTGCACTTCAGGCAGTTGCCCTGCCTTTCATTGTTCTGAAGCCCTAAAAGCTGTATTCTTTCATTTGAGAATATCTCCCTTCTATATATCCAGAAATTAGCAACCACACACAGTCGTGAGCAATTACGTACCCGGGAATATTCCTGCGGTGAGGCGGGGAGAAGTGTTGAAGGCATGATTCTAGTTAACATGCTGGGTTTTTGGAGGAGCGGCAGGGTTGTTAGAAACCTTCCCGTGGCCAAGAAATGTCTGCGTTGACGTAGCTGGGCCCGGAGTCACACTGGTGATGTTTGTCAGGCCTTGCATTTCAATGGCGGGGAGGGGCAGCGGCCCAAGCTGGCTGAAGGCTGGGAGCCGGGCTCTGGATCTGGGGGAACACGGAGATCCGGCGTGGGAGCATCCTCTGGGAGCATCCCCTGTGCCTCCCGTCCCCGCTGCCCCGTCCCCGAGCCCGTTCCCGTTGTAACGGGTTCGCTCGGTGCCGTCCCGCAGCCTGCAGCCCGGTTAGTCACCGCTGCCGGGGCTGGCGTGAGGCACGGGCGGCTTGCCTGGCTCCACAGTCACTGCCTGCATCTTCTGCAGCCACGGCTGCTCCGGGGAGGCTGACTCATGCTTCTGCCTCCCTCGGGGGGCCGCAGCGCCGGGGCCTTCAGCTGGGGTAGGGCTGGAACCGAGAGGAAAACCGGCCTCTGTCAAAATGTCCTGTTGAGGAGTTTGACCTCTTTCCACCGCCCTTGAAGTTTTTCATCCGTGCCGGTGTTGCTACCCCGGGTCTGGTCGCTGCCACACGTAACTGGTGCCCCCTTTCCCAGTCTGGCAGGGAGTGGGCTGTAATGAGGTGTTTATGAGCCTCGTTCCAGTTGCTGTGAGATGTTCCTGACTCCCAGCTTTTGTCTGTCCAGTTTTGTCAGTGGGAGTCAATGGCATGTAGCTGTTGGTGTCGTACAAAAATAATTTGTGAGCTTTGTGGCCTTTGGAAATTACACGTTAGCACAGATTTGTACGTGTCACTGTGCTGGGCTTTTCAGAGGGCTGCCCAAAGCCCGTGGCATCTCCCCTCAGCCCTGCAGGCCTGTTCCCATCCTGCCATAAATGCACTTTCTAGTGTGCTGTACCTGTTAAGAAGCCAATTTTATCCAAGTGCTTTACATAGATTCCCAGTTTGTTTGGAACTTGGAATCAGATGGTCTATCAGCAAGTTGTTACTGTGCTGCCGTTGAAAATAGATGTGCTGCTCGCCCACACCTTCCCTGTGTCTGCCCGAGGACAGCAAACACCCATCTCTTACCTACCAAACATCTGCTGGGGGGAGCCGTGTGCTCCTCAGGAAGCGCTGCCCAAAACAGGCATCCGGTTGGTGAGGATCCTTGCTCCTCAGACCTGCTCTAAATTTCAGTAACAGACCTGTTAATTGCCGTGGTATCGAGAGTTTTATTTAAACAGTCTCCCGTGCCTGTGCTCGCAAGCCTATGACTTACACCTCTGGAATGACAGCTTTCGGCTGCCAGGAGAAGAGGGTAATCCGTGGCCTTTCCTTGGGAGGTCAGGTAATGGACACCAGTGCCTGTTCTCCGCTTGGGAGGCCTGGGGACGTCACAGCCCTCTGAGAAGTCTCACCTTCCTCCCTTCATTTGAGCACTGGACAATCTGTAGCTGCTCTGTAGGTTTTAGCTTGTGCCTGCCAGCGGTGTGAGGATGGACTGTGTGGCTGGGAGGGTTTGCTGGTGTGGAAAGCAGCTAATTCATACACAGTGCACTGAGAGCACTCTGTGTTTTCCTGTGCTTGCTGCTGGAAAACAGCTCGAGCTAAACAAATGTACAAATGCCACCTTATTATGTTTAAGTGATGTTTTCTGTTCTAGCCTTGCGTGGTGTTCCCTCCTCCAAACCTCCCGTAGTGAAGGTTCCCCCCCAGCAGCACCATGTACCGTGGGGTCTTGACAAGTATCTGTTTCCCCAAAATATCCCTGTTTAATAATTCATATTGCTCAGGCAGTGCATAATTCCGATTCTTTCTTCCCTCAGAGAAGCCATTTCTTTGCTTTCCGTCCCTTGGATTTAGATGCAGGGTGCAATTTTCTCTGCTAATTGCAGTTTGGATGTCAGACCGCTAAGATAGCAAAGTGAATTCTGTTAGGTTTTTGCTCCGAAACTTGCAATCCTGTTGCTCTGGGACCAGACCAGTTTTACAGGGGTGACTCCAAGCTGTCACCTTGATATTCAGGTATCACTGGGATTAGTGAAGCAGAAGGGAGAGGAGCTACCCCAGAACATAAGACTGGAGCAAGCAGTGGTGGCGTAGACGAGTGCTGATTCCAGCACGGCTCACAAATACAGCCACGTTTCAGGGACGACAGCAACAACACGAGGACAACTGCTGCTGAGTTCCCAGAGGAGGAATTCTCAGTGTTTTATACCTCCCAAAGGAATGGGAAGCAAAGGCCGAGTTCTGTAAATATAGTGCTGCGGGGTGTGTTTGCTCAGGCAAATGAGGCATGGCTGTAACTCGAAGCTACCTGGCAACCGGGGTGCCACCGGTCCCTGCCCGCTCCGTCCCCCTCTTTCCCACCCTTGCTTTGCACTGAGGAGCTCAGTGCTGGCATTAAGTTCCCTGCCAGTGCTGAGTAGCCTTCCCCAGAGCCAGCCAACAGGGTGTTACATTGCCTTATTTAATCCCTACGGAAACCTGCGTGCTGCTGGGGAAGCAGGTGATTAATCCCGAGCCTCCGGCGGAATATTCACCCCGAGCGCGGCGTTGTTTTGACACGCAACCGCTTTCTGCTGTGTTTTCACTCTGCCAGAAGCAGATGTGCTTTGCTTGACGAATGCACCAGTAAAGCAGCTCCCACTTCAGTCCAGCTTATCGCAGCATTTGTAGAATCACAGAGTGGTTTGGGTTGGAAGGGACCTTAAAGATCACGGCGTTCCGAGCCCCTGCCATGGCCAGGGATGCTTTACGCTATCCCAGGTTGCTCCAAGCCCCATCCAACCTTGAACACTTCCAGGGACATGTTCCACAACTTCTCTGGGCACCCTGTGCCAGGGCCTCACCACCCTCACAGGGAAGAATTTCTTCATAACATCTAATCTAACCCTGCCCTCTGTCAGTTTGTAGCCATTCCCCTTTGTCCTGTCACTCCAGACCCTTGTCCAAAGTCCCTCTCCAGCTCTATTGGAGCCCCATTAGGCACTGGAAGGGGCTCTAAGGTTTCACCAGAGCCATCTGCTCACCTCTCCAGGCTGAGCACTGCCAGCTCTCTCAGTCTGTCTCCATAGCAGAGGTGCTTCATCCCTCTGAGCATCTTCATGGCCTCCTCTGGACTCACTCCAGCAGGTCCATGTCCTCCTTTCACTGAGGGGAATCCCAGAGAGGGAAATCCGTGGGCATCCCTTCTTGTGTAAATTGTACTTGCGTTAAGGAAGGCACGGTGACATACCTGGAATAGCCAGCTTTGGTTTCACTCCTCGCTCAGACCTGACTCAGGCTGTGTAAGATAGAGTTGTTACATTTAGGTGTTCAGCTCTTCTAAGAAACAGTTGTGTTTGTACCACTCAGGGAGCGCTGGTCACTTACTGAGCTTTAGTCATGATTTATGCTCCAGCTGTATTCCTTGTAAAATGAGACATCGTGGTTTTGCTGCTGACAGTTTTTTCTCACCTTGATGCCTCTTGCTCAGATGGTGTCATTGGAAATACCTGGCTCACACAAAATATAGATTTGGTTTCTGTGCTTGACGAACTGAGCTTCTTAAGTGCCTCTCATAATTTTCTTGTTTTGTGGGATTTGCTGGTTCAGTGTGGCCATTTTTTGTTTACGTTGCTGTTGGGTTAAAATTGGCTGTGTGGGATGTTATCCCTTAACTGAAAGGCAGGATGGTTTACAGACATTGTCAGTTTGATTCACACACCTTTTTCAATTAAATCCTTGTGGTCTGAGTAGTATCCTGCTATTTATTAACCTCTGAATTATTCCAAAGTTAATCCATGTGGCCTGGAAACTCGAGTAAGCATCTCCTCTTCCATCCTGCTCCCACGGTTTTTCCAGGTACTCCAAATGAGCCTGCCGAACACCAGTTGTCATTGGCTTGGGGTGCCCTGGAGGGCCCTAGGTCAGTCTAAGATAATGGAACGGCCATGCACTTTCTCATTAAACAGGCCAGGAAACTGGCAGTAATTAAAAGTACGGAAGTTAACTAAATAGGACTGTCTCTGAAGAGCAGCGCTTCTGTCCGTGCTCTCGCCATCGCTTCAGAAACAGGCTTCTCTGCAGGGATGTCTAATTTATGGTTTTTAAAGGCGGCCCTAAGAGAAAAGGGCCAAGGAATAGAGATGTGGAGTGTCAAGGCGGGAGCCATCCTGCAATTAATGGCTTTTGCAGGAAGGTGTTGGGCCGTCCCTTATTAATAGAGAAGTTCAACCAGGTCTGACCAAGGAAGATGAATGGGAAATGTGTGCTGCTTTTGGAAAATGCAGTGGAAGATTCCCAGGTCTCGTACCTGCTGCCCACTCCTCATTAATCTCGGCAGCTTCAGCCATTCCCGGCTGGAACAGATCGCTGGTTCTGCCACGCTCCGGCCCCACGCGGGGCCCTGGGGAGGGCTCTGATGCCAGGGGAGGGATGGCGATGCACAGCAGCATGGGGGACAGGCCGGGTGACAGCCAGCTGTGCCGCTGGGGGCCGCAGGATGGGGGACAGGCCGGGTGACAGCCAGCTNGGCCCTAAGAGAAAAGGGCCAAGGAATAGAGATGTGGAGTGTCAAGGCGGGAGCCATCCTGCAATTAATGGCTTTTGCAGGAAGGTGTTGGGCCGTCCCTTATTAATAGAGAAGTTCAACCAGGTCTGACCAAGGAAGATGAATGGGAAATGTGTGCTGCTTTTGGAAAATGCAGTGGAAGATTCCCAAGTCTCGTACCTGCTGCCCACTCCTCATTAATCTCGGCAGCTTCAGCCATTCCCGGCTGGAACAGATCGCTGGTTCTGCCACGCTCCGGCCCCACGCGGGGCCCTGGGGAGGGCTCTGATGCCAGGAGAGGGATGGCGATGCACAGCAGGATGGGGGACAGGCCGGGTGAGAGCCAGCTGTGCCGCTGGGGGCCGCAGCATGGGGGACAGGCCGGGTGAGATCCAGCTATGCCGCTGTGGGTCGCAGCAGGCACCCGGCTGCAGCGGAGCTCTGCGGGTGGTGGGCTGTGTCGCTTAGCCCATGTCATTCCTGTGGTAGAAGCTGCGGGTTGCAGCCCCCGTGGAGAGAGGCTGCTGATGGGTGGGACAATAAAGCGCTCTGATCCTACACGCTTACAGCAGGAGATGGTGAGGTGATGTGAGAACTGGGACTGAAATGACGGCAGTGCAACAGTGTATAGTCCCCCGGCTAAGACAGGTAATTTCATTTTTAGGGGGTGGGACAGGGCAAAATAAGTGAGCATGTGGAATTTTTGTAAGCACAAAACTTTAAAAAGAAAATCACAAAAGAATGAAGCAAGTAGCATTTGTGAGATCCTGTTCCCTCACTTCTGTGTTGGTACAAGACCTCCTATCTCTCCCCCTCTTCCTCAGCACTGAAAGAGCTGTCAGCATTTGATTTAGGTGTCACAAGAGCCTTGCAGAGTGCTTGGATTGACCTCTTGAAGTAAAACAAACTTTGTAATGGGATTAACTGGCTTCTTTCTTAATACTTGCCGTTTTCACACTGCTTCCCTTAGCACAGCACACTGGCAGCTCCACCAGGATGATTATTCGGAGCCAAAACATGCACCGTCTGTCACATTGCTGTGAGCTAGGATGAATTTTTGTCTGAAACCCTGTCATGCCATGCCCAGGAGGCCCGCAGTAATGAGTCGTGTTCATTAGGCAGTCTTTCTGATCCTTTCCATCAGAGCAGCGGCAGTGTCATTAGTGAGGAGCTGGGAGGCACTGCCGTGGGCAAACATTTCCATCCTGGCCTCTGACCTCCTCCCGGCTTCCACGTGGGGCTCTGCGGCACCCCGGTTTCTCCTGGTTTCGCGTTAGCTCGTCTGGCTGCTCGGCCACCCGTGCCGGGGATGGTGCTCGGGGCGGAGCCGGGAAGAGCGGGGAGCATCCCGGGAGTGCCGCGGCAGGACCGGCCCGGCCGGGCGGAGGTGCCGCTGAGCCTGCGGTGAGTGAGCGGGCAGGGAGAGCGGGGACGGCGGCCCCTGCTCGGCGGGGAGCCTGGGAATGGGAATTCAGAGCCATTCGGACAGCTGCCGCCTCACCCTGCGCTCAGGCGAGGCGTGAAACCCCACCGGGCAGCCTTGCCGTGCTTTGTAGGTCCGCAAATGCGGAGCGGGACATGGGTGGTGACCTCGGCACCCCGCGGCTCCGTGACCCCTGCGTTCGCTTCCTCAGCTGAGAGGAGGTGGGGGTTAATAGCTGGGATTTGGGAAGTGGACCGAGAGTGCCGCTGTGTCACTTATTATGCCTTTGTGTTAAAGGTGGCTGGGGGAATGGGAATGCTAATGAATGAGGTGTAAGTAAAAAGGGTGACCTACTGATCCTTCATTTCACAGGCACTTAAGGGGGGAAGCCTGACCTTTTTTTAAATGGAACATTTTAAGAAAAGCGAGTGACTGCATTACAAGCAATCTTCCTGTCAGATACGCACAGGTCTGGAGTCTGTGGTGGTGCGGAAATGTAGGAGATGCAATCATCTAACAATTTTTTTTTTTGGTTGCTTTTAAAAGAAGTAAATTTTGAAAGAATCTGCTGTTGGATGTCAAAGCACTATAGAGGTAGCAGATGACATTGTGTCCCCATCCCCAAATTGTCCATCAAAGGCCCTGATTACCATGCTATTCATTTCTGATCGTGAATCCAGATATTCTTATTAGTGAGACTTCTGGCAAATACTGTGATTGGAAACCCCATCCTCCTCAAGGTAGCGATTAAACTTTCCCTAAGAACACTTCTCAAAAGCTACAGAGGGCGCCAGAAGAACCAGTTCAAATCTCAGCCATGACTGATATGCTTCCTCCTGTTTGCAGTTAAGTCACACTTGTCTATTTGTGAGGTACAAGCCATGAGTTTGCTGCCATGTCTTGAAATTAGGCACAGTCGTTTTGTCCTACAAACCCAAAGCAAACCTGCAGAGGGTTTTTAATCCAAACATGATTTTGGGATTTCCCTACTCTACAAACACAGACTCTTAGCTGGAAGAAGATATGAGATGTTGCCTCTTGACAGTTCTTCGCTGGTGCTTTGCTTAAATTGTGCCCGTAGGCGATGGCAGAGGTTTGCACAATCCAAGGGAAGGTTCTTACGGAAGAGTCGGTGTTTGGCAGAGCCCGTCAGCACACGACGATGGCGAGTCCTGCGTGTGCTCCTTGGGGTTATTTTTGCCTTTTAACTGCATTAAGTCCCCTGTCGTGTCCTGGCTCTGCCACTGATCAGCGCTAAGCAGCAGGATGTGCTGGCTGGGCAGAAAGGCAGCACTACCCGCTCATTAAGATATCTAATTACTGAGGGGAGAGGTAATGCTGCGCTTCGAGCACTGAGGTGTTAGACAAATGCTTGGGGATGTCACTCTGATGGCAGTTCTTATGTAGATAAGTCACTTCTGGCTGTCACCCTGCTCTGTGGTGTGCTGGGATGGAGTTAATGGGCACACACCATCCCTAGGCCTGCTCAGAGCTGTGCTTGCCTTGCACACTAAATACATTTGTGCTCTGATTCTGCTTAAATCTGTGACCGAGGCTGGGTTTGGCGAGCCTGGACCGAGAGCTGTTTAGTTGGCAGAGCTGCTGTGGCTGGGTCGGTGTTGCCTGATGTAGCAGGGCTTACCTGGCTGTGTTCCCTGATAACCTCCTGCTTCCTCCAGCTTTTATCAGAGCGTTCCCCAGCAGCACAGCCCTCGGCCGGCCGCGGTGGGTGGCTCGCCAGGAATGCTTATCGAGGGCCATTGTGCTCTTATCCAGGCCTTCAATAATACATGGCATCGATTTTCGCTGTGTTGAATACTATATGGTGTTTACATTCCCCGGAATAATTCAGCAGGGTAAACAGATAGTATTCTTTGGAGGTAAAGTCAATATTAACAGCGCTGGGAGAGCACTCGCTGTCTCTCTTTGATGGAAAGCAACCTTTCCTCTTGCCTGCGTTTCGAAGGGGCTGCGATTGCTGCAGAGCAGTGTTCCCTCAGAATGCCAGTCAGACACTGCGGCCCCTGGGGCTGGTTTAGGGATCCACGATATTGTCTATCAGCAGTTTTTGCAGGCAGTAAATTCTGCTGCTGCAAGTGCCTTTGGCTGCTTTCTGGGACTGTGGCCATTCACAGCTTCAGTTCAAAGGTGGACGCCATCCATTATTTATCTAGTTGACCTTCTGGAGCAATTTGAGGTGTGTTTGTGCAGAGCATCTGCTGGAACTGCATGTTACAGGGTAAACTGAGGATGCTAATGGAAATTCCGTGGCGAAGGCTGCACACAGCTCCCGTGGCTGCACGCTGCTCCCCACAGGCTTTGTGGCCAGTGGAGGCAGCCCCTGACATAACTGCACACCTCCAAGCTGCAGACGTGGCGATGCAAACACTGAAATCAGCCCATCCTCGGGGTTAGAGCTGCACCTGCAGCTTCAGAGGTTTTGTGCTGGTGCTGTTCTGTCCTGCACGTGCTGCTTTGAATACCATTAGCTCAGGAAGTTGCTCCGTGGTGGTGCCCTTTGGAGCGTGGAGTAGGAAGGTCCTTTGTGCCTCTCTTGGGTGGATGTCACTGGTGCCAGGGGTATTGGAAACTTCCTCTTCTTTCCTTCCTGGAGAGGTTGAGATCTGCCAGGTGTCCAGAGTGCTTCTCTCACCCAGAGACTCTCTCCCTCTCTCATGGTTTTTGGTGTTTTCTAGCACATCATTAAACAAAGAAAAAACATACAGGATGAAACAGTTCCTGCTTAAATAGACCCTGACATCATCATAAATATGCAGAGCTCTGTATTGCTCCTGGAAAACCGGCAGGCCAGGAGTTGATGCAGCCTCTGGGCAGAATATGAATGCCTTGATTTTCTCTCCCCCTGAGCAGCAGTGAAGAGGGCTGCTAGGACCAACCAGCAGAGACCCAGCTATAATTGCTTGCCTGGAGCAGTAACATATTTCTGTACACCAGCTGCATACCAATGAGGACAGAAGGAAGGAAGGTATCAAACAGAACTGCAGGCAGGAGGAAAAGGAGGAGAAGTGATTAAAGGAAGGACTCGGAGGCCAAGACTAAAGACAATAGGCCAGTTCTGATTAGGGCATTTTACCAGGGAGTGATTTGGGTTTTTAATGAATTTTTTCAGGAGCTGAATTCATTGCAGGGCTGGTTGGTGAGAAAGGGAGCAGGAGCAAGGAGCCAGCAGTGTGACCCAGGTGCCACTGAAAAGGCTGCTGCAAAGATAGAGGCAAGGAGAGGGAACTGAGCCTGGGATAACTTAACTGCAAGCAAGCACATCCTTTTGAGACTGCTGAGATTAGATTTCTCACTTGGGCCTTTTTCTTCCCAGTTCTCCTTTCTGTAACTGCACACAAGAACCTGTGCCACGTGCTCTGGGATGACCCTGCTCGAGCAGAGAGGTTGGACCAGGTGACCCACTCTGTCCCTTCCAACCTGAGGCATTCTGTGATTTGGGTTTAAGCAGTGAGAACCTCTGAAATCCCCTTCCTATGTAACTGCCAGCTTAGGACAGAGTCTTGTTCGCCCCTTGTGTGGCTGGAGAAGATAATCAGGGGGCAGACCGTCCCCTCCGTGAGCGTGGAGCTCCAAAGGAGCTACCCAGCAATGCTTCCCTGCTCTTGTGCCTGCACCTTCAGGGCACGGCTCAGGCCAGGGATGTGATGGATGGTGCTGGCTGCACTGCCTTCTCCGTGGCTGCTCCGTGAAGGTGTGGAGTACGACTCAGTTTGTTGGAATTCTGTCCTTAAGGGAAAAAAAAAAAAAAAAGAACCAAACCCAAAGCAGCATGATGTAACTTTCAAGCCTAAGGTGAGAGGAAGCACTGCAGCCTCACAGGGTGTTTTGGAGCGTTTTAGGTGCTTTGAAAGCACATATAACCCATGAATGCCTCTGAATTATCCTTTAGGATCTGCTAGTGGGAACTAAACATGGAGATCTAATGAGCTAAAAATAATGCTGGAAAGAACAGGCTTAGTGTCTCATGAGTCACCGAATGTCAGCATCTGCCTTTTCTTCCTGAAATAATGTCGTGGAGGCTTTGGAGGAGCTGAGAGGGGGCAATGACACCGGGCCGTGCAGCCCTCATTGCTAAGCTCCAAACCCCTCGCCTGTGTCCCTTTCTGTGGGCAGCTGCACGTTAAAAATAGACGGGGAGAGGCTGTTTCCAGGCAGCAGCAGCGTGCGAGGTACCTGGGCACGGGAGCCCGCGTTCCGCAGGGCGTGTGCGCTGCTCCCGGCTGACATCACGGCTCTGCGGGGACCGGGAGCGCGATGCTAGACCCGTGTCTCGGCCAAGCTGGCGATGGGGGGTGTGCTCAGAGGCTTCCAGCCTTGCCCCAAAGCAGGGAAGCTGCTCAGAGCTGGGAGCTGCAGCGCTCCCGTGCCCTTCCCCTCCGCCGACGGTGCAAAACGGGCTCTGCCGCATCAGTGGCGCTCAGAGGTTTGCCTCAGGGGGGTGTTTCGAGAGGGGAAGGAGCGTGTGGATTTGACCTATATCCTGCACATCATGTCCAGGAAGCCTGAAAGGCATAATGGGAGGAATGCACTCTCATTTTCACCTCCATTAATTTTATCGGATTGCTGCGTTACATTTGGATCGTAATTGCTAGAACTGCAGAGGGAAGGAGAGAGCAAACTGCCCTGTTGCTCCCTCGCTGATCAGCTGCAGGGATTCTGTTGTTTTAAAGCCACTTATATGGGAAAAGGTGCTGTCAGGTAGTGTGGTGTTGGGTTTGGGCTGAAAATGTCTTTTTTGTACTGGAAATGTTATTTGCTTTGTTAGAGAGAATTGGTGAATGAGCAGTTGCTGAGGCTGCACAGGAAGGAGATATTCCTGCTAGCAGCCAGGTACAAAATGTCACAGCCTTCCAAAGCATCGTAGTGTGTTTTATTTGTATGAATTTTTTGAGCCAGCTTTTCAAAAGCAAACAGAATTACCAGATCTGTTTGGTTTTCCCCAGCCAGCTGATGTAGGGAATTGTAGCCGAATTGAGAGCAGTGTAACCTTTTCAGGGGGGAGTGGGAAACGGCTTAGTTGGAAAAACGTATCCCCAGGTGAGCAGATGGTGGGCCCACAGTCTCCTGTTTCCGAAGAGGAGCTCTGTGTGGGTATTCAAAACTCCGGACAGGGCCTGCTTTGGGATTTGTACACGTTAATGTGTTGCTGCCTTTTCCCTTGCCAGCACGCCCTCTGAAATGGCTGGTGGTGATTCCTGTAACTGCCCGTGCTCTTCAGGCTTTTCGTGCACTAATTCACAGTTGTTTATATTGATACAAACCAAAGTATTTCCTCACCAAACCCTGCTAACTGAGCTCTGCCTCGCTGCTGTATCCTTTGTACAAGCCCGTGTCCTTTCCGAAATGCGGCCCTCAGCTTCCACCTGCTGTTCAGAGCCAGAACGGCAGCCCTGCCAAAAGCCCAAGAAAATAAAAATCACGGAATATCCTGAGCTGGAACCCACAAGGATCATCAAGTCCAGCTCCTGGCCCTGCACAGAACCGTCCCCAAGAATCCCACCGTGTGCCTCAGGGCGTTGCCCAAACGCTTCCTGAGCTCTGTCAAGCTTGGGACTGTGACCACTTCCCGGGGAGCCTGTTCCAAACACTAGTGTAAATTGCAACCCCAAGTGCTGAAAGGTGAACGAGGTAAAAGCGGAATTTAAAGAACAGTATCAAGCAGGTCCTGCTAAGGTTTTTGGTTTGGTTCATATTGGTATTAGATGTATTTTCCCAGAATTTGGATTATAGGGGTGATTTCTGCTGCTCAAATCAGGCAGCTTGTAGCTGTTTTAAGAAGGGATGTGCTCTCAGTTCTACAGAAGTGTGTTGTTCTTCTCTTTTCCAGCTAAAAACCACAGTGACACCCAAGTGTTCTTCTACCTGTGGATTATCTTCTGTTTCATCAGCTCTTGCTATACTCTCATTTGGGACCTGAAGATGGACTGGGGTCTCTTTGACAAAAATGCTGGTGAAAATACCTTTCTCCGAGAAGGAATTGTCTACCCACAGAAAGTGCGTATGCAGCCTGCTCTTACCTTAGGAAAGGCTTGTAACGTTTGAACCAAACTTGCTGAGTTTAGAGCATGTTGCAGTTGACCACTGGAGCATTTGAGTGCTACAGGCTGGGATTTTCCAGCAGTAGAGCCGATTTGTTCCCGAGAGATCATTTCTGTTCGTTTTGCTTGAGATTGAGCAGCAGATTCCGTAGCTTCCCGAAGACCCGATGAGGTCTTTTCGGTGCAGAAGCTGTTGGCTGAGCTTTTTTTGTCCTTGTCGTTCCCCAGGCATACTACTACTGTGCCATTGTAGAAGATGTCATCCTGCGTTTCGCGTGGACCATCCAGATCTCCCTCACTTCCATGCAGATCTTTCCCTACGCCGCGGACATCATTTCTACGGTGTTTGCCCCGCTCGAGGTGTTCCGGTAAGGCTGCTGCGCTGAGCAGCTCACTCCTCCTCGGGTTCACGTTTGTACTCTGTAACACTGGCCTGGGGGGAAGTGCCTGGCTCCTTGGGCATGGAACGTACTGGTCTTTATTCCGAGGAGGCTGGGATTAACAGGAATATTTAATCCAAGCAGGGTGCTGAGTGAAGAAAGGGGTAGGGGGCTCTGCCACAATGTGGAGCTGAGTCCTTCACACAGAGTTTGCAGTTCCTTCTGAACCGTGACATAATCTTGAGGGGTTCGTTTTTACCAGATTTCTCCTTGAAATTTCCAGCTGAAACTTCACTTGGTTCTCAAGTTTCCAATTTTCAAACCTCTGCTTCTTTTCCAAATGCTAATTTGTGTCCTGTGTCATCGATTTGGATGCTGCAAGGTTCAAGGGCTCTTTAAACGCCTGTACTGCTGCTGGAAATCCACCCCCACAGCTTCCTGGGAAGAGCTTGAAGCTGACCCTCACTCATGTAGGTGCTGGAGGTGGCCCTTGGCTTGTAATGCCCGGTGCCTCCATGCTGTCCATATTAGGGCTGTCATCATTAGGATAAGGAATAAGCCTGAGAGCTTCTGTTGTTCTCCAGAGGAAAGATGTTGCAGCAGGTGCTGCTGTTAGTCACTGGATGTTTCTCCATGCTCCCAGCCCACTCCCAGAGGCACCCTGATCCTTGAGAATTCACTGGTACCCAGGTGCACGTCCCAGTGCTTTGCCAAACGCAGGTCATGCCCGTAAGAGGGGAGCTCAGCCGGTAATTCTCCCTCTTCCCATCCACCCAGGCGGTTTGTGTGGAACTTCTTCCGTCTGGAGAACGAGCACCTGAACAACTGCGGCGAGTTCCGCGCCGTGAGGGACATCTCGGTGGCGCCGCTCAACGCCGACGACCTGACGCTCCTGGACCAGATGATGGACCAGGAGGACGGCGTCCGGAACCGCCGCAAGAACAAGCAGTGGAAGCGCAGCCTGAGCGTGTCCCTGCGCAGGCCTCGCCTCGCCTCACAGTACGTTCGGCCCCGCTGCAGCAGCGTCCCGCCCTGGAGCGGCTGTTGGTGCCTGCTGGGCGGCCACGGGCTGGGAATCACGGGCTGGGAATCACGGGCTGGGAATCAGGCACAGCTCACAGCCCAAACAGTCTGCAGAGGGAGGACAGGTCCAGTTAGCCAACAAGTGTGCCTCCCTCTGCCGGGGAATTAATCCATCCTTTGCACATACTGGGGCTCTGGTAAACCGTCGGAAATGGGAGTTCCCTTTTTACAAGGCTCGCCTCCTGCAGAAATAGTCTGCCAGAGGTTATAAATGCAAACTGGAGGAGAGGTTCTCCTTGACCAGACATTTCGGGGACTTACGAAAAAGAGGGAGAGGGACTCTTTATACCTCATAGTGACAGAAGGGGCAATGGTTTTAAACTGACGGAGGGCAGGGTTAGATTAGATATTGAGAAGAAATTCTCCCCTGTGAGGGCGGTAAGGCCCTGGCACAGGGTGCCCCATCCCTGGAAGTGTCCAAGGCCAGGCTGGATGTGGTCCTGAGCAATCTGGTCTAGTGAGTGGCATCCCTGCCTCTGGCAGGAGGGTTGGAACCAGATGATCTTTAAGGTCCCTTCCAACCCAAACCGTTCCATGATTCTGTGTGATTCCAGTTATTCCTTGGTTAAGGTAAGATCTCAGACTCCTTCCTCTCTCAAATCTAAACCCGTACATCTTTTAATTCCCACCCATCATTCTTGCACCCCAAACGTTTCCCCACCCTGCACCCCAGCCCCTGAACCTGTCCACCGTGTGTTTTCCCTGCAGTGCCTGTGTTGCTCCGAGCCTGACAGGGCGCTGCGGGGTCCTGGTGTCCCTCCTGCCCCGGCAGCCCAGCTGTGGAGCCCTGCCCTTTGGCTGGGAGCAAGCCCAGGCTCCTTGGGGATGCTGAGGCACCGCGGGTCAGGAGTGTTGTGCAATCCCTGCAGCACTGCACGGGAGGGGTGGGAGGAGGAGGAGGAGGGTGTGCTCTGGCCTCAGGGCTGTGCTTGGCTCTTGTCCCTGCTGGCTCAGAGCGCAGGGATGGGACCAATACCAACAGCCTGTGTGTGGCTGCTGGAGACTGAAGAATGTTCTGCAGAGGGAACGTGGGCCAAAGCCTGGTGGAATTCCCTCCGCCCATGCCCGCTGGCCCCTCGGGCGTGCAGTGAGGGGAGATGTGCCAGGCATACCCCTAAAGAACTTCCTGTTCCTTCCTGCAGCCCAGGGGGAGGTGGAGCAGGAACGCTCCTCTGGATCCTGCAAGGGTTTGGTGGAGTTTTTGGAGGGCTGGGCGGGTGCTCCACGCCCAGCAGCGCTGTGTCCCCAGCCGTGTCACAGCCTGGCAGGTGGCGCTGGCCGTGGGCACAGGGTGCCCAGCGTGGTGTGGAGCGGGCAGCGCCGCTGGAGCAGGATGCTGAGGGACGGCTGGGGCATCTTTACAAGGCTCTGCTATTCCCAGGGAGAGTGGGAGGGTGCGAAACAGTTCCAGTCGATTGTTTATTCCCCCTCTGCGTAAGAAAGACATTTTTTTCCCTTTTTTATTCCCCCAAGTGCACTGTGGGTTTGCTGTCTGCGTGTCATTCCAGGAATTCCTTCTCCCCAGTGAGTGTTTTGTGTTTTGTTTTTTCCAGGTCCAAGGCTTCTGACACCAAGGTATTGATAGAGGACCTAGCGAACGACGTGAACACATGAGATGGCCGCGTTCTCTGATTCCGCATCCTTTGTTTTCTCGTTCTGTCTCCCTCCTCCCCAAGTAACCCGATCTCTGGTACAGATCCAGCTGAAAACAGGAGAAAACACTGAACACGTTTTCCGAGCTCTTCCAGACCAGATCCTATGGACTCCAACAAGCTCACTGTGTTTCGTTTCTTTTCTTCTGGGTTAATTTTAATGTTCTATTTTAAACAAACAAAAAACAAATAAAATATTTTACTTTGTTTTGCCAATAAAGAGGACAGTTCAGGAAAGAAGGATTGTTTACAGTCTCAACAAGGACATACAAACCTTATCTGGATAACGAAGCATCATAGGGACTCCCTCATGGGACAGTGCCGAGAGCACACTCGGTTTCTGCTTGGCCCGGTTTTGACTGGTTGAAACCGGACTTTTTAAATCTGACTTTTTTGTTTGGTTGGTTTTTGTTTTTCAGTTGTTTGTTTTTTTTTCCTTCATATCCAGCGCTGAGGCACTGGCTGCACTTGCAGGGAAAGTGCACTTAGAGCAGTATCTTCATTCATGAAGCTACTTTTTAATTTGATGTAACTTTTCTTATAATTTTTTTGGAAATATGATGTATCTGTTGCATATAGTTTTCACATTATTTATGAAACTTAACGACCATATGAGAGTGATTTTGAGTCCTGTGCAATGAAGGTTGTAACGGTAAAACAAAGTGGGGAATGTAGATCTCCATCTCCAGGGTTGTGGCGTGATGCCCTGCAAATACCCCTCTTGTGAGACAACTTGCACCTGTGTGTACCTTCTCTCTCTTTTATTTCTTTTCAATTTTATTTTAAACCAAAGTTTCTCTTTCTGATACTTTTTTAGTTGCTGCTACTGCTTCTGGGCATGTCTCTTGTGCCGGTTCAAAGCCAACTTCTCCTCGTGTGAAAGTAGCGCAGCTGATCCTAAGGAAAGGAGGGTTGGTTCCCACCACCAGCACAAAACACTGGGCGAACAAAGGCTTTGGAACTTCATTCTCCAGATCAAAAAGTACTTTTCCAAGCCTTAGGTGTGTCATGGGGGCATCTCAGTCCGAGCAGGGAGCTTTGCAGGAGTTCTCCAGCAGCGAAGTGGGACAAGGCGAGGAGGTGACAGTTCTCATGGGACAGGGGCTCATCAGGCTGGGGTTTGGGAGTGGTGCTGTGGTTCAGGGAGCATGGAAAGAACTGTGGTGTGCCCCCCTGACGGGGAAGGTGGGATTAAAAACAGCTCTTCCCATGGCTTGTGGTTCAGCAAAAAGCCTCTGCTGGGCACTAGCCCGGTGATCTGCACTTTGACTCGTCTCATTGTCCCAGTTTGGGAAATGGGATACTGGAGCAGGCTCGGGTAGTGGGCAGCCCATTATGTTGGAAGTGAGATGTGAATTCGATGGCCTCGTTGGGCTCCCCTCCTCCTGGGAGGGAGCCACGGAGGCCTCCGAGTCCTGTTGTCCTTCCCTTGGCATGCCTTGTTCTCCATGGGTCTGCCAGGGAAGGGTGAGACTCCTGAAGGAGGATCCTCGTCTGTCTGGAGACTCGCCTCTAGTTTGGGTGGTGGAACTGCAGGAATCTCTGCTCAGTTGCTGTTTGGTGGTTGTTTGCCTCAATTAGCACAGCGTCTCCCACGGCCAGTATGTTGCATTTCCTCAGTTTGCCTGCTGTGCCTCTTGCCCAGAGGAACTGAAGAAGGAAACTTGGTTCTCTTCATTTAAGCGGAAACTTAAGATAAAAACTCCGTTGTGGTGTTGCTCCTCTCGTCTGCCTCCGAGTCGGGCTGCTCGGGTGGGAGCAGAGCCGGCTGAGCAGGGTTGTGCTGTCCATCTTCCCCGTGTTCCTGTCTTTAACTCCCTTAGGTCAGCTCTTCACACTCCGAGCGGAGCGTTCCCGTTGGCGCGGAAGCGGAGTCTGAGCTGCAAAGCCCCTTAAAGCAGTTCGGGTTCCTAATGTGCGTTGGCGCCGTGTCCGAGCCGCGTGCGGGGACTTCCAGCGGCGGGGAGCGAAGCCGTCCCTGCCTGGGGAGGTGAGGGGAGGGCAGCTGCACCGGGACGGAGGCAATCCAAAATTAGTGGGTGTCATTAAAATCAAGTCACGCCCCTGGGTGTTACTTAAGCAAGTGGGGTTTTTTATACAAAGAATCTGAGCTTTACTGGTAATTCTTCCTTTCAGAGGGAAATTAAAAGTACAGAGAGACCCTGTGAGCAATTTGCCCTAGTGGAGGGTGTCCCTGCCCTCGGCAGGGGGTTGGAACTATATGGTCCTTAAGGTCGCTTCCAACCCAAACCATTCCATGGTTCTGTGATTTGGAAGTGATGCCAGTCCCCTGGGAGCACTCTGCCTTCCTCAGCTGGGCTGGGGAGGGCAGGGCATGGCTGGGTGGCCTGTGTCCATCTGTCCACCCTGCTGCTGCACTGTCCGACCCTCTGCTTCCCAACCTGGTGGGGAGGGTTGGGTTGCAAGTGATTAAATTCTTATTCTGTAGTTTACCCAAATCCTTATGGGAAGCAAGAATTCACTGTGTCCATCTGCTCTGCTCCCTGCTCTGCTCTTTCTCTTCCCTTTTTCTGTCTTTGCTGGCAGGAGAAGTAAGGAAAAAAAAAAGGCAGGTGGCATGCTACAACGAGCAAGCATTATCTCCTAAAATAAAACATCGTCAGTGTTTCGGCAGTGAAGATGCTGTCTCGGGGGAAAGCAGCCTGAATTCCCAGAAGTGTGGCTTTTAAAGGCTCCTAGCTCCCAGCCCTGCGTCTGCCTGTTCCCTCCCTCCCAGAGATTTCTGAGAAATCAGGCGTGCAGATCCCTCCTGAGAGCGAGCACTAAAGCCGGGATGGCTCCACGTCTACGGGAACATCTGGCCAATAAAGGGAGACCTAATGAAGCAGAACAGATGGTGAGAGAAAATAGCCCTGTCGCTCCTTGGGAGCAGCAGGAGCGAGGGGAGTGGGGACATTCCCAGGGTGGCTTCATTTCCTGAGCTGGGCTTTGCTCGTGGGTGCTTGAAAACGCTCCTGCAGGGAGAGCAGCAGGGTGGCGGTCCAGAAGGACAGAGCAGAGCAAAAAGGAGCTGAGGGTGAGGGTTTATCCATCGCTTCAGTTGCTGGGATGCAGCTGGATGGGAGGTGGAAGCTGAGGAAGGTCTTTGAGCTCTGGCTTTCAGGTGTTGGGCTGTGCCTCGTGATTCAGTGGCAGTCGGAGGTTGAGTTGTGCAGCTCTGAGGATGGTGTGGAGCTGCTTGGGCCTGGTGCAACCCATTAGGATGGTCCAGCCTAAGGGGAGGAGATGCCACACTGTGGCATTTGTGACTTCTGGAGATTCCCTTTGAACTTGCTTCTCCATGCTGATTCCCTACTGCTTTCCATCCTGCCGCTCCTCGGGAGATTTTTGGGTTGCAGGGGGTGAGGTGTTGCAGCATCCAGAGTTTATTTGCTGGCTGGGGCTCCCCATGCGGCTCTGGGACGATGGCACCAGAAACACCAGGTCCCTGTGCTCGGGCAGGGCGATGCCAGTGCCTTGGGTGTGTTCCTGAAGGGACAGCAGGGCAGGCTGGGGATCTTTGGACTCGGCAAGCAGGAGTGGGAACTTCTCCAATGAGAACCGAGGCTGTCCCGCCACATTTATTTAAAAGAAATGCATTTGCAGCACTCCTGGCTACAGCCTGTATGTATCCAACAAGCTCCTACCTCTCTCATCCAGGTGCATTCCCAAAGTCAGCTGGTGCTCATCCTACACCTTTCCCAACCCTGCTCCCGGCCCTCCTCATTCTCTCCGTGTCTTTGCTGTTTGTCTGATTCCAAAGAAAGGGGTCAACTGGCAGCAGCCTTCAGCACGAACGTCTTGGAATGGGGGAGATCTCTGGCGGAAATCTCAGCAGAGTTGGATCCTGCTGCTCCTGCTTCCCTAAAAACGTTTGTGCTGCGTGTTCTGCCTCCGTGCCGGCGCTCAGCCGCTGCCCCGGTGTGGCAGACAGGGAGGGAAAGCGCGTTCCCGGTTCGGGAGATAACAGCCCCTGGGGATTTCGCTTCCGATGAGCAGTGGAGACAGTGTGAAGCCTTTGAAGTTTGCCTATGTTTTGAAGGGCCGAGCGGGTCTGGCTTTGTCCTGCACGGCTGCTGCCTGCTCTGCTCGCTGGGCTGCGGGGGCTGTGTCCCCAGCATCAGGCCGTGCCCTGGGATGTGTCCTGGGGCTGGGATGTGGCTTGGCAAGCTGGGGACACAAAAGCCACTTTGCTCACGTGCTGCGTCCCGGCTCCATCCCGGCTCCATGTCCTCCCTCCTCTCCTCCGCCCTTCTGCTTTGCACTCGCAGGGGGAAGGTGATCTTCTGCCTTAAACGTTATTCTTTTTTTTTTTAATTTACATTTTTATTCCAGAATGCAATCGGATTGTTTTGTCTCCTTGGAAAAGAGGGGCTGGGGCTCCTGGGGGAAGAGTGGGAAATCCCTACGGTACCTCTGCTGCAGTCACGGCTGGGCTCGGTGGCTGTCACCTCATCAAACCTTGCCTCCTTTACATGGCACCATCCCAAATTCTACACCTTGGGGCGAGTGTCACCTGCCACCACCGTGGGGCTGAACTGGTGTGTCACCATCCCTGGGGGCTCCGGTCCCTGCTGCAACACCCCGGGAAAGGAGAGGAAAGGGACGCAGCGTGGGGAGAACCCTGGTGCTGACACCCCAGCCCTGCTCCCGGTGCGAGCCGAGGGCTGCTCGGGCAAGAGGCACCGACCCTGCCTGGGAAGGGGCCCCGCAGCCCGACAGTCCCTCAAGCTCTGTAAACCAAATTGCAAACTCTTCACTCCAGAGGAGAAATTGGGCATCCTGGTAGAACTTGCGATGACCTCTCCATCCCGCAGGTCCTCCTGGCGAAGGATCGGCACTTGGAAGGGGCCCAGGGTGGAAATGCCGAAGTTCCCCCCAGGTCCCACTGCCGCCTTCCTCTCCCCCTCCCCACTGTGTTGGTCTAAATGATCTTTCTATGAAGCCCTGTAGATGTCAAAAGTAATTATGGAGTGTGATTAGTCCTCTGTGGGTGCTTTCTTTCTTCCCCCCTCCTTTCTCTTTTGCTATCCCCTTCTCCACTCTTCTGTTTTGGCTCAGTGGAAAAGGTGAGGACAAAGAATTGCCGCTTGCTTGGACTCATGATGTATCTGTGACTGCGCTATTAGCTGTCTCCTCCTTCCTCCCCAAATGGATATAATTTTGAAGTGTGGAATTCCCTTCTTGATAAGTAGGTTTAAAAAAAAAAATACTGCACAATGTGATACTGTTTCATAGTTTCTAGGTGGTTGTATAAAGCAAAGTTACTGTGATTGTGTTTTTTCAAAGGAAAAAGTGATTGGTTACGAAATCTGTCCTTTTTTCATTATTACAAGCTCTTTGTTTTCCAATGATCTGATGGCTCTTTTGTCCCTGGTCTGTGTGTGTGTCTTCCCAAGTCCCACCCCTGTGCTGCACCCACCCAGGGAGTGTTGGCCTCCGCTGCTCTTGCTCTCTTGGGAGCTGTGGGATGCCGCTGGTGGCTGGAGGTGGAGGACATCCACGTCCTGGGAGGAGGAGGAGGAGGAGGAGGAGGGGAGATGTCCGAGGAGGGGTTGGAGGTGGGCAGGAGGGGCTCACAGGAAGTGGCCCAGGGCTCACACCCAGCGTGCCAGGGGCTGGAGGAAACCTCCTGCCCAGACCGTGCTGTGCTGGCCAAAGGCTCGTGGTCCTTCTGGGAGCCTTTGGTGGCCTCTCTCCAGTTGATCTCCAGTCCGAGGTGTTGTCCTGCCAGCACAGTGGGGGACCAGAGGCTGAGCAGCCCAACCCCGGGTTGTTTGGGGTCTGTGCTTTCATTTCGCTCTTTAAATCTCTTCATCGTCTCTTGCAATCAATCTCCCTCCAGAGGAGAGCCCAGCGCCCTGAAATCACTCTAAGCCTGTTGCTGCTCACAGCCCCCGCTTCCCGGAGGTTTAATCCCAGCCACGGCTCCCTGCTGGCATTCCCTGGCTGGTGGCAGGAGCCTGGCTGGTGGCAGGAGCCCTCCCGCTGCCTTTCCTTTGGCACCTCGCCCCAGCTCGATGGGGACATCTCCCAGGCGCGTGTCACCTGCACGGCCCAGGCAAAGGAGCCAGGATCCCTTTCTGGAATGGGGTGCAGGTAAGGATGGTCCTGGTGCTGCAGGGGAGGTTGGACCCCGGTGCTGGGGGACAGGGTGAGGGTGGTTCCTCCGCCCTGGGCTCTTCCACACAAAACCTGCAGCTGGCCCCTCCTGCCTGGAAGCAGCCAAGGGAAGATGCTTGGTCTGTCCCCCATGGAGTCACCCCTGCTGTCAGCCCCCATGGGGAAGGAAGCCCTTGGGCTCGGGTTTGGCTGTGTTGGGTGCCCCAGGGCCACCGGGGTAGCCGGGGACATTTTAAGAAGATAAAAGTGATTTCTTGCTGCTCGTGCTGGCAGGGGCCGGTGTGGCCAGAGCCAGGAGGATTAAAACAATTTCATAATCCTGGTGATTTCCTTTTGATCGGGATTATGAAACCAATCACGAATATCAAAAGCCACAGCTTAAAGTGGCAGCCGGAGCGGGGCCGGGACGCCCCGGGCCCCCTCAGACCCCTCGTGGCCCCGGGGACGGCAACTCTGGCACCTCCAGGTAAGTGCTGCCCACTCGGGCCCCTCGTCCCGCGTGGTGGGGCCTCGGGGGGCAGGACGGGGGGTTTTGGTGCGTGGGGAGCAGGCACGCGTCTCTCGCCGGGTTTAGGGGAGGGATGGGTATGGATGCACCGAGCTCCCACCGTCCTCCTGCCTGGAAACGCCACCGCCCTGGCTCGCCGCGGGTCCAGGCAGGATTTGGCCTCCGGGAAAGCACGAGAATTTAGCACGGCAGCAAACGTGTAATGCTCGCAGGAGGGTGCCGAGAGCTGCAAGGCTTTCCTGTTGGAGAAATCCCCCCAGCCCCAGGAGCACCGTGCGGGACGGTCCCCGTGGCCCCCGGGGAGGGGGCCCGGCTCCGCCCAGACAAAGGACATTCCTGAGAGCGGCCCGCGGCGGCCGGGCTCCCTCCGGCCCGGGTTCCCCTCCTTGGAGCTCCCTGGGTGGCAGCGCGGGGTCCCCCACATGTCTCCATGTGGCTGTGGCGTGGCCCTGCGGGGACCGGGCGGTCCGGGGCCGGCTTTGGCCGGGTGCCCCGGCGTGGGGTGCGCGGAGAGGAGGAGGAGGAGGAGGAGGAGGAGGAGGAGGAGGAGGAGGAGGAGGAGGAGGAGGAGGCCGGGGCGGGAGGCAGGGCCAGCCACGGCCCCACAGCCCAGCCAAGCGGCTGAGCTCGGGCTCGGCTGGAGGGGCCGGGATTTGCTGGTTTGGCCGTTTTTTTTTTTTTATTTCTCTTTTTCCCTCCCCTGCTTCCTTCCCTTCTTCCGCTTTCTTCTCCTTCTTCCCAGCCCTCTCCCGATGCTGCTCCGGGGGTAAGGACAGCCCTCGCATCCCGCCCGTGGCCCCGTCCCACTCAGCCCGGGGCAGTGAGGGGAGCCGGGGGGCGGTGGGGCCCGGGGGTCACGGGGATGCTCCTGCAGCCCCGGCCACGCGGGAAGCTCCTCCAGGGGTACCAGCGGGGACAGGATGCTCCCGGCGGGGTGCAGGAGGGCAGCAGCACCCGGGTGCCTCCGGGACCGCGAGGCTGGCGCAGGACGAGTGCCACGTGTGACCCCGGGGGCCGGGGCGGAGCAGGGGCTGGCGTCTGTCCGCTGGCACCTTCGGCGAGCTGTCGCCGGGAGGGATTTCTGTTCTGCGGAGGTTTGTGGCCCTGGTTGGGCTCAGGAAGTGCCAGTTCCCTGCGGGTCTTCTTGCTGGGTGCCCCAGGGCACCTGGAGCGGTGTGGGCGGGCACCCGCGCTCCTGCCCAGCCCCTGGCCGCCTCTTTGGGGAACCACCGATCCCCCACGGCTGCCCCATTCCCCCCGCTCCCCATTCCTCCTGCTGGCACAGTGTCGGTGCTCTGGGTGGGTGGGTGGCCTCGTGCTGTGTCACCTCCCTGTCCCCTTCCTCTCCAGGCACACGCCGGTGGCATTGCGTGCGTCTGCCCCCCCGGGCAGGTGGGGTGATGCCCTTTGTGGAGGCACCAGGGTGGGTGCTGGGGAGGCCGCGGGCAGTGCAGGGGTCATGCCCTGCGTTTTGTCCCTGCAGGACTCATGGAGGGGAGCCCTCCCGCTGAGACGCGGCGCCTGCCGCGGCCCCCCAAGCAGCACATCCCGAGCGGCGGCCGGAGCCCTGCCCCGCTGGAGCGCCCCGAGGCCGCCCGCGGCCCCCACGCCGTCCTGGAGGGCAAGGTGAAGGCGCTGAAGGAGAAGCGGGGCGGGCGGCCG